>JAAAKM020073195.1:41233714-41486126 GCA_010016025.2 Alatinidae sp. Z8VKAUB7J3 | reverse complement strand
CCACTCTGGCGTTCCACAATTTGGCCCGCAACGATGCTGGTAACCCAATCCTGGTTGGCCAACTGGCTATCGATCCCCAAGGTTCGAGTGTTGCTACCTTTACCGGCCTCGACTCAGAAACCTTGCTCATGACGGTCGTCAATCCCAGTAGTTATTTGTTGCAGAGTTGGGGTTTGGCCGTTCAATTTGTCCCCACGGGTGCGGCCCTGCCCGGCCCGCTGCGAATGGAAGAGATCTTTTTGCCTTTCGCCGACCAGAATAGTTATGAAGCTTGGCTCGACCGCAACCCCGCTTCCAAAAACCAGATCAGCCTTTCACACATCGACGTTTATGGCCGGGTCTTGGCGACCTTCTCTCCCCGTGCCTTAAGCATCAGCAACAATGGCAATGTCGGTGCTACCGCTGAACCGATCATTAATCTCTACCGTTACGATGCCTTCGACCGTTTGGAACGGCAATACGAACCCGATGCGGGCATGACACGCTTCATCACCAACCGCAGAGGCTTGGTGCGTTTCAGCCAAAACGCCAAGCAAGCGGTGCTGGGGACATGGACCGAAACCGTATACGACGATTTGGACCGGGTAATCATTTCTCGCGATTTGACCGAATCGCCAATGGGTCAGGAAGAGCAGCGCTTGGCCAATAGTGCCGTCCTTCCGGACAGCACGTTGGTCACGACCTACGACAGTTATCCCGACGATCACGCCACCGCCGATGTTGGGGGGCTTGGCAGTCATTTCCAAAGTGCTTGGCCTGACCTGGTCTGGCTGAAGCAGACAAACGCGCTCGTTCCCATGGCTGAAAGGGCCGCCATTCAGTTCTACGACAGTTTCGGACTGGTTACACAGACCGTTGGCCCGCGCAGTGCCAAGCGGGTTTACTACGATGCCAAAGGTCGTGCCCTATGTAGTGTCTTCCTCTATGCAGATCGGGCCGAACCGCAAATTTCTTGGGCCGACTACGACCACCAAGACCGCTTGGTGTTCTTCTATTATCACAACGCCAACCAGGGCTATGCCTATGAGTACGATGCTTGGAATACATTGATTTCAGTGTATGACCGCACGCCGCGCAGTGAGCGAATGCAGGTGAAACTAGGCCAAACCATTGACGACAATGGTCAGGTGCAGAGTTTCATCGAAGATTTGGTACTTGGACCTTTGGTGGCGGCGAGCGGGAATGTGGATCGCCAAAACGTCTTTCCTTTGGCCAATATGAGTCACACACCGACCGGCCATACTGCCCACGTCAGTGTTGCGGCAGGTTCAGCACGTGCATCTTACCGTTTTAACCTTCGCGACTGGCCGCTGCTTTCCCAAGTAAATCGAGGGAATAGCCTTCTCTCTCCATACTGAACTTCCACTGCAGGAATATTGAGTAATTACCATGTCACATTTACTTTAGTAGTTGCAATTATCCCCTTTGAAAAACGTTGCTTCTAATAGTATCTGAAGACTTCGACGCCCTTTTATTGATAAAATCATTTATGCCCTTTGATCTCGTTTGTTTCAAAATTGTATACTACTATTTGGAGACTGTTGTACAATAGATAATTAGGCTATTATTTTGACTATTCAAACTTGAACCAGTGGGGGCTAGGCGTAGCTACTACTGTTTACTTAGCATTGAAGTTAGCTTATTGCCTAATTGATTTGAAAATTGACTTGAAAAGAACCTACTTAGCCTCCAGGATCATGTTCAGCATGCTTTTCACAGTTCAGCTCCATTTTAATTTATACCTATGTTAAGATGGCGTTCCCAAACTGTGTATATTAAAATTTTGGCTTAGCTATGCAAGATGCCCGTTTGGGACATCTTGGACGTAAAGTCAAAGACAATGCCTAGAACACAATATCTTCCTCTGGGAAAAATTCTATATTTTAATGCTTCTTCAGTGCTATTACGAAAAAAAAAGTTTTAAATACAATGTTTAGAAATAACCATATTTTGACCATTTTATACATGAGAACATACATAGCCTCGTTGAGCTATAGGGGTTTGACGACACAAGAATGTATAAACAAATATTTTTCAGCAGAGCTATTGAAAAGCCCGCTTATCGAAGAGAAAGAGAAGCTGGCACTTGGGGAAAATATTTTGAAGGGACAGGGATAGGTTCAGTGCTCTAGGAGAGACGGGTAAAAAAAGTTACAGTCCTCTCAGAAATAAATTAAAACTCCCTCCATCCCCTCCCCTCTTGTATGCGCCTTCAGTCCTTCTGTTTATGGTGACATACTATCTTCACAGTTTGAATGTGCACTAACACAGAATAGTTTTATTCGAACCTGAAGTTACTATTAAGAAAATAGTGCCACAGTAAGGCAAGTCATTTATATCCTTGGATTTGTCAGTATGACCCATTCAACTATGCAATGACTTACATAAATTGCAGCATTCTAATTGTTCAATATACTTTACAATTTAGAAGTTTACTTTCCTTCATTCAGCCAAATATGTTGGAGGTAATGATTTTTTTCCGGCCGTTAATTTGTTAACAACCCACGTGAGATTTGGATGTCTTTTGAAACGATGAGAATATTATTTTCTTATTGAATAATAATAAAAACGAATAAGATTAAACATAATAAAATGTAACATCCTCTAATATATTGCGATCTTCTCAGGTATACTGCAAATTCTGAAAAATATTGACTTAAGGAGACGGAAAAGAATTACAGTAATTGTATTAGAATAGTTGTAAAGCTACAAAAATTGTAGAAAATAATGGTTAAAGCAATTACAATCTGTCGTATATAAACAATCCGTATGAAAAATGGAAAGTTCCTGAATAGGCTATTAGAATTAAAAATACCTACATCTTGAAATACTGTAATCTAAATGTGCAGATTTGAGGCCAACGAAAGAGGAGTTCGAAAACGTTCTCCATCTCCTATTGTGGTATATCGACAAAGATGACCTTTACATAGAAAAACTCAGGCCACTATTGGACTTAGTTTCACCTCGGGTATTGTTTGCCTCTCTTGCTAACATAACCAGGACATTTGTTTTTTTTGGGGGGTGGGGGGTTATTATGGAGGAGTACAATAGAAACTTTATGGACACATTGGAAAATGGATGAAATTGATATTTCATCAGTTTTGACTCATGGAAATATTCCTGGTCTAGGCTGTTACTATGAAAGTAAAGGGTAAGATTAAACCGCAAAATGAGTAGAATTTATACGTACAAGAGGGAGGGTGAGGGCTGTCCCCTCTTCACGCCCACTATCCCTTCATGGTCACAAAAACTTTCTTGAGGGTTAATTGCATCAGAAATGGTACTTCAGAGGGAAAAATAGTTTATGCAAGACTTGTGGACGTGTTTTTGATCGAAAGAGGTAAAGTGTTTTAATATTCATTAGATATTGATGCCAGAAACTGATTCAAGCTTAGGGATCCCCCTACACTACAATGGAAATTCTAAGATCTTCTAGGGATGAGCCCAATAACTATTGCCAAGGGGGTTTGGTGGTTGCTTGAAAACTTTCTTTAATTGAAAATATTGCTTGTTTATTTGTCAAGTTTAGGTGTCTATTGGGATTTGAAGTGAATATAAAAGAAAAAAATCCCTTCTGTTATTAATTATTTTCTTGCTTTTTCCAAGTCATATCCTTGTGTATTACAAGTTTTGCCTCTCTCTTTTGAATTGTATAATATAAAACTTCAAACAGTGTAAACAAGAGTGCGGTAGATGACTTAAAGTGATTCGGCTTCGCTTAGAAGGAATTTGGCTGTACTTACCAAACTAAATCATACGCTGGCCGATATCAAACCTTATGTTTTATTCAAAGCTCAACCTTTCGTATACTGTAACCGTGAATCCTGAGCAAGGTCAGTCAGATCGAAATTTTGAAGCAACAGTACGTGAGAGGTAAGTCATTTTGCTTCTTTTTAGTTAGTGTTATATGAGGTCAATATAAACTTTCTGAACTTTGCAGTTTGTAAATTGTTCATTGGGCCCTTTTTGTAATTTTTTTACTGTCATTAATCCCAAGATTACTTGAATAGAACTAAATAATATCGTTATTATATTTTAAGCAAAGCTGCTGAAAATCAAATCATGACAAAAGGAATATTCATTAGCAACTGGATAAAAAAAGAGAACTACACAAGCCTCTGTGAGCAGTGGTGTCAATTTGTAAAATCAAAAAGGGGAGGGAGTCAAATTCGTCGTTTTTTTCAGTTTTCCAATGAAAAAAGCAAAAACACAGACGTTTCAATAGAAAAATCCTCAAAATAGGCTTTTCCTTAATTCTAGAGAGGTGAAAAATATGTCTACCGAAACTAAATTCACTGTTCTGGAAAGCGTAATAAAGTAGTTGGTGATGACAAACTGCTAGCAAAGATCAAACCTAACGCTAGTATCTTTAACTAAATTAAATAAAAAAAACTATTTTTTTAAAATGAAAGTAAGTAGCGATATTAACATTTAAAACAAGCAGAAATTACTCCGTATATGAAAGGGGCTTTTCCTCCTCAACGCCCCGCTCTTTATGCTAAAGTTTGACTCTTTTTCTTAACTCTAATTTTTAAAACACCAAAAAACTTTAGCGTAAAGAGCGGGGCGTTGAGGAGGAAAAGTGTCCCTGGATCTGGTCGGGATTTAAAACAAGAGCTCTGAAGCACAAGATGGGATCGCCGAGCGTACCACACGAATGTGCAACATCATTGAGCACACGATTACCGGATACGAACCTTTCTTTGACGTGCGTCTCCTTGTATTCCCCGAATTTGCCCACGCCGCGCCCATCTACGATGCTGTCGAAAAACTCAGGGACCGGCTCGCGGTGCCCATCCCCAACGAACACACGGATCGCTATGAAGCCCTGGCAAAAAAATACGGCTGTTACATTCAAACAGGGACCTTTTTGGAAGCGGACCCGGAATTCCCAAATACGGTCTTCAACACCACCTTGTTGATTGGTCCGTCCGGTATCCTCTCGAAGTACCGCAAAGTCAACCCGTGGATCCCCTGGGAAGTGCACGCCAGCCCCCATGATTTCCCCGATTACAAAGAAGAACCCTTCCCAGTAGCGGATACGGAATTGGGAAAAATCGGTGTAGCGATTTGTTACGATTGGCTTTTTCCGGAAACCATTCGGCAAATCGCCTTTAACGGCGCTGAAATCATTTGCCGCGTCTCAGCCTACATGGATCCCTGGGGCGCGACACCACCGATGGATTGGTGGACGCTGTTCAATCGAACGCGGGCTGCCGAAAACACAGTTTATGTGGTGGCCAGCAACCAAGGTGCGAATCTTGAAAAATACCCACCATTTAGCTGGCCGGGTGGCAGCATGGTCGTGGACTATGACGGCCGGATCTTGGCCCAGGCCGATCCTGGCGAGGGTGAAAAGGTGGTCGTGGCACCTATTGATATCGAACGATTACGTCAAGAGCGGCAGCGCAGGCTAGGCCACGACATGTTGGCACACTTGCGCAAAGAAGTTCACAGCTACTGGCAGGGTGAAGGGCTCAAACCTCACAACTCAGACGAGCAGCCTATCAGTATCGAAAGCCTCAAACAACGCATTCAATCGGCCAAGGAGAAATCATGAACGCTTCGAGCTTGCGGATGGCCTTTGCCATCCTCACTGTAGTTCTCTTGTTGTCCTGTCAACAAAACGGCACCAAACCGTCTGGGCCAGCCGTTCAAGACGCGGACATTCAAGAGCTCAATCGGGGAGTCGGCCTCATGGGCCACTTTTTATATCGGGAAGCACACGATGTCTTTGAAGGCCTGGTGAAACGCTATCCGTCCTGGACGGTTGCCAAAGTGAATTGGGCGATTGCCACCTTGAACCTGCAAACGGAGGGAAGCGAAAAGCGAGCCCTTGAAATTTTGGCTGAGGTGCTAGGCAAAGAACCGGAAAACCTTGCTGCACACTACTGCAGTGGCCTGCTAAATCTCTACCTCGGCGATACAGAAAAGGCAAAACCCCATTTTAAAAAAGTTGCGGATACAGATCCCAGGGATGCTCATGCAGCATATTATTTGGCCCAGTGCCTGATCCGAGAAGGCAATCAAGCGGAAGCTTTGGCTTGGTACCGCAAGGCCAATGACCGGAACCCCTATTTGCGGAGCACCTACTACGGTCTTTTCCAAACCTATCAGCGCATGGGTGAACGGGAAAAGGCGATGGAGATGCTGGCCCTTTTTCAAAAGCTTGCCGATAATCCACAAGCCAGACAGGTCGAATTCAAATACACGCGAATGGGACCAAAGGCCGAAGTACAAACCGTTGATTTGACGAATACCGCGCCGACAACTTTGCAGCCAACTGCAATCGTCAGATAGCTTTTTCCCTCCCCCGCATATCGGGGCAGGGCTGTCGTCAGCATTGCGAACAAAGCTTCAACGAACGGAGCGAAATCCAGGTCTTTTTCGATCACATCGACGACCGGCCGGTCGCGGCCGGTTAAAGGGCGCAGTTCCGGAACCCAATGGGGATTGTCCATGAATCGGACGTCGAACACCAAATCCGCTTCGCGCGGGAGCCCTTGACGGAATGAAAACGACATGACCGATATCGACAGCGCCGGCCCGTCGACGGTGAAGTGTCCGACGAGAAGTTTTCGGAGCTCCTTAATCGTCAACATCGAGGTGTCGATCACCGGATCGGCATAATCGGCAAGTCGCGCCGTCGCGCTGACATCGGCTTTTATCCCGTCGCCGACGGGGCGATCTTGGGCAAGGGGATGCCGCCGGCGAGTTTCTGTAAATCGCCGCTGCAAGACATCGGGATCGCACGTCAGATAGAGCAGTCGTACGTGCACATCATCACGTCGCCGCAAGCGATCCAACTCACTGAGCAGCGTATCGACGGCAAAACCGCGTGTTCTACTGTCCAGCCCAATTGCTAGTGGGCGATTGCTGGCACCAGGTGCGCCGATCAAGATCGGCATGAGACCAAGCGGCAAATTGTCGACCGCTTCGTACCCAAGATCTTCCAAGGATTTCAGCGCGGTGGACATCCCGGCGCCAGCTAGGCCGGTTACCAGGATCACCGGCCGACGCGGCTGGTTCAAGAAAAAGCGCCCTGAACGACGGGCAATAGCCCGCGGTTCCTACTGTGCAAGCGCCGAAACGCGACCACCGCCGTTTCAATTTTGGCAGGGGCCGACGCGTGGAACGGATCGATATCGATCATTGGAACATGCACGCCGCCATGCAGGAATTGCTCGACAGGGTCTGGCAAGCGTTCAATGTCGCCGCCGGGTCGCAGGTTGTCCGCAAGGGCGATCTTGCAACGCGACTGAGATCGGCAAGGAACGACACCCACGCCGCGAGCCTCGATCATTCCGCGAAGGTTGTCAGGCGAGCAGGCCTGCAGCCGGCCCGATTTCTCGATCAGTAACACCCGGTCATCTGCAACCAACCATGCACCGCGGTTTACGAGCCGCAGGGCAAGGTCGGATTTGCCGCTGCCCGACGGGCCAAGCAACAGAACACCGTTGGCAACCAAGCCGGTGCGCGCGAACCATCCTTGCCGCAAGGCAACGCAACTTGCGTGAATGCTATTTTCCACCGTTGGATGCATCGATTGGATGATCATCCGGTCGCAAGGGGCCTGTCAATCCGGGGATTTGCCTTGGCTACGATTCGCTGGGATTTTAATCGTAAATATCGCGCCGGTACGGTCGGTTCGGTTTGCCGCCGTAATGGTTCCGCCATGGGCTTCGACAATCTGCTTCGAGATCGACAAGCCCAGACCGGAATGCCGGCCGAACGGTTCGCCGCTGGGGCGTTCGGAGTAAAATCGTTCAAAGATCCGGCTTTCAGCGCCGTGCGGAAGGCCAGGCCCTTCATCTGTGACCGATATCTCGACCAGCTTCCCGTGCGGTTCGGCATTCACCTTGATCGTGCCTCCGGCGGGCGAAAAGCTGATTGCGTTCGAAATCAGGTTTCTCAAAACCCAGCCCGCACGGGGCGTGATAGCGGCCTTCGCCGAGAAGTCGGGAGACGAAGCCCTGCAGGCCCGATTGTTGCCAGAGAATAAGGATGACTTTAACACCTGGCTGTGGGGGCGGGAGATTATCGATTTGTTTCACGAGTTCCCAGAGGTGCGTTTTGAGCCGGAGGAGTTTGTGGGGCACTTGAAAAAACTGCAGCCACGCTTGTATTCCATTTCATCGAGCCCGAAGGCCCATCCAGATGAGGTGCATTTGACGGTGGCTACGGTGCGCTATCACACCTTTGATCGCCTTCGCAAAGGGGTCTGCTCCACGTTCCTGGCGGAGCGCGTGGCTTTGGAAGAGACTTCCGTTCCGGTATTTGTCCATAAGTCGCCGGGCTTTCGATTGCCGGCAGACACTTCAGTGCCCGTGATCATGGTAGGGCCGGGGACGGGCGTGGCGCCGTTTCGAGCGTTCTTAGAAGAACGTCGAGCGACCGAAGCCAAAGGGAAGAATTGGCTCTTTTTTGGCGATCAGAAACAGGTCTGCGATTTCATGTATGAGGACGAACTGATGGGCTTTGTGTCCAATGGGAGTCTTCATCAGTTAGATCTGGCCTTTTCCCGAGACCAGGAAGCCAAGATCTATGTTCAGGATCGCATGCGGGAAAAATCCGCTGACTTGTGGAGCTGGTTGGAGGAAGGGGCGCACTTTTACGTGTGTGGGGATGCCAAGCGGATGGCGAAAGATGTGGATGAAGCCCTGCATGCCGTGATCGCCAAGGAAGGGGGGCTGACCGCGGAACAGGCGGCTGCCTACGTCAAGACCATGAAATCGGAAAAACGCTATCAGCGGGACGTTTATTAAGCAGAGATGAGTACAGTGGCTTTGCCATTTAAGGAAATCGCCGGAGAACCGGTGAGTGACGAACAGGCTTCCTACTTGCAAGGGCTCTTTGCCGGGTTGGCGAATCGGGGCGTGCGCTTTGATGACTTGGTGGCGGATCCGACTCAGTTGGTGGATGCCGGCAACGATGAGGATCTGATTTTCGAGGAACGAGTGAAGCGGGACATGCATCCGCTGGATGCCTTTGATTCCTTGGTGGAAGATGCCACGCAGGCGAGTCCTCCGGCTAAAGAGAACGTGTTTCGGTACAAGTGGCGGGGCTTGTTTTATTTGGCCCCGGCGCATGATGCCTTTATGTGTCGATTGCGGATCCCGGGTGGTTTGGTGAAGTCGTTTCAACTCCGTGAGCTAGCCCACCTTTCGTCGACGCTGACCACGGGATATATCCAGATTACGACCCGAGCGAATTTTCAACTACGGAACATTCCGATCCAGAACACGGTGCCCTTGTTGAGCCGGATCGAGTCGGTCGGGTTGACCAGCCAAGGTTCAGGAGCGGACAATTTGCGGAACCTGACGTGTTCGCCCACGGCCGGGTTCGATCCCGACGAATTGATTGATACGCTGCCGTTGGTGCAAGCGCTGGCGGACTATATCATTCACCACCGTGAGTTTTACGACCTCCCTCGCAAGTTTAATATCGCTTTGGATGGCGCCGGCGCCATTAGTTCCGTGGCGGATACCAATGACATCGGTTGGCAGGCGGTGACGGTAGGCGAGGAGCTTGACGGGGTGGATCCGGGCGTCTATTTCCGATTTAAAAAGGTTCAGAAGACCTTGTTTCCATAATGGTCCCTTTATAGAGGTATTAACAAAAGATTTAGCACAAAAACGAGAAAAGGAACTAAGGTCGTTCATTTGATTAAAGTTATTCATTTGACAATCATCAAAGTCTTACACCAAGAAAAATTTGCAGATCAAAATATATATCTTTTTATGTGATGAGGTGTAGCCATAGAAAATGGATGTGAAAAGTAAAACTATTCAATTTCAATCAGTTTTGTTTGTTTGCCCTTATCAACAACAGTTCCTTTAACTTTGTAACCATCACCCTGTCCCATGCTTGAAACCCTTATATATCTCTTCTGGCATGTGGAAAGTTGTGCTACTCAGAATACTCCATAACAGGGATACAAGAAGTATGAAGTTTTGGGAGGAAATTTCTTTGTCAAAATAGAATGTTTCAACTATGCTGGAAGGGAATATTGTCACCCATTTTGGCTAACTGTAAGCAAAACATTTCTCAAAAGTGGCCCAAATATGAAAACAGTGCAAAAGCACCTTCTCTAAAAGTGTAGTTTGCAGTGTTATTGTTAAGTTTAGTCCAAGTTGAAAGCACTCGTTATATCAATTTATGAAATGTTTCATCATGTAGAATCTTGGCAAAAGGGTTTCTTGGCTTCCCACAGCCAGGTTCTGAGATAAGCCTCCATAAAACGTCCAAGACCCTACTCAGCCCCCCCCCCCCCCAATATCCTGGAGCCATCTACGCTCAATAAGCTAAGGCGGAGATTTTAGTGTCAATCTTTCACGAATTCTCCTCCAGACAGTGGTTATGGGGAAATTCATTAATTGAAATTTATTGTGCTTCGGCTTTGAGCCTTCATCAAGTACTCAGCAGACACATAGGAATTATTGTATATTTATCATGAAGTGGAGCATTACCACAGTAGCTTGCTTTCTTTTTTCACTAATGGTGCTAAGGGGATTCAAACACATGACCCATTGGTTTGAAAACCAACACCTTAACCATTGGACCATCAAGTACTCAGCAGACACATAGCAATTTTATATATTTATCATGGAGTGGAGCATTACCACAATAGCTTGCTGTCTCTTTTCACAAATGTTGCTGAGGGGATTCAAACACACCACCCATTGGTTTGAAAACCAACACCTTAACCATTGGACCATCAAGTCCATTGATGGTCCAATGGTTAAGGTGTTGGTTTTCAAGCCAATGGGCCATGGGTTATGTAATATTGTTAGTCATGTAGTCCAAATGCTTATTAGTGGTAGTTGTGTTACCTTACTCAGTTCAAAAGGTGCCTGTCTTGTTGCAAGCATTTGTGATACCTTTCTCAACAATGTATATCCACTTAGTAAAATTTAACCTTTCGAAAGTAACCTTTTCCCCACAAATTTTAGCAAAAACAACATTTGAAGAAAATTACGGTATTGGTGCAGATGATGAGAGATTGAAATTGATTGCTAATTGTTTATCAAATACAGGATATAAGATATTCATATCTGAAGAACCATTCTGAGCTTCACATAAACTGTATATGCATGAAAACAAATGTTTAAGTCTTATGAATATTGATATACACTAGTTTGTATAAACAGATATGTTTATGTAAACAGATATACTATGTTGAAGTTTAATAACTATTTAAGAAGGGGCGGGGTCTTGATTACAAATGTAAAGGAACGGTCACTGTAGACCGTAATCAGGGCGGGCACAACCAGACCCGGATTGTCGGCCGTTCTGGAATTGAATGCTTTTACGAATTCCATAATGTTGACGCCGTGCTGACCTAGCGCGGGACCGACCGGGGGCGCGGGCGATGCCTGGCCGCCCGGCAATTGTAATTTGATGTAACCCGATACTTTCTTTGCCATGGTACCCTCAATTAAATCTTTTCAACTTCGTGGAAGGTCAGCGTCACCGGTGTGGCACGACCAAAAATCGTTACCATGACCTTGAGCCAGCCTTTATCTTCGTTTATTTCGTCGACCGAACCGACAAAGTTGGCGAAGGGGCCGTCAATAATTTTGACCTTTTCACCGGTTTCAAACAGGAACTTCGGTTTCGGTTTTTCCTGAGCTTTCTGTACCTGGTTGAGGATGGAATTAATTTCTTCCTCGGAGAGTGGGGCCGGGTGGCGTCCACCCACGAAACCCGTCACACGCGGTGTGCTCTTCACCACGTGCCAACCTTCGTCGGTCAACAGCAACCGGATATAAATGTAACCCGGGTAAAGCTTTTTGGTGGTGATCACCTTTTTGCCGTTTTTCATCTCCAGCACATTCTCGGTAGGAATTAAGACTTCTCCGAGGAGATCTTGTTTCCCCAAGGCTTGAAAGCGCTGTTCAATGCTTTCCTTCACCTTGTTTTCGTAGCCCGAGTAAGTGTGAACGATGTACCATTTTTTCTCGCTGTCTTCCGACATTTCTAGCTGCTCCATTCAACAGGTTCGGCTTAATACAAAAGTGTAAACATGCCGTTGATTAGTATATCGACCAGCCATAAAAACGCGGCGAACACCAAAGTGCAACCGGAAACGATTAGGGTAGTTTCAACCACCTTCGGTTTGTTCGGCCAGTTGACCTTTTTCAATTCTTTGATGCACTTTTTTATGTATTCTTTAAAGTTGTTCAATCTTTTGCTCTCAAGGGAGGATGATAATGGCAGGGGTAGTAGGATTCGAACCCACGACCTACGGTTTTGGAGACCGTCGCTCTACCAACTGAGCTATACCCCTAAACACAGAGAAACCCTTGCGGTTTTTCCCCGAGGAAACGCCGCAAGGGGTAAGAATAAAATTATTCTATGATTTTGGCAACCGCTCCGGCACCAATTGTCTTACCACCTTCGCGGATTGCGAAGCGAAGACCGGCGTCCATTGCGATGGGCGTGATCAAAGTACCTTCGATGGATACGTTGTCGCCAGGCATGACCATTTCCGTGCCTTCGGGCAGGGAAACAACACCGGTAACATCCGTTGTTCTGAAGTAGAACTGGGGACGGTAACCGTTGAAGAACGGCGTGTGACGACCACCTTCTTCTTTCTTGAGGATGTAAACCTCAGCAGAGAATTTGGTGTGCGGTGTGATGGAGCCGGGCTTGGAGCAAACCTGACCACGTTCCACTTCTTTTTTGTCGGTACCACGCAGCAACAGGCCAACGTTGTCGCCTGCTTCACCGCTGTCCAACAATTTGCGGAACATTTCAACACCGGTTACAACACGAGTGATCGTGTCACGAATGCCAACGATTTCGATGTTGTCACTGACTAAGATTTTACCGGCTTCGATCCGACCTATATGCGTACATTCCATGGTGCACAAAGCGTTCAAAATAGGGCACATGCGCGGCCAGGTAGTAGCGGTGAGCCTGGTGATCGCTTCAGGGGTGGCCGTGTTGATCATGGCACAGTCGACACAACGCGCCCTGATCCACAGCAGTGAAGCCTACTATGACCGTTACCGCTTTGCTGATGTGTTCAGCACTCTGAAGAGAGCACCCACCCACGTGGCGAACCGTATCGCGAGCATCCCCGGCGTGAACACTGTGCAAACCAGAGTGGTGAAATACGCAACCCTGGACATCGCTTCATTCAACGAGCCTGCCACCGGTCAACTTGTATCGTTGCCGAAACATGGCGAGCCCTTACTGAACACACTTGTTTTGCGCGCAGGCAGATGGCCGCAGCCAGCGCGCAACGATGAAGTGGTGCTCAATCAACCTTTCGCCGAGGCGCACAACCTGCAACCTGGCGATACTTTTGATGCAGTGTTGAACGGCCACCGGCGCAGTTTGCAGGTTGTGGGTATTGGCTTGTCGCCAGAGTTTATCTACAGCCTGGCCCCCGGCGGACTGTTGCCTGACAACAAACGCTTCGGGGTAATGTGGATGAATCTGGCCACCCTCGCCGGGGCCTATGATCTGGAAGGTGCGTTCAACAATGTGGCTCTGAAACTGGCGCCGGGTACCGCCAGCGCGCCAGTGATCGCGGAACTTGACCAAATCCTGGAACGCTACGGCAGCGTGGGTGCTGTTGACCGCGAAGATCAATTATCCAACTGGTTTGTCATGAATGAGATCAAACAACAGGCCACGATGTCGCGCATTCTGCCGACCATTTTCCTGTTGATTGCCGCAGCACTAACCAACATTGTCATGCAGCGCATGATGAATACCCAACGCAGCCAGATTGGCCTGATGAAAGCGTTCGGCTACAGCAACTGGGAGGTGGGCAGCCACTATGCCAAAATAGTCATGGGTATGGCCTTGGTTGGCATCATCGCCGGGGTCGGTCTCGGTCGCTGGCTGGGGCTGCTGAACACCAGAATGTACGCTGATCTCTTCAATTTTCCGCTGCTCATCTATGCGGTAGATATACAAGCTTTTATTCTGGCAGCCGGCCTCAGCCTGACCGCTGCACTGTTGGGCGCCCTGAATAGCGTCAGGCTGGCTGTAAAGCTGCCGCCAGCTCTGGCCATGCAGCCTCCAGCGCCACCAGTGTTCCGCACCTCCCAGATGCTGCAAACTTCCGCGGGTCGCTGGCTGGACCAGCCAACGCGCATCATTTTACGCAACATCATGCGCAACCCCCAACGAACTGCTTCTACCGGACTGGGGCTGGCTGCTGCGGTGGCGCTACTGGTAATGGCGCAGCAGTGGACAGACTGTCTCGACTATCTGGCGCAAAGCTATTTTTTTGATGCCCAACGCCAGGATGTTGTGGTCGCCTTAAGTGATTCACAAAGTGTGGCAGCAGTGCATAACCTGGAGCACTTGCCGGGGGTTATGGCGGTGGAGCCCATGCGTATTGTCAGCGCTGATTTTATATCCGGTCCCATCAAACACCGGGGTGCTCTGCACGGGGTGGCGCAAAACGCCTGGCTGCAGCCGATCTTCGACGAGCGCCGGCACGCAACTATACCCGTACCCGAAGGCGGCGGACGGCACGGTCTACGAAGGCAAGATCGTCAGCCAGGGCGAGAAGGAGGTCGTGATCGACACGACCTTCGACGGGCAGAAGGTGATCGCCCGCGCGGACATCAAGGCGATCAACGACAGCGTGCCGCCCATGCGCGAGCAGCTCGCCTACCGGGCGAAGACGGCCGAGGACGTGAAGTCGCGCTGGGACCTCTACAAGTGGGCCAAGAAGAAGGGCTTCACCAAGGAGCTGAAGTACATCCTCGAGGCCATCGTCGATCTCAAGCCGAACGACAAGAAGGCCCGCAAGCTCCTCGGCCACAAGCTCGTCGACGAGACGTGGATGTCCCCGGCGGAAGAGAAGCGCTACCTGCGCGAGAAGTTCGAGGCCGAGCAGCGCGCCAAGGGGCTCGTGCCGTACGAGGGCGAGTGGGTCACGCCGGAGGAGCGCGACGCGCGCGAGAAGGGCCTCAAGAAGGACGGCGACGAGTGGGTCACCGAAGAGGAGTGGCACAAGCGTCGCGGCGAGCGCCTGGTCAACGGCAAGTGGGTCAAGGTCGGCTACGAAGAAGGCAAGGCACTCACGGAGAAGATCATCCGTGAGGCCCGGCTCAAGATGGCCTACCACTGGGGCCCGCACTTCGATGCACACGCCGAGGTGAAGCCGCAGCTCGCCAAGCGCGTGGTCGAGAGCTGCGAGAAGGCCTTCGGTGTCATGCGCAAGACCCTGAAGCCCACCGACGAGGACTACCCCGAGACCGTCGACGAGCGGATCCACCTGTTCCTGCTCAAGAAGATGCCGGGCTACGTGCGTCTCTCGAACTGGTTCGACAAGACGTACGACGTCGACTCGCTGACGCCGGGGTGGAAGACGGCGATCCAGCGCCAGAACACCTGGTGGCACGTGCAGGACATCCGCGCCGCCGGCTGCTACCAGTTCCCCAACACCGACAAGACCTTCGTGAGCAACGCCGTGCACGCCGCCGGCCTGCTCCTGATCACGCGCTACAAGGCGAACTACCAGTTCCCGAGCGTGTGGCTGCGCGAGGGCTTCGCCTACTACCTCGAGCTCGAGTCCATCGGCTACACGCAGACGTTCTCGCTCGGGCGCGGCGGCGGCACCGGCGGTGCGGGCGCCGGGATGAAGGGCCCGGTGTGGGTGGACAGCGCCAAGTGGAAGCAGGCGCTCAAGAAGGTCGTGGACGAGGGCAACGATCCGCCCCTGCGTCGCATCGCCAAGATGACCGTCGACCAGACGAACTACGTCCAGCTCGTGAAGTCCTGGAGCATCGTGGAGTTCCTGATCCGCTGGGACCCCAAGAAGTTCAAGCAGTTCATCGATCTGAGCAAGGACCGTAGCAAGACCGAGGAAGAGGCCCTGAAGGAAGCCTACGGTGCGAACTACCGCAAGGTGGACGCGAAGTGGCGCGCCTACGTCCGGGCCGGGTTCACGCTTCCGTAGGAACCGGGGACGCGCTGCGATCGGCCGCGCGGCGACGTTTATACTGCTGGTCGCGATGTCCTCGGTCCACCGCAGTCCCCGTCCGCTCGCCCTCCTGCTCGCATGCGTGCTGGGCTCCCTCTGCTGGGACCAAGAAGCGATTTTGAGTGGTTTGGGAGTGGCACCAAGAAATCAGCCCTGGTGGTGAGAACTGCGCTTTTGTCGGGGACTCTGTTGCTGTAAATTGTTTCTTGGGAAGTTTTCTTAGGAGCGCATTTTTTTTTTATCTATTCGTCATCTTTTTTGTGTGTCCAGTATTTGAATTATATCAAATCTATTTTACTTTGTTCGTAAGGTCTGATTTTTAACCCTTAATTGCGTCGCATACAGGGGATGGGATTACCGGGTTTGAACGCCCCCATCCCCTGGTAAAATTTTGTCCGACTCGTAAAGACGTAACAAAAATGTATATAAACAAATTGTTGACGGATTCTTTGAAGTTTTTTTGTGCAAAACACCCCCGTGAGCAAATAACCCTTCCGATAAAAAAAATCCTTCATACACCCTTGCGAAACACATTTCCTAACTCAGCATGTAGGCGTCAATTACGGCTTTTGGAAAAATAGTAATAAATTCCATGAGTTTTGCTTAACTTTCTTTTTTCTGTTTGTTTATTGTGTTGAATTTATAGTTGTTTGTTTCTTTTACAGTTTTTCCTTTATTTTGTACTATTAAATATCCATAAACCGTAAGTAACTAAACTTGACCTGTTTCATCGTGGTTTACTAGGCCATGGAGCCTTTAGGGGCGATGACGTTATTAGTTTTATTTGTATTTTTCGTGATTTAAGGAAACTGACTGATTACTTATACTGTGATAAGCATGGACACTAGTAGGAGGGGGGACAGGAGGGTATATTTCCCCATACCCTTGGTGTTGTCGATTGGGCATGTATCACCTTGATTGTTCTGCCCCTTAGGTTCCTTGTTCGCCATCGAGTCCAGTCAAATTTAGTCCCCTAATGAGCCAACCAAAAATCTTGGTCATCCCCATTGCAATTCCAGTGGGCCTCCCCAGTAGGTCAAGCTTATATAATATAAACAATCTCAGTTGCCCTGTTGCCTGCAAGTACTATGAACATGTTCAGTCATAAACCTTGTTTATGTTCAGTCATGGCTCAGAGAACTGATAGACTATTTGAATTATCCTTACTCTATGCCAATCTACCTTAGTTCTGCCCTAGGATGGATGATCTATCTATCAATAAGTGAAATGAACTATTTTTATACAATTTTGAAAAAGTTATGCCAGCTTTGCCTCTCCCAGAGACGCTCTCAAGTTTTTATTCACTTCAACCAAGTTGATTTTAGTTTTTTTTTTTTTTTTAATTAACGGACTCGGGGTAGGTAAATTTTTATTGGAAAAATTTGTTTTGGTGTTTCTCCCTAGATTTTGAAAATACACAGAACTCACTCCCTAACTTTGTGAACTGACACCAATGCCTCTCTTAAGGTGCAAGAAGGCATGAAACAAATGTATAGGAAGGAAAACGATAAATAATTTCATTTAAATTTTGGTAAGAAAAAGGTCCTGGTAGTCAGAGGCGTAGCTCCAGCAGTTTTATTGGGAGGTAGGTAGGAGGGGTCCACATCTGGATAGTCAGTGGGCATTGGGATGTCTTTCAAGAGAAAGCAGTGGTGGCTTTGGCCTCTTCAATTTGCCTATACTTACCTATTAAGTGTTATTATACAAATATTACAGAAAGAAAGAAGCTTACTGCCAACAACAACCTCTACTTTATTTTAATAAAGATAAAATTTTAGAAACTACAAAATGCTTATAAATATTAGATTTTTTATTTTAAATACATTTCCCAATTTCATATAAAAATGCCTTTGGGGTTGACACAATCCCCAGATCTCGGAGCAGGGGTTGTAAATTATGCCTCAGTGGTATATCCGGTTCTTACGGAAGTTTTGGTCGTATAAACTTTGAAGGAAGCTGATTTGATTAAAAATTTAGATTTGATTTTGATTTGATTCTGATTTGATTTTGAAAGTTCTAGTTCCTTTTTAATGCTCAAAAGTGATTGGAGTCCACAGCCCCCCAATGTCTTTTTTTCTTCAAATGTATCGTATTGATATTTTGAGATAGCCATTTTGTTCAAAACAGTTCAAAGTCAAATAACTATTTTGTCAGGTTTGAACCACCCCCCTCCATCCCTTGAGGAAAGGGCAATAAATTATCCTAGTCACCTATTGATAAAGTTTAAGGTATTTATGGCACTTGGTATTTACCAAGTGACATATAGCGATCGCAATTTCTGTTCGTCGGTCTGTCTGTCCGTCTGTCGGTCCTGGTTTTGCTAGTTAGGGTACTTTCAGATAAGCTAGTAAGATGAAAGTAGGCAGGCATGTCAGGGACCAAACTAGATTAAATTAAAATAGTCGCTTTCCCGATTTGACCATCTGGGGGGGGGGGCGACCAAACGAGATAGTTGAGAAGAATTTTGTTTGTCAATAAAACAAATGATTATTGTTCTTAAGTTTGGCTTGCTGTTCTAGTGGAACGATTCTCGCATATGGTGCGAGAGGTTTCAGGCTTGAATCCCGGAACACTCAAATTTTTAAATGAAGTAGACCCGAAACTAGATACGTGATCAATATAGCCATCGTTGAAAGTTGGCAGGCGTATCAGGGACAGGAGCAGATTGATTAAAAATAGTTGCGTCCCTGATTCGACCATCTGGGGAAGGGGGGAGTGGAAGGACAGCTAAATTCAGAAAAATTAGAAAAAATTGGGTATTTTTAACTGACGAATAGGTGATCGGATCTTGATGAAATTTAATATTTAGTAGGACCTCTTGTCACAAAGCTCATATTTTGAATTCCTACTGGATCCAGTGATATTGGGGGGAATTGAAGGGAAAAACTGGAAATCTTGAAAAACGCTTAGAGTGGAGAGATCGGGATGAAACTTGATGGGAAGAATAAGCACAAGTCCTAGATACGTGAATGAAATAACCGGATCTGCTCTCTTTAGGGGAGTTGGGGGAGGGGAGATTTCCAGTGCTTTGATGAGTTCGGTATTCAAGACGTGCCAGGACGATGAAAACATGTCTCAGATAATCCTTTTTCAATTTGGATCGGATCCAGACACATTGTGGGGTGGAGGGGAGAAAGGAAAATCTTGGAAACCAGAAATCTTGAAAAAAGTTTAGAGTGGAGAGATTGGGATGAAACTTGATGGGAAGATTAAGCACAAGTTCTAGATACGTGATTGACATAACCGGACCAGATCCGATCTCTTCGGTGTAGTTGGGGGGATTTTTAGTGCTTTGGCAAGTTCCACGATAAGCACAACTTTTAGATGCGTGATTGACATAACCGGGCCAGATTCGATCTCTCGTCACAAGTGCCATATGAGCTCTTAGCTCTTATTATGAAAGGCATTCAGTTCAGTTCAGTTCAGTTTATTAATATCAAAATAAATGGACAACAATAACCCTCTAATCCACGGTCACTTGTTTTTTTTCAGTAAAGCGCTAGGTGAGAGAAACTCATCTGAAAGACAAGTATCAATTGATAATTCATCATGTATGATCATTAAAAACAAAAATTACCCGTAAAAGAGCAAACAGGGTTTCATACTTCGTGCCGACTGTAGCAGCCGCATTATTTGTTTTCTCTCTGGCATTCATTTACAGAAGTGTTCTTAAATTGGCCCCACCGCAAGATCTTTAAATGAACTTAGAAAAGTTTCAGTTTCTCTTTAAAAGAGGAAAAAAGATCATCACCTATCTAATCAATAGTTAGAAACGAATAGAACAACAAGGATGGAAGAAAACAAAATAGCGAACGGAACAGGAATAAATAGGATGTTATTCCTGATGTAATAGGATGACATGTTAGACAACCTGATAGAGACCTTGTTTCTTTAATTGGCAGCCATCGTTATAAGCTAATTTAAAATCATTAAACAATTTTTTAGTCGAATTAGGAGACAAGATAGAGTATCATAAATCTAATCGATTTGCTAGGAGCGAATAGAACAACAGCAGCAGTTTCGTCTTCATGGTTTTGAAAGTACAACTTAAATTACGGCTCTAACAATACTATTAAATTCCCAAACACCAGGATTCATATACTTAAAACTGGGACCTTTACTTCCCATTAGTGGGTATATATTTTTCTCTCTTTTTTTTATATTGTCTCTCCGCGAAAAGTAAAGAGTATTGGAAATAAGCTAAAGCTGGCTTATAAGCTTGTTCTTAGTTGGAATAATCGCAGTAGAAGTGATTGAAGTAGGAATAGCTTTTAAAAGAAAACTTGCCGTTGAGTAGTGTAAGTTTAAGACTATCCTAGTCGTAAGTAGTGATGACATTGGGGAGCTTGAGGTGTGTATCATTTGGATAGCCGTATTAGCACAAAATTTCAATAGCCGGTTACTACCCCTGTAGCAGTGACGACGACTACATAATTTACATACTTACATGCATATAGACAATTATATGAACATGTTTTTTATTTGGGTTGAATGAAACTGGTTGACAAAACAGAACGCATTTTATAATACGAACCGAATTTTAATGAAACGAGAAGCGACAAGTCTGCTATCCCTTTTTCTTATGATACTCGCTTGGGTAAAGTAAACCGACGAACTTATCCTCCCAAATGAATCAATTGCACTGGCATTTTTTAGAGGGAACTTATGGTCGTCCGTGTTCCACCACCAAGGGGCCCCAATACCCCTTCCCTAGCTACTCCTTTTTCTATTTATAATTTTTGGGACTTAAAAACTTTCTTTGGTACTGAGAATTTTTAGATTCAGAATTTCTTAACTTTTTTTACATGTCTGAAAATGGCATTGCATGCATACATGGTTACTTAATATTCTTTAAGTCCATGATAGTTCTATGAATATTCTTTTTTTATTTGGGTTGAAACTAAAAGGTTTATCTCTGTTGAGTACAAAGTGTGAAAAGAGGAATTAAATTTGACGCGGTTTATTCCTTGAAATTTTCCTTAGGACTAAAGGCTTTGCTCTGTTGAGTGTAAAGTTCGAACTGATAGATTCAATATGACATTGTTTTATTCTATGAATTGTTCCAACAACGAATAGCTTCAACTCTGTTGATTACTAAGTTTGAACAGCCGTTTTCAGAGTCCGGCGTAGACCGACCTGATGATGTTAATCACGATTTCCAGAACAATATTCAGAGGCGTTTACATATATATTAGTAGTGTATTTTGAGAACTTGTCAAATCCGTAACAAAAATACGTATTTTCGCATTCTAACCTATGCCTTCGTTTCTAAAATTCTAAAGTCCCTAGCCTGAAATCTGGACAGTGGACAGGGGAAAGGGGGTAGGGGGCATTCGTTGATCTTTTTAAAAGAAAATTATATTTAGAAATCTCAATTAAAAAGCAACTTCCAGTGAAGGTGTACGATACCTCTTGAAAGTGTTCAATCTAGTAATATACATTGCATCTTGAACTGTTTTCCAGATGATAGGGAAGGGGTTAAAAGTACAATCAAGTGCTAGGGCATGCAAATTGGCGATAGCGAGCGCAGCCACTACCATTATCCTCTGCCATTTTCATGTTGCCATCATATGTAAGATTGTATATCAAATAGAGTAATATGTGTGAATCACAAATATACCAAACCATAAGCAGTCTCAGTAACAATTCCTGCCTTTGTGCAGTATGAGATTTCAAAGTCACAATCAAGAAAAGATTTGTTAAGAAGTCTTTGGGACCATTTAACTGTTACGCTCTGATTATGCGTGGCGGGGGTCCTCTCGACAGCATCATTAGTATTGGGTCAGTACTTGAGTTTCTGCACAATTCTAATGTTCACAACGTGGTTTAAAGGATGACACTTTACAATCGGAGACGTCAATATACGGGGGCAAAGAGGGACTATACCCTCAATAGTTTAATCAATATAACTTTGCACCCCTGCTAAAATCTAAAGCTTATGAATTTCATGTGCTATGCCCAACCTATCCAAAAATTTATGCTTTATTATGCCCCCCCCCCCAACTAATCGGTTTGGAATATCCAGCTGAATGGCTGGTTACGAGCTGAAACTCATCTGGAATTCACAGCGAATATTTTTGATTATCTCTCAGTACTATGGGTATATCACTTTTTGTGGTGAAGTCTTTTTCCAATTATACCAATTTAGCTACTTTGAAGTTCACTTTAAAGCCTTGAGAGGAGGCACGCAGATAAGAGGGGGGCAGAGGCTGTACCTACCCCATATGTAAAACTTAGCAAAGTTTGCCCCCCCTCCCAAAAACCCCCCTCGGGCATTAAAACATGGCTAACTTGTTTATTTCAATTCACTTATGCAATGTTTTAATCGATCATTTGGCATAGTAACCTATCTGCTGTCCACCCTTCCATGTAGCAATGTAAACTACATTACACAACCCTTGGTTGTGATAGCTCTTGATCTGAAAAGTTGTAAATACGTTTTAGCCAAGGATAAAATGATTTATCACATAATATATCTTTCTGTCACTCCAAACACTGCAGTTTACTTAAGAAAATAGCTTGTTATTTACTGCAGTCGTCAGTAGGCAGCTCATCTGCTGTAACTGAGGCAGCTGTTCTACAATATTTGGAGTTATTGTCGCTTTTGAGGGCAAAATTAGTTAATACTTTTATGTTGTTTTCATACAACTGTAACGAAACATTTCTAATTTTAAGTCTATTAGTCGCTGAGCCTTACAGAATGAACACAAATAAAGAGTATATGGTTCGTACGGTATCACCGCTGCTCAAACGTCACGACAAGCCAATGGAGCAGAGGCTCTCCCAACGAGGTTATAAAGTGGTAGCGATGATAAACTCTTTTTATTGGAATAGCAACTTATTCATTGTCCAAGCGCCGATTCCAATTAATATATACTTTCAATGGTTGTCAATTAACGTTTATATAAGACTCGTTATTTGTTATCCTATGATTCCCTTGGTTTAACTGGTGGACATTTGGTGTCCAAATGTAAGTCAAAGCTTGAAGGCGAATTCCTTTCTTTATTGCACCTTCTCCATACCATTCTCCCAGTAGACAGTTCGTTCAAATCACTTATACTTTTACTCCTTGCAATAAACAACCATGTCTGTTTTTTGTCTTGCGTCAATTGGCGGCTTAAAACTTTACTCTCAAATCCATTGTCGTCATCCTTCACGTACCACTCCAATCGTGGTCATCAAACATACGTTTTGTTTTTTCCTATATTGATGACCTAACTTAAGGAAATTCATAAGCTACCTCTTATCTATTATTTGAGGTCTTTTACAGGGGCGGATTCGCAAATTTTTGAGGTGGTGGTCTGGCCCATTAAGTGCTGGATATTTATCAAGGCTATTTAAATAGCTAATACACGATCAAGAGTACCAGTATCACGAGACTAACAATACACTATATTCCTATCAACATGGTTTTCGCAAGCTCTATTCGGTGATTTCTGTCTACTTAAAGCTACAAATAATTGCTATATTAATATAGACAAAGGTAAATACACAGTGATGATACTTTTAAATTTAAAGAAAGCTTGTGACACGGTTCATCATCATATCCTACTCAACCATTGCGTTATTAGGGTATTAACGGGACAGAGTACCAGTGGTTTTATCCCTACTTAGAGATTTGTGGGCAATACTGCAAGGTCAACAGAAGCGAATCTGATATTGAGCGATTGATATGGGAGTACCACAGGGATCGTTCCTTGAGCCTCTCTTATTTTTAATATACATAAATGATTTAACTCTATCTTTAAACAGAGTTATAGCAGTTATGTACACTGATGGCACAGCTATAATGTATTCATCGGAAAACTTGGATGAACTAAAGAGAGTATTTAACGTTGAAACTGCTTGCCTTGAGAAATGCCTTCCAGGAAACAAACTATCCTTAAATATCTTCAAAACACAGACAATGATTATTGGATCATCTCAAGAACTGTCTAGCACACAGAAATCTGTAGACTTATCTCCCATGATTCACTTCAATGGGAAAGATATCGATCTTGTTCGAATAAAGAAATACTTAGGTATTATGAATGATGGAAACACGAAATGGGAAAGGAAGACCAATTGCAAGGAAAGTGTCCCGTGCCCTTGGCCTCCTGAAATATGCCCAGAAATACTTTTAAGAACTCACGATAAGAACTATATATTCAAACATAGTTGAACCCTATTTTTACTTCCTGCAGTTCGGTTTGGGGATGCGTTAGCGCCACTAAATTACACACCTTGCAAAAACTACAAAATAGAGCAGCTAGAATCGAAACAGGTAGCCGTTTTGACGCACCAGCAGCACCTTTACTACAAGAACAAGGAGTGAGAATATGAAAGAACGAACAGGGATTCCAAAACTGAGACATAAGTTTAGACAAAGATAAATTTGGAACATGACACCGAAACATTTCTCTTCCCCTATGACATATTTCTCCAAGGAAAGATCCTCCCACATAGCCCCCTAAACTCAGCCCCAACCCCAAAACCAAAAAATTCCCCTGAAAACGTCTGTACACTTCCCAATAACCATTATTATATGTAAACACTGATCAAAGTTTGTAACTCGTAGCCCCTCCCCCAGGGACTTTAGGGGAGTAAGTCATTCCCAAAGACCTAGTTATTATGATTTTGACTATGCGGAACAAAATCGCTATCTCAAAATTTTGATCCGTTGACTTTGGAGAAAAAATGAGCGTGGGAGGGGGCCTAGGTGCCCTTCAATTTTTTTGGTCACTTAAAAAGGGCACTAGAGCTTTTCATTTCCGTTAGAATGAGCCTTCTTGCGACATTCTAGGACCACTTGGTCGATCCGCTCACCCCTGGGAAAAAAAACAAAAAAAAAACAAATAAACACGCACCCGTGATTTGTCTTCTGGCAAAACATACGAAATTCCACATTTTTTTTAGATAGGAGTACTAGACTAGGAGTATAGAGATATAACTAGATATATTGTAATATATCTAGTTATATAAAAATTAGTTCGTACTGTGGCTGCTACTTAATTTTTGAGACTTGACACGTTTTTATGTCACACAACCAAGTTCAAAAACAGAATCGTAGGAGTTGTTTTTGGAGACTGTATTCTAGATATATGTTTAACGTCGTTTTTTTTTCCTTCCTTGGGAGGTGGGGTTATGCTAACAGTTAAAGAATCAGCTGAAATTTTGATTTTTTTTTTCAGTGAATGGGCCTGTGACAATTGCAGACGAAAATATTCTTGGAAACAAACATAGAAAGTATTGGTGGCTGCCTAGCCTTAGATGTATACCGTGAGATACTTTTTTTTTATATATTTTATTTATTGGCTTTATAATGTACCAGAACTAAAAATCTAAAAATTTCAAAAGAGCTATTTATTCTAATTAAACGGCCTTTTTGATTCAGGGGCCATTCTTAAAAGAATTGGGACAAAATTCAAACTATAGTGTAAAGAACAAGGTTTTGACGAGGGGATGAACCCCCTCATGTAGGAAATCAAATTTACGTATATAGACGTTTGTTACATAAGTTAGTTCATAGGTTACGCGTATTTATTAGTAATAAGAAACGTCCATGAATAAAATAGAAGTTCTAGTGGTTTTCTTAAGTAGCCAAAAAATTGGAGGCCAACTAGGCCCCCTCTCCGCCCTTTTTTCTCAAAAGCCTCAGGTTTCAACTTTGAGAAAGCCAGTAAACTATAAAAAAGCATACAAAAAGGAGCAACATTAAAAACTAAATATAACAGAAATTATTATGTATACGAGGGGGTTTGCCTCCTCCTCAATACCCCGCTCTTTACGCTAAAGTTTTTTTTTGTAATTTCAAAAGAGCCATTTATTCTAATTAAACGGCCTTTGTGATTCAGGGGTCATTTTTAAAGAATTGGAACAAAATTCAAACTTCAGCTTAAGAGCGAGGTATTGGCAAGGGGGCAAAACCCCTCATATTACGTAAATTAAGAAGTTCTCCCCCTCTTTAATACCTTGCTCTTTATGCTAAAATTTGAATTTTGTAAGATAAAAGCCGATATAAGCAATAATTTGTTTGTGTTACTTTTTGGCCAATCTTAAGCACTTGCAATTTTACTTCCCCTCTCCCATCTCAGTGTTTCAAAAAGCTTTAAAAAGTGCAGAAAAACAGAATTTTTAAATCAAAGGTTTTCATACTCTAGGTGTCATATCCAGCAACGCAGGCGATCACAGAATGCCACAGCTCTCTGCCTTTGGCCATCTCATACAGTGGTACTCTTAGGTGCCTCATAAGCGGGGGGTCCTTATAGTAGGGGGTGGGAAACATTTCAGAAATTTAATAAGCAGGGGTTTCAAATAAGAGGGGGGGTTACAAAAACCATTTTTTTGTAAATTGCATGTTCGCCATATCGATATACCACCACATATTAGAGCTGGAATTCACTGATAATGGAACACTTTAAAGTACACGTTCAAATTTGCAGCTATAATGGTAGACATTTCCAATGTGAAACCATCTCGCAATTTCAATCCTAAACGCCGAGTGCTTAATGTATCTGTTAACTACTGTTCCATGAGCAGATGGTGTGCGTCAAAACAAACGGAATAAGTGAAAATACATCGAATAGATGGAATATGCTGACATAAATTTCATTTGTATGAAACAGAATTAGCCAAAATTAAAAAGCGGGAGGGGGGCAAATAAGATCCGGATGGGTGGAAATATTTCCAAAAATTTATAAGCGTCCGGGGAAGTTTATTAGGCACTCAAGAGTTGTCACTAGAACACGTCATATCACTAAAAAATATGTCGTTATACTAGATCATAAGGTGGGCCAAAGTGCCCGCCCCACTGGCCGCATTTAGAGATTGCCTAATAACCTTTCCACTTAAGGAATACACATGTTAGCCACGAAAAGCTGTTGCATTCTTTACTGAAAAATACCCACCAAGGCCCACCACGTATTGGAACCCCCTGATGAGGATACTGCCAAAGTGCTACGAAGGAGGGCTGATCAACCCCTGGGTCCTTTTGCCAAACGTAATTGAATATTATAAGAACTAAACATTGTAATTATTTTCGAATTATAACGAAAAAGGCCACCTTCTGGGATTTATTATTAAATGGTATAAAGTTAAGGAGGTTTGTGAGTCAATGTTTATTATAAGCATCCCCAAGGGTCCCCCCAACCCCAGGGTAACCTTAACAATTATATACAGTGTCCTCTGCCTCAACGCGAACCCTTAATACAGTTTCCCGAATGTTATTGAACAACAGAAACCAGTGTTAATAACAAGAAAAATAATATTTGGGACCTTAACTTACAATATAATATACCTGACACCCTGCGCCCTCCTCCCTGACAACATACTGCCCTATGATAACTTTAAACCTTAACCCAAGGTACCCAATGCGAACCCACTTTTGTCCCCCGTTTTACAGCGTTAATGAGCCCCTAGTCGAAAGAAACCAGCCCATGAAGGTCCGTACAGTGAAATAGCCCAAGTTGCATGCGACCGTTGTACGTCGATTCGACCCATTACTGCGACAAGGAAGGCCAATTTTTGAGGGTTTCCGAGTTTGAACTCGAGGAACACCTACGATTTTGGCCAAAATCGGGCCTCCTTGTCGCAGTAATGGGTCGAATCGACGTGCATCGGTCGTATTCAACATATTCATTCTAAACAAAAGGGAAAATCTCATTAGAATTGTTTAGGACGCGCGATTTCTCGTAGCTTCAGTCTGTGTAATTAAGGTGTTGATATGAGAGGCTATTGCCACTTTTCATCCTTTTATCAATGTGAAAATCTCAGCAGAACTTGAACATGATAAGGTTTGCTTCCAAGAAGTGACCTTAGGACTTTACGTGATGGTTCTTCCACAATCATAGTGCGATTTCGGGTGACAACACAGCATAACAAGGGCTAGAAAGCGGGAAGATTGTTCTCCGTTTACCCTATAGCTAATGGTTTGGCAGTTGAAGTAACTCCTTGTTTATTTATTTTTTGGCAAGTCTGGATGAAATTATTGGTAACAGTATCTTCCCTTTTGAGAAAAATTTAAAGAATATTTTCCTAACCTTTTTTAGTTCTGTGTGTAATACTTTGACGCAATTTTCTTCACAAGGAATGTTCCCTGCAATTTTGCAACATATTGTTGGAGGTCAAGTAGGTCAGTATTTGTATACTCAGCATACGATAAAAAAGGATGGATTTCTAGAAATTACACTGTTTTACTTTCAGAAGAGGTTATTCGATTACTTAATCTGCTTGTCTTGTTGAGTGAAGAAAAGTATCATGAAAAGCGTTCCTTTCAAAGAACGCCCGGTCTTTGCCATTGGATTGAGTATACAATGCGCATGCGCATAGAGTACAGGTTTATTAGGTACGACCTACTCCACTTTTTGCTTGTGTGCTCCTTTAAAGAATTGAAAAATACTTAGAAATGATTCAACCCATTAATTGGTAAAAGAATGTCCAGAGACATGTTCGTAGAAATATCAAGGACTTCAAGGCAAAACGTTTTGCAAGGAAACAGCAATGTAGGTTACAGAGGGTACATTTACTTCCCCATCATTTTTCATTATTATTCTAACCCAACCCCAATCCTTGATACACACGCAGACATTAGGAAAATCCAAGGTATGTGACCAACTACATAATGTGAAACGCACTTCTTCACGACAAAATGGCAAAGAACATGATCAGTTTTACTACAGTTTAACTCATGAGTTAAAGTTACACAACCTTTTCTATTGTCCCCATGACTTTCATCAATCCTATTGTTGGTTTCTCAAGATGTTTGATAAGACATTTTTATACAGCAGTATAGCTTTTTCCCCCAGTTTCTGAAGTATTAAACTTACCTCTTCATTTCATCTTATTCAAAAATATGTAGAAATAAAGATATTTTTCCTATTCACTGTTTGTTAGTTTCGTTCTTTTGTTTTATTTTAGATTGTTTCGTACTAAATGGTATCAGTTAGCTAATATTCATTAAAATCCAACAAGAGAAAGCTTCTTCTCCTGCAGGAATCTTAAAAAAGCAGTTCCGAAACAGTTGGAAAAAAATTTATGTTAGTACGAATAGCATGATGAAGGAGCAACTGTGCCTCTTGCGTCATGTAATTGAATAAGTTTAAACTAATCGCTTAGGAAAAATATAATGTACGCAAACTAAGAACCACATAAAATTCTCGATTGCACCTAGCCTGTAATGAATTGATTCTTTTTTCATGTTTAGCTAAACCTCTAATTAGTACAGATATTATTTAAGGGATGATAATTAATTACAAGAGTTTGCAGGACGTTTTGTTCTTCGATTTTGCGTGCGTGAAGATCATGCTTACTTGTTTCCCACCGCATCCGTGTGGAAACATCGTTTTACGTCCAAGGGCAACCCCCCTCAGTTTGGTTTGCAGCCCCTCTGCGCGATGCCGCATGGCCAAGAAAAGACTGCCATCCGGCCTATCATGCTGTCCACAATCCATCTTTTAAAGACTTCTGAAGAGAAAACACTTTATGAAAAACTGACGCCTATTATACCGAAAAGTCCTGATGAGGAATTATTATAAAAGTACATTATTCAACTTAGTTTTATGCAGCATTTATATTTCTTTGTACACCATTCAAGTGCATCTGTTCGTTAGGATCTAGTTCAGTCGTTTTGATCTTTACAGAGAAAAGAGATTTTTGTTATGATTGACCAAGGGCAAGAAACTCAAAGCATGAAAAGCAAGCTATTACTGTATTGTAGTTTTAGTGAGACATATCTAAAATATAGCTATTGTAAAGAGTATTATGCCTTTGCTAACATCAGCTGTGACTTAAAGATGATTCAAGAAACCTCCATTGAGTCCTATGCAACTAATTCACTGGGAAAATGTAGTATCAACCACTGGTCAATCTGATAACTTTTCAATACTCAAAGGAGACATGGTCAACGCACTTTCTACCCTAGATGATAACATAGATGGGGCGTATGATTATTTATCGTGCAGAAGAGATTATGATGGCTGAATTGGCCAAGAAACCAGAAATCAAGGTATCCTTTCAGGATCTACGACGTCGTAGGAGGGACATAATAAACTTGAAAACCTCCTCAATCGCAACAACCACAACCCTAACGAAATCTGCCCATCACTCAACCTGAAATGCACCACGCTTAAAATAAGCACATTAAGGAAGTATTAAGGACATCTCTGAGTTGAAGATAGGTAAAAACTTATACATTGTGAATGAGATGACTACTAATACAAAGGAAAAAAGAGTAATAAGAGTGAAATACAAATGTCAACAGAGATACCAACAGAAGTTAGCTGAATATAGCTATGAATTCTCTTTGCTTCCTAGTCAACCAGGTAATAAGTTATGAAAAAGATCAAGTGAAGGAGGCTCACGTGGCAAACGCAAAGAAAATTGGAAACGTGCTATTTCAAATGTTCTTGGAAATCCTTCGTACACTTCTATGAATGGTGGCTTATCGATATATAAAGTATTTGACCTCGTTAATATCACACAAATGCTTTTATCTGAGAGGATATGCAAACTGTTGTCAAGGTTAAGTAGAAAAGCAAACTCCTTGATTGGATTATATACTAGCAGTCGTTTAAGATGACGATGTATTTCACGACCTGCAATGAAGTGTTATGGAATCATACAGCGCGCTTACTTCAGGTATTATACCCATACTAAAGAGTGGCAAATTGCCAATATTATAGAGCTGTAGTGGAATCTTGCATATCATATGTGCACCTGAGATTTATATCCAGCTCTTAGCAAATCGTATTGTTCAAACAATTGAACATTTTCTTCATGTAATTCAGAAAGGACTCATACTCGGTTCGTCAACATTGTGAAAGAGATGCATCCTGAAACGACCACGTAACATCTTTTGGTTTTAACAAACGGATTCATTTAAACATAAGCAACTTTTTAACATAAAAAAAGCGCTGTGAGAGTAAGTAAAGGCCGTAAAACAAATATCTATTTCGTTGTTTGTGGTATGGACCAATTTCAGGATCGACCTTGACTGAGCAACGGACGAAAGGCACGCCGCAAGGTGGAGTCGTCAGTCCGTTGTTGATGAACCTGTTCCTGCACTATGTATTTGACAAGTGGATGACAGTTCATGAGCCAAGGCTGCGGTTTGCAAGATATGCCGACGATGCGGTCGTGCATTGTTCGACCCTGCAAGACGCGCAACGGATTGAAGAGGTGCTGAAAAAGCGTTTTGAGGAATGTGGTCTGGAATTACATCCGGTAAAGAGTAAGATCGTATGCTGCAAAGCACACCAGCCCTGGATAGATTATCTGGTAAGCAAGTTCGAGTTTCTGGGGTATGAGTTTCGACTCAGATCTGCGGTGACACGTGAAGGACGAAAGTTTGTGTGCATGATGCCAGCGATCAGTCCTTCATCGGCGAAGGCGATCCGGAGAGAAATCCGGAGTTGGGGCATCCAAAACCGGAGCGATAAATCGATAGACGATTTGTCGCGCATGTTTGGCGCGAAGCTGCGCGGCTGGATCAATTACTTTGGACATTTCTACAAATCAGCGCTGTATCCGACTTTTTACAATCTGAACAGGAAGCTGGTGAAATGGACAACCCGGAAATACAAGAAGCTGAGACGGCGGCCACGCTGTGCGCATTACTGGTTGGGTGCTGTTGCAAAGCGGCAGCCTGACTTGTTTCCGCACTGGCAGTTGCTGGGGTTGAGGCCTGCGATCGGAATGACAGGAGCCGGATGAGTCGAGAGGCTCACGTCCGGATCTGTGAGCGGCTGGGGTCTATGATCCCGGTCGACTCGACTGTTCGTGGATATTCCGCCGCGTTTGTCGGTTAGTGAGTTTATGCAGCGTGTGAAAGGGCGGTCCAGCCGCAAGGTTCAGCAACGTTTTCCAGAGCTTCGCAAGCGTTATTGGGGGCGTCATTTTTGGTGCCAGGGTTACTTCTGCACAACGAGTGGCAATATCACGAATAAAGCGATATTGGAGTATATAGATAATCACGATAAGAAGCGGGATAAAACCCACTCCTAAGGGCTTCCAGCCATGGCTTCACATACCGTCATCAGACGGTAGTGGTTGACTTTCTTGGGCTGCACGGAACAATCGTCTTGCTTGTTCTTTGTGAAATACCACCCATCACAAAATGAATAGGCATGAACTTTTATCGAGTGTTTCATTATTTTTCCTTTCTTCACAGTTCCTTATTATACAAGTCGTCTATTTCGCAGGGCAGAATGCCGATATAGGTCAGGGTTTCATCCTCACTGCGATGGCCGAGCGCCTGAGAGATCAGCGCGAGTGGCGAATGAAATGTCACGCGCTGGTGATAGCCCCAAGTTTTACGCATGGTATGAGAACCGAAGCGTCCATGTACTCCGGCGGCATGGCACCATTTCTTAACCAGTGCGGTGACGCTTGGCACAAGCAACGCTGCGCGGCGGTTAGTATGTGATGGAAATAGCGGTGCATCAGGACCAAATGTATTGGGATATTGGTCTGCATAAACATCGAGCCAGTTTTGCACAACACGTCTTGTATGTGGATTTAACGGCGTAACCCGGTATTTATTGGTTTTCGACTGCTTGAGAACCCGTCTGGTTAAAAATCAAACGCATTTAGCGATTGTAATTTGAATCATGGCGATACGAACCATATTTTCAGCGTTTACAGTCTATCTTACCACCCATTTTTAAATTGTGGTACCCACAGGCTACCTGGCAGGTTCTGGCATGACAATGCTCTGCCAACTATGATTACTTTATACTGGCAAATTGTTTGCCCCACCCCCCCTGAATTTTACTGTTGCTCTCAGAATTCATCGAATATATATCATCATCATCAGATGACCTACAATATAAAGTACGAGGGGTGGGTGCAGCAGTGTACCAGATGGGGCTCCTATGAGCAGCCAATTCATAGAGTGACCAAAGCAAATGACAGAAAATCATTTATAGCATTTCTATTAATTTGTAACTTATATAATGCATAATGCAATCAATAAGGAAATGATTTCATAATGAATGATTGAAGACGACTTAAATTGATTACATACAGCAGAACTGTTATTATTTATTAACATTTTAAATTGACAACTATGAATATTATAGCAATGGTAAACTTTGTTCGTATATAGTAAAGTTATCATTCTTTCTGTTTTAATTGAATGCCTGATTTAAAATGTAACATCTCACATGTGTAATCAGATTATGCTGTTGAGGAGTTTTGTATCACATGGCCAATTAAAAATGATTTTCTTACAAATAGATTTTTAAAATAAAACATATGTAGCTGGATTTCTACATTGGTTCTTACTTCGTATTTTAAGTTTGCAAGGGGTGCTAAGCATTATTAGATACTGAAGTTGACAGTAACCAAATTTTATTAATGAAATTTATTCCATACAGTGACTGATTTGATCACAAACAAGCTTAAAATCATCTAAAACATCCACTGGTTTATGAGTTTACAGCTCTGATGTTTCATGGGTCACATAGCAACCCCCTCAAAACACTCAACTAATTACATGCATTAGAATAAAGCACTATCTGCATAATAGGAACAATTATTTACAAAGAGCCTCTGCAAAAAAGAACCTAATTACATATTCTAACAAACATAATGAAGTCCAGTTTGAATGTCTTGCACACCTTAAAAATAAAATAAGTTGGTCAGCATAAACAATCACAATAAGTGTGGTCAAACAAGAAATTGTGTATTACCACAGTCTTTACAGACTTAATTGTAGTGGCTGATACATATTGGTAAACATGAAAGTTATTGGTAAACCTCAAAATTATCAAATTAATTTTAAATGCAAGCAAAAATCATAGTGGGAATCACATTCGTGGTAAATCCTGGTGACTTGTAAGACTGGAGTAGGAATACATCATTTAATAAGTAGGCCTATTGACCAATTAAACAGTCCACATCAGGCAATATATATCGTGAAAATATAAGTCAACTGTTATGATGCACTAGAAATCTTGAAGGTCCTTGAGATGTAGGCCTATACATGTACTTATGCAGTTTTGATCCAATGGCTTAAAACTAAGATATAAAAGCAAAAATCAAACAATTTATCGTGAGAAAATTCCTATTGATGAGAAATTTACATTGTAAGCTATAGGGGGTATTGCTTTTGTGTCCCAGGGATGCTAGGTTTTAGAAACGCCAAAAGGGGTATCTAATTATCAGAATAAAGTGATCAAAAGAAACACGGAGAAAGTACATTACAATTCCCATGTTCCCAGTCTAAATGCTCTGCACCGTGACAATGAAGCCATGGATAACTGTTAAACGCGAGCGGCACGTTTCACTAATAAAAGTTCTAAATAAAGTGCACCCGACACCGAAAGTATTAGAACTCTAGAAACAAAAATGGCCGTCTATGGAGAAAAGTACTAAATTGTTGCTCTGTATTTGTCAGTTTTCTTGCTAGAAATTTAGGCCTATCAATGAAAGAAGTGTAGGAATTTGATCTTTCTATCAGCCATGCCTTAAATAAACCATCGTTAAACAGGACATCAGATCAGGAACACAGTCCATGTGTTCGATTTCTGGCGCAACATGAGTAGGCTTTCATGGAAACGTGCAAGAAGATACTTTGAAGGTCGTTTTTAGTCTATTAACGAGACTGAAATGATAACAAAAATCTTCTGTTAAATGTCAAAAATGCCAACAGATAAAAATACTGTTTACATATGGGCCAGCATTACTTAATTCACTCTACAATATATACCATAGCAATGCCTGGCCAACCCTTTATTTAGCAAAGCAGTGCGAGTTCTGAAGGCCCTTCTATATTTTTATACAAAATATATGTCCCTTTCTATTTATTAAGCTTTTTTTCCAAAATTTTAATAGGGTTTGGTATGATTTATGTCATGATATAAATCAACTTATTTTTTTCCTTTTGAGCCCTAGATCGTAATCAGCATTATCTTAAGTGAGATTATTTCTGTGCATAAATTGGCGGACTTTTATCTTTATTTGATATGTAACTTTGTTAAGATCTGACATTTTTGTGTAACTGAACAACATATGCTTCTTGCAGACACTAGCACAGTGTATTTAAGTTATCTTTGGAGAGGTAATAAACATCTTAGAGTACAGTAAAGATGAACCAATTATCAGTTGGACTGTGTTTACCCCAGAAAGGGGCTGTACAACAGGCAACAGGCACTGTGTTTGTTTTACATTTTATCAGTGCATTCAATTATTTTGATGACATATGATCTGATTGAAGTCTCATGACTATGGTTTCTGAAAAAACTTGTATTTTTTTAATGCAAAATTGTAACAGCTGTTTTATTGATGACTAGGTTCTTTATTGGACAGATGGCCAATAAAGTTGACTTCTAAGGCTGGTTAAACTTTATTATGATCAGCTTCCCCAGGGCAGACTATCTAGCTGTGTATACAACTGCACAATGTACTTTATCTAATTCCTTCCATGTACATTCTTATAGCATTGAAGACAATTTGATACACAATTTTAACTTGAATTCCCAAACAAGTAGAAACAGAGGAATACCGGTACTTAAATAGAATATCACACAAAAACATATTTTTATTTTTGGTACTACAATTAATTTTCAGTAGATTTTTTGTGTTAGTTTCTTCCTTAATAGTAATTGCAAATTACAATGTCTGCCTGGGAAATACTATTAAAAGTCTGTTATACCTACTTCTAGGTGTGGAATTTACTTGGCAATGTAGCAAGATCAATTTTAAAAGATCACAGGAAGTAGAACAGAAAAGGCGCTATGATTACAGCCCACCCTCTGATGCCAAAAGGTAAGACAAGTCCATTGTCACATTTACCAAATAAATTGCAGTACACTTTAGTATTGTGGCTTTATTATATGTTGGTGAAATGTCAGGAAAATACATTGTTATTATTTTCACTTGTCTTTGCAATAGAAAATCTCTATTTATAAAACATACCAGCCTTCAGCTCCCCGATCAGAGTGTGCACTGCGTCGCGGGTTTGCTCAAGGCTCAGGGTTTCGATGATGTAATCCGCACGGGCGCGTTTCTCCGCATCGGGAATTTGACGGGCCTTTATCATTTCAAATTCCTCTTCGGTCATCGTGCCGCGGTCGAGTACGCGGGCACGTTGAACCTCTTCCGAAGCGGTCACGACCAGCACGGCATCGGCGGAGATATTGCTACTCGTCTCATAATAGAGCGGTATGTCGAGCAGGATCAGTTCGTTGTTCTGATGACCAGCGACAAACGCGTCACGATCCCGTGCTACCAACGGATGAACCAGAGCTTCGATCTTTTGCAGCAGCGCCCGGTCTTTCGCAATCGCTTCGCGTAACGCTGCTTTATCGACCTCTCCGTTTTGAACCGCCTGCGGTGCCAGCTCAGCAATTTCGGAAACCGCTGCGCCGCCTTGCCCGTAGAGCTCGGTTACTGTTGCGTCGGCATCCCAAACCGGAACTCCGCATTCCGCGAACATCCTTGCTGTCGTGGATTTGCCCATGCCGATCGATCCGGTGAGGACAAGAACGAACGGCTTTTCGCTCACATCATCACCGCACGGCGCACGGCATCATCCACCTCGGGCTTGCGGCCAAACCACCGCTCGAAACCGGGCACACCTTGATGCAGCAACATGCCCAGCCCGTTCACGGTTTCGCACCCGATGGCTTCGGCATTGACCAGAAGTTGCGTTTTCAGCGGCGTGTAGACGAGATCGGTCACCAAGGTGGATTTCCGCAAACCTTCGAGCGAAATCTTCAGATCTTCCTTGCCGCGCATTCCAAGCGATGTCGTGTTCACCAGCGTGCCAACATCTTCCATGACGCCACTCACTTGCGTCCAATCGATCACTGATATCTTGCCTCCGAAATGCGCCTTCAGCGCATCGGCGCGTGCACGGGTCCGGTTGGTCAGAATGATCTCTGGGCAGCCTTCCTGCAGAAGCGCCGCGACGATGGCGCGCGATGCTCCGCCGGCACCAAGAACCAGCGCGGGCTCTTCCTTGGCGGACCAATTCTTGGCCGATTGGCGCAGATTGGAAATGAAGCCGACACCGTCGGTATTGTCCGCATGCAGTTTGCCATCGCTTTGAAAAGTCAGCGTGTTGGCGGCCCCGATCAACGCCGCGCGATCTGAGATGACATCCGCCAGGTCGAGAACCGCTTCCTTATGCGGGATCGTCACATTGATGCCGCGAAACCCGATCTTTGGCAGAAGGGCGAGCACACGCGACAGATCATTGCTCTGCACTTCCATCGGAATGTAGTGACCGCGAATGCCATATCGCGCGAGCCAATGACCGTGCAGGCGCGGCGATTTGCTATGAGCAATGGGTTGTCCGATGACCCCGGCTAGCGGGATTGCGTCAGGTTTCATCCCTGGATCACGCCTCTCTGGCTCAGATATGACAGCACGTCTAATAACGGCATTCCCAGCACAGTGAAATAGTCGCCGCTGACATCCGCGAAAAGACGCGCACCTTCGGCTTCAAGTTGATATCCGCCGACGCACCAGCGGACCTCTTCCCAGTTCCGTGCAATGTAGTCTTTCAGGTAATCCTCTGAGGACGTACGCATAGTCATGCGAACGGTTTTGACACTGCTTTAATTTTTGCTTCTTGCAAGACCGTTTCGTTACTTTTCCTTGGGACGCGCGGAATCCGCATCATACGCCAGAAAACTGCATTTCTCCGCACGTCAGTTCTCTTTGTCATTCTGTCGGAGATCCGTATCTATACACCACAACCAGCTCAACATAGTATTGTTGGTCTATCACCCTGCTATTCTCCCTTTTTCGACAATTTCCAGTAGTTTTATAGATCAGCCTCGTTTTCTGCAACGAGCAACGTCTTGTCTGCGTACAGCAACTACTTTCTCGTCTCCGTTTTAAATTTGATTTTAAGATGTCTGCTAATGTTGCGAATGATCATTTCCTCGTAAAAAGAAAACAAGTCAGATGAAATTACACATCCCTGTCGGACTCTTCTCATGATCCTGGAAATTAGCGTATGTCCACCATCTACTCCGATCATTGCTTCCTGTATCAAGTTTTTTTTCAATTTGATATCCCTTTCATAATTATAAATTTCTTGACGCGACTCTATTGATTCCAAATGCTTTTACTGATTCTAACTCTTTCAAACTTTGCAATATATTAAGAGGAGATAAATTTCTTCGGCAGTAAAGATTCCCTTAGTTGTTTCCTGCTCGTTCACAAATTCAAATTTGCAGATTCAGGTTTAATCCTTCTTGCCTTTATGATAATCATCTTCATAATATTGCTTATAAGACCAGTTTCACAATGCATTTCAAACTATAACTCCTCTGTTCTTAGGTATAGCAATAAATATATATATATATATATATATATATATATATATTAATTTGCAAGCTATTGTGGTAATGCTCCACTCTTTGAGAATTATGATGAAGATAACATCGAAACGTTAAAGATAATGTGTATTTTTTGAGCTTTATATATATATATAAATATATATATACAGCAATAAATACCTGGAGATTTCTTTCGGAATAACTCCAGTCTTATATAAAAATAAATATATATATATAGCAATAAATACCTGGAGATTTCTTTCGGAATAACTCCAGTCTTATAGATGTAATTTAACACTGTGAACAACTTTTGACGCTCTTAGAACATTGGTTTTTAACCATTTCTTTGCCAACCTTCTCTGAGCCTCACGCTTGTCATTTTTCATCATTTCCCATCTTTTGTACTAAATCTAGTTAATGAAAATGGGGCCTAACAGACGAGTTCATAAATTGTCTTGACACTTCGTTAATTTGATAAATCATTCACCCTCTTGGAGATACTCACGTGATATGTGCAAAAGACAATCCAGCTCCAATTACCATGTATGCAAGCAAATACACAAATATCTTTCTGTTTGGAGGCTTCTTTGAGCTCACATACTTCTCTTTTGAAAAGTGATAGTTTCTGAAAGTCAAGAAAAAAAGTAAAACATATCAAATACAGGCGCCATCAGATACAAAACCGAAATAGATATTTAAGGGATTTGATGAGTAAGGTATTAAATAAAATTAACCATTGAAAACCTTATAATAAAATCAATGAGCAGGGTTATCCTAGGTCTCCAAATAACCTGTAAGTAACGATCGGATGCGACACCTAGTGACGCAAACATTTTGTGACGCTTCAAGAAACGTTTCGCACAATATTATAAAACTATTGTATAAGTCCATCAAGCAAGCAGGTTTTCACTAAAACATACAATTCCTAAATAAAAAGGACGGTTGCTGGCTGAGTTTGAGCTTGAGCTTGAATTGAGCACTGTCACAAAAATTTAGACGAGGAGTTTTCGCCAACGTAAAAGTAAGGATTCAAAGAAATAAAAAGGCACTTTCTAAGTCTGTTTCTCAGGGTATAATTTAGCCTAAGTTATTGTGCTGATTACGTTTTTCCATGTTTGAGATATAAAGGGTAGCATAGCTAAGGAAAAACAACTTTTACAGCTGCCCTTAACCGATATTTTTAGTGGGACTAGACAGAACCATTGTTAGCATTATGCATTTGGAATTAATAGATGAGACACATTTTAATCAATATGGAGATGTTATTTATTTGTAAAATCTGTGAGACGTTAGTAAATGTTAGTTACATCTTTACAGCCTTTCTTTCTATTTTGATTCATTGTACCCCATTCCTGTTGTTTAAAAATATAGTTTAGCTCGAAGTACATCTGCATTTTGATTTAAATGGTAACTTTGAATTCTTGCACTAGAAATATGAAATAAGAGAGATTTTTTTTTAAATTGTACTAGACATTGTTCACTCAAAAATGAAATACGTGGATCCTTTGGCTTTGTAGATTCGTCCAAATTAAGACATTTGATTAGGTAATGGGTCACTTTTGCCGGTCCATTTGTATGTCGATGTGGAGAATGAGCCCGGTACTGACTGACAGGAAGAGGGACAAGAAGAGAGATAGGACGAAACATAGACAGAGAGATAGGCAGAGAGACAGAAATAAGGGAGATAGATAGATAGACAGAGAGGAAAACAAAGAGGTAGATATGGACCTTAGTCCATTTTTCTATATAGCTACTCTTTGCCATAGTCTTTATGCCAAGTCAGTTGAGAGTGTTTAAGAAATGCAGTCCTTACATTGCAAGACATCAGTACCAGAAGAGGAGCCCTTTTAAAGTAGAAACGTATAGTGATATGCATCAATACAATTTTGTAATACCAATGTCACAAAAGTTGTAATGGTTGCCAAATTGTTGTGCTTAAAACTAAATTATTTCGCTTTACAAAAGGATAAAAGCTTATCATTAGCCAAGTTTTTGTTTTCAATTGTCTACTATATGATAAATACTTGAAACAAATAGAAGAACTGAGGAAAGAGCTAGGGGGTAACAGAACGTAAGACATTGTTTCTAACAACAGATTTATAAAATGCATTGCCAGTTAAAAACCTCTTAATGTTTTCTTTTGTAGAAATTAAGAGGAGGAATCCAACATAATTTTGTAAAAGCATGTCACACTTAATTTAGTATTGAACCTGCCTTGCTATCTTCCCTTTTTTCTAGTCAAAAAGCACGCACCCTAAGGTGAAATTTTAGTAATGGCACAATTTCCATGGTGGCATGAGCAGAAGACACTTTTACGTCTTATAAAATGACCCAATATAATACTCAAATTGTTATTAATACAGTGGAACCTCACTAAGCGATCAACCCTTCGTTATGAAGCTTTTATCTGATCTGTAGGCAAGGTGTTCACTTACTGAGTGAAGCTTATGAACGCTTGTGACAAGCCTGATTGTAGCATTCTTTGGTAGATACTTATAGTTTTAGCCTAGACATAAATCATTTAGAATGATAATAGATATAATTAAGAGATATTAACACTAAAAACGCCTTGTTAGGTTATTTTGAACACATTGTGCACCATGGAATGTACGCATTCCAAGCATGCAATTGTCGCTAAAAACGCCTTGTTAGGTTATCCCATCGTGGCATAAACAACGGTTTCGTAAATACTATGAATCGGTCCACGATCGGCAATGGTTGAGCGCATCCAAAAACCCCAGCCAATCATCGTAGCCGAGCCGAGAAGTGAAAAAGCTCCCCCCATTCCCAAAGATTTGCGCCAGCGACCTTGAGATCCGAGAGCTGGAAGGGTTAATAAGAGACTCAAAAATGCTAAAAAAGCTCCTAACATAAAAGGTCGGGTGCGCCAATAACGCACCTCTAAATCAATTCGCTTCACTTGATCGGGCAGACGTGTGTTGATTTGAAATTGGTCTCTTTGAAACTCTTTGATGACCTTGGCCTGTTTCTCAAAAGTATCGCTATCGCCTTCGATCCAGGCCATTTGAAGTTGTTCCCAGACTTGCAAAAAAGAGCTGATCGTCTCATCTGATCCTAACAAAGCGTCCTTAAGCTCAGAGGTTGTTAGCCAAGGGAGCTTCGCATCTTGAGGATCAGGAATCATCATCAAAGATTGACCATTTAAAACTGTTTGCACCCATTGAACCGCCGACAGCAGTTGACGAGTTTTGTCATCAAGAGATGTTTGGGGCTGTGATGATTGTCCCCCTTGTGACATCATTTCAAGATTGTCTTGAATCAATCTTGTCAACTCAGGGCTTTGATGCAAACTTCCCAAAAACTCAGAAAGACTGATATACGGAGTTTGTTGACGGCCCATTTGATCTAACTGGAAAAAATCACGTAATTTCTCATGCCCAAGGGGTAAGAGAGGAACGGTTTGCCAAAGTTCTGGCCTGAAACTCATATCTAAAAAAACGGCTACCGGATCCAACTTGTTGACCTGAATCTCTTGGTGATTGAATTCCAAAAAATGTGTTTTTGACGAAGGCGCTAAAACCCAAGAAAACTCTTTTGCTAAAGCCACCAAAGGTTTGTAACGCCCCTCATGTAATATCATCAGCCCATCAAGCTCTCGATAAGCTTTCAAATCAAAGAGGAGACCTCCTTGTCTCAAACCGATCGTCATTGGCTCAGAAGATTCTTGAAGTGAATTTTCTGGTGGTTGCTGGTGGTTCTCTAAACCGTCTTGGGCAATTAAGTCAGACCAGCCAGTCGCCCATAAAAAAAATAGAATTCCTCTCAAAAAATATTTTGATGACATCATCAATCTCATGAAATTTACCTTTTATCAAATCTTCCTAAAAAACCTTTACCATAAAAGTTTAACAGCATTCCCAAAACGGTTGTTAAAAACCCTGCGTAATAAATAAGGTATCCCGGATCTTTACCGACCATCAAGCCACTTTGCTCTGCACCTTGGTGATTTAAAAAGTCCGGGGGGCGATAATTGGCTTGAAAAAAGCGAAATCCCTGATAATCTAACGGGTCATTCATGTCAATACGATATTCTTTGCCTAGAGATTCTGGCTGGTCTTTGATATTGACAAGGCTGTACCAAGTTGCCGGAGACTGCGTTCCGGGATCATTAATTTGCGTCACATCCTTTAGCGTGACAATAAAACCCAAGTCGACAGGCTTTTGCAGGTAAGTAACTTTTTGGTAGTTCCTTAAGTGGATTAATTGAAAGTAAGGAGAATTAAAGTAAGGAAGATTTCGAGATGTCTTTAGTGTCTACTCAAGGAGAGCGAAAGCCGTCAAAAAGCATGCCTCCTGTCGCGACATCCGCCACTGCCATCATGTACGATATTCATGCATGTGATCGACATTTTACAATCAATTTTCATTCATGCTCGTCAACCCCTTTGAAATTTCAAAACAAGATCCAGGAGGCAAAAACCCCTACTCGATATTGGCTATAGCTGTGTAGCAATGCTGATGTCAATAAGACTCTTAATGAATTGATGAAAATAGGTCGACGGGGTTACAAACTGTATCATATTTTTGAACATTTTACCGATTTTGTCCACAAATCTTATATTTTGCTAAATTGCACAGCTAAAGCCCTGTACTTCACAGTCGGAGCCTCCACGTAGCTAAGTCGATTCATGTTTCGATATCAAATTCCATGCCTGCAGGTAAAGCTTCATAGTCACCTGCAAATCACTTGTCTCTGTGAAGCAAGAGAGATCTGTTTTTTTCTAAATCTCTTTTGGCAGTAATCACATGTTGGCCTACGAAAAACTCTAGATATAACCAATACGATGTTCCATCGTAGTACTCACCGCCATGATGATTCTCAAAGAATGTTTCACGTGAATTCTGATTGCCATTGCCCCCGAGAAACCTCCTAGAAACCTTAAGCGACTGAAGACCGTAGACTTCTAAATAGTAGCATCTAGTATGCTATTATTTATTATTATCTGTTAATTTCATGTTAGGAGTGTTCAAAAATTGTGAGTAGATGGGTATGATTGTAATGTGAGCAACCCTTGTTCATTAAATAGTGTCACAAGCATGAGTGTATACATGCATATCCCTCTTTTATCTGGTGAGAACTGGGAACTGACTAGGAACCCTTTTTGATCTGATATGCCATGCCCATTCCCACCCTCACCCCAACCTCCTGCGTACGCCACTGCTAACAATCAATCAAATACTAACAAAATCAAACCACTGCTAACAAGCAAAATCAAACCACTCATACATTCTTTTTAATCTATTAAATGTTACCCTATGATTCGATGTTGAAGGCTTTAAAGGCATTTTTAAAGTAAATGATATTGTAACATGCAGAAGGCGGCGATGAGGGAACTGTGAGAGAGACAATCATTCCACCGATAGATAAAAGAGGTTGAATTTATCCGCTGGACGCATTGAATATGAGTCACGTTACAATATTAGTAATAAAGAACGAAATCTTGTAATATTAGACTATGTGTCGGCAAGTGTAATATTTACCGATCCTTTTGTACATTTGTGTGGCATAAAATATCACGAAAATAATACAAAGGCTATCAAGACCTACGAAGATATCGTTTCTGAAATGGATTATAAAGATTCTCTGGTCTGAGGCTGAGAGACCAATAGTGACATCTTCGAACAGGCTAGACTGAAAAGAACAGTTAACTGTCAGTGTAATCACAGTTACCGAAGTTACTCGTGTGGCATTTGACGGCAATGAAAATGTTGAACTGTCAAATAAAAACAGGAATCTTAACTGTTAAGAGAGGTAGAGAAAGGAAAAGAGTAACTACCATAGATGGACTAAAGGATGGTTAACAAATGGTTGTCTGGTCATACAGATAATAAAATTACATAGGAGGCTGGTAATTTTAAGGGGTGTGATTGTTTACACCGTCATATAAGCCGGAATTTCTTTTCTGCCGTGGAAAAAAGTACCGCGGTAAAAACGTGCCTTGCCTTCTCCCGGCGTTTTATGTCGGATTGCGGGGGCTGTAGTGTGGGCAGGTTTACAGGGGTATGCCCTTTTGCAATATTTCTTCACCAAAGGAAAATTTAAAAACTTACGGAACAAGCAAAGAAATACAATGTACCCCGACATTTTGTCTGCCTCTAATTTTCGCCCGGGGGGGCGAAAATTAAAGGGGGCAAAGTATAGGATCAGGGGGCTAAAATTAAAGGGACGAAAATTAAAGGGAGCGAAAATTATAGGGAGGCGAAATTTGAAAGGAATAATTATTAATTATTTGTATTCAGCAGCATCATTTTGCATAAGGGCATTGTTCTCCCTCATGGGAAAATCTCTGTATGTACGCATATTCGAATTTTCGTGTATCTAACTTGCACTTCTATTGACTCTACGTGTGTTTGGAAATGTAAACGCGACTTTAAAGACCCTGCTTCTCACTAGCCTGAATGGCCGTTATTCCTTTCCTAGTTTTTACTTAACATTGTATTTTTTGCCGAAGATGGCATCGTGAAAGCGTTAGTAACCTTTTATTTCTTTAAAGGTATATCGGTCAAGAAAGACTGGTAAGCAGTTGGCTGTGGATAATTTATGTCTTGGTGTCTCTAGGGGAGAGGTATGTTATTTTGATGTATCAGAATGCATTTTATCTCTTACTGGCCATGTTCGTTACAATTAAAACTGGCCTATCTTTGAAGGCTTATATTTTCATTCCGTGGTTTGTATTGAAATGCATTGTATATTTCCCGTTTGGTCTGTCAAAAATTAATTCTTGTAATACATGTAAAGCACGTATCAGAAATTTAGTAGGGATCGCATTTTGTGACTTTGACTACTTCTGGGTCTTGAAAAGCCCACTAAATTACACGTTGCAAAGTTGCGAAATGAAAGTGGCTTAACATGTTGAAGATTTTGTTGGAGCGGTTTCTTCTCATTAACATTTTGGCACACACAAAAGCAAAAGTCTCGAAAGCAAAATCGCCAAAATCGCTACGAGAAGCCTTTGCTGGAGCCAGACATTGAAGGTGTAGTGTGGGGTAGTGTTATTAGTTGACTCGAATTTTTGGGATTTTACAGTATTTCATTTACCATATGTCAAAAACGTCGTTCAAATATGCCAGAGTTTCCGGATTTTGTAACCGCTTCTTCTGGAATAGGCACATCCCTCGAAGACGTTTCCCCCATATAATGCAAACCTTTAAAATCAGCACCTGAGGTGCCTATTCAGGAACCTCGTTTACTAGTCGATACATTTAACTTTATCGGTATAATTCGTTGACCAAAGCCTTTACCGCAAGCACTGGTCAACAAACTAAGATTGATGAATCGGTATTTTCTTGTTTTTATAAGGAGAAGGTTAGCTTATATGAAGGAGAGGGTTAGCTTATATGAAGGAGAGGGTTAGCTTATATGAAGGAGAGGGTTAGCTTATATAGTTTTTTGTGTGGAAAAAGGCACTTTTGCCTTCAACCAGTAATTCATTTTCCGTAACTTGTCGTTGACAGTGTTTTGGCAATTTAAGAGTGAAAAACCTTTAATTTTTGCGACCATTCATGTGTTTTTTGACGGGATAGACAGGATAGTCAGGATAAATTCGGTCAATCCCGTTAATCCGGTCAGAAAATAAAGAGGTTCTATATGAGTTGGGTGGGTTGACTGAGCGCATTCGCACAGTGCCACCTGATCATGGTTATAAAAGTTTCGGTTTTTTTATATCCCCGGGCGTTGCGTTTCATGGTTTGTACTTTGCTATTAAAGCCCTCCAGGATGGCGTTATTAATGTTACTTCGGAAATGTTGAATAATGCCGTTAAAGGATTTTTCAAAGGTTTTCGCCAGGGTCGTTGTCGCTTTGAATTTTAATTCTTTGAGTTGCTCAATCCAAAAAAACAGGAAGGCGGCTGCTTCTTCGGGTTGATCATGTTTCCAGAGAATAGCGAAATCATTTTTCAATGTATATAACTGATGGAATCGGGGATATTCATCTAAGAGAGTTTCTAATTCACCTTGTTGGTCTTCATTCAGTTGTGAGTAGGGTTTGAGGAACAGCCATTTGTTGAATTTTCGATCGGCTTGACGCCCTAAGCTCTTGCGGCAGCTATCCATGGCTTTTTGAACGAGTTGGCTGACATGGAATTTATCAAAAGTGATATTGGCATTGATAAAATTGATTTTGGCGCCAGCCTGAAACGCAGGAGAAAAATCGATGCTGACATCAGTGATATTTTCTTTGTTAAGCCCTTGTTCTTCAGCAACTTGTGCAAATTGGGTGACGGTCTCGGCGCTTTTGCCTTCCTCCACCCAAAGTAAATCACCGGTTTCTAAATTCAGAAAAATGCTGACATAATTATGGCCTTTTTTCTTGGAGGTCTCATCAAAAGCGATTTGTTTAACTTTACTCAGGTCTTTGGGCATGGCAGTCTCTTTTTTGCTGTAATAGGCAACTAAATTCCAGAGTCTTTGAGAATAAACATCTAATTGTCGGGCAACTTTTGCCACACAACCGTAAAGTTTAATCAGCTCGATGGCAAAGGCTTCAAAAAGCAGGGTAAAACCGCTTTTGCTTCTGGCCCAGGGAACCTCTAAAGTCTTAGTCGAACCATCTGCGTATCTGAATTTGGGAACCTCACAATGAACATAGCAAGGATATTGAAACAAATCCAAATGGCGCCACTGACGACTTTCATAGTCGTGAATAGTGGCCGGACGGCCTTCACTATCCAAAGGGCGATAGTTGGTCTCTACAGTAATATAAATGTGAATCGCTGTGATTTGATCCTCGCTCACTTCGTGAGTAATCCGGGAAATATGAAATGGGGAATAAAGCCCCAAAAGCGGCTCAAAAAATTTATTTGTTTCCATAGTGATAAAAAATAGCTTTATTAGGGTGGAATTTGCAAGGTAAAATTACCCACCCAAATCATACAGAACCATAAAATTTCCCAGGGCTCGATTTTTCAACTATTAATACAAAATTCGAATTTCCTGGGAGACGCCACTTTCCAGGGAAAACTTTTTGACATTGGCGGATACCCCGGTGTAACCGAATCATCAGATCCGGCTGATGTCGTTCATGGTGAAATTTATTCCATCCCTCCTGGTAAAGCTGGCTTTGTATTTCAAGAATTAGATTATTATGAAAAATGCGGCCCCAATTTCTATATAATATCGTTAGATGTTAAAATGGCTAATACGCTGCCAAGACATCAAAATGCAAATACCAAATTCCCAGTAGGCTTATGGATATGATCATTGGACACAAATTCTGGTTTAGGAGCAAAGGCAGGCGAGGCAAGATTATCCAATAATCATTAGAGATAAATCGGATTGCCACTGCTGCACATCAAGTTAGATCTTATCCAAATAGTACGTACTTTAGAGGAAGACAAAGACAAAACTGGATGATGAGTATGAAGATCTGGCTAGAAGAGCAAGGAATTGCGAGAGAAAGAAGGCAAGCTTTTGGTCAAGGCAAGAATCCGGGAATTGTGGAGTTTCATGATCGCTAAAGTCACTTGATACGATACTTAGAGAAGAGAAGAAAAAGAAGAAAGCACTGTTTAAACATGAAAGTTGTTTCAGTTAGCAAATTATACCCAGTGCTGGAGTTTTCAATGGTCCTCAAAGTCAAAAACTGGTCAAAGACATGAGGTTAAGTTACTCAAAACCATTAATAAAGAAACAACTTAGTTTGCTTCGGCTCAGCAGTTCTCTTTGAAAAGTCACAAAATGTCATAAGAATCTTAAGTCAAATGTTGTTCTCATATCAATCTCGTAACTACAACATGGTGATTAAGTAACAGTCTCCTGCCAATGTTAGTAATACAATATAACCACTCGTTTATTTAAAAGCTATAAATACAAAAAATTATTAGTTTATTATTATTTACAATTTATCATCATTTTGTTTCTTTGAGTCTCTATATTCCGCAAGAGGGCCAATCTGAATAAATTTGTCGTTACGCAATGCGAAGAAAAGAATGGCATTCTTAAAATCGCACAAAAATTGTACAGAATTGAACAGCAAAACTTGCAAAACTTGCAAAACAACTTTGTCGACCAACTGTTTGTTAACCCATGTATAATAATGCATTGAAAAACAATTTTTAAAAACATTATCTTCTACGAGCAAGATCTCTTACTATATGTTCTCATTTCCTTTCTTATTTATCAAAAGCTACGGAAGTTTCAAACATGGAAGTATTTTTTATCCATAGCCTTCACAATGTGATCTTACGTCGAAGAATTTTACAAGCTCGTATACAGGAGCAGTTATTAAATTGAGAAACTGGCAGATAACCGAAACTTGGTTTTGAGCCCATGGGCTTAAATAAGGGAAAAATATAGTGGGGACAACTGAAGATTGTGCGCCCAATGTATTAATTTTGAAGAATAAATGGCACTGCTGAAATAGATGCTTTCCTTGAATAACTCAAGCTCAGCAGTGGAAACAGGAGCTTGTTACTATGGTTACAGTAACACTGTACATTGATCACTTCATTCCGTGTAACCCCATGACGCAGAAACAGCAAAAACAGGGAATTGTGATCTTTGGTATCTCAATTTTGTAGACATGCCAAAATTCTGGGAAGGTATTAAGCGGCATAATAAGGACAGTGAGATGAAAACAAAAACAAAACAACAACAATAACAACAAATAAACAAAAAACCAACAACGATGGTAATTGGAGGCAGGTGGATAATAAATGAAGGATAAAGACAAAGTTCTAATTTGATAATGGTCAAGTTTTTCTTGGTTTCTGCAACAAAATATTTATTTTTCTTACTTCAATGCCATTTGGCTCTCCCAACAGAGCTAGATGACCTACGATGCTAACATAAGCTATTTTTGTAGTCGCAATTAACTCATAATCATCGACCAGTGGAGTTCTACAACCTGCTTAACTCAACCGGGGACGGCCTCTTTGCGACATGTCACTTGAGGAAGGAAAGAATGCGCTGCGGGTCTATTTATCCCAACCCCATCAAAGATAAGAAAGTATAATCGAGAAGAGAGCATTTGAAATGTCCATTTTGAAATGACATGGGGTTGCTAGCAGTATGGCTTTCAGTTGCATATTATCACCATCATTTATCATCAGTATTATCATCACAACCTACATAATTTTATGGCTATCACCGTTATTTTTGCTACTATACATAGCATTGTATACTTCTTAGAAATGTTAGGAAAAGTGGAGTCATACCACAAACGGAATTAAGACCCAAGGCCCACAGTGTTGTGGCAAGCTTTACCAAGTGAGCAATTCTGAGCTCGGTGATGAAAGATAAAACTTAAACCTCATGTTATTTTCAATCCTTCACATTTAGGCAATCTTAGAGGCCAGTTTCACTGCACCACGTGACTTGACGAGGAAGAGGCCTTGAAGTCTGAGAAGACCCTCTCTAGCATTGTGTAGATTTGCTGTATTACTCTTGGGTGTCTAATAGACGTCCCCCCTCCCGCTAATTAATTTTTCAAAAATTTTCCACCCAGGACATTCTTATTCCAGCCCCCACCCCGCCTATTAATTTTTAAGTAATCTCCCACCCATAACATTATTTTGAGGAGGTACTTTAGCGAGCAAGTAGAAAATACCTTTATTAAAATATGAAAACCCCACGCTCTAAAAAGATGAAGGTGGCCTTTTACGAGGCTCGAAGAAGAGTAAAGACGCACATTACAGATATTAGCACTAACGGAGGACGAGGGGAACATTTTTAAAAATCTTGGAAGGCATGTAGGAGACTACCATTACTTCAATAACTGACTATTGTTGTGTTGTATTACCCTACGTATGGGAAGTTGCAGTTGATTCTAAGCATTGACTCTTGACATTTTTGGTGATTTTCCAACCCCCCGGTTATTATGTTTTTGGGATTTTTCCACCCCCCCGTTTATTCCAACCCCTCCTTCTATTAGGCGCTAAGAGTACCATCGTTCAATTTATAAGATCTGAACTGTTTAACTCTCTTGTTATTTTATACCGTATTATACCATACACATTGTATTGGTTTCAAAAGCAGCCATTTATTGACAGCTTGTCTCAGATTCCAGTTAAGCAATAGCATCCCTTAAGGATAGCTCAATATCTTCCCTATTTCCATAAGTAATTGTGCAAAAATCATCAAGAAATTCACTGAAATTCGATCCCCGGTGGTGATATAAGTTGTAACTCTAGTATTCTGTTCAAACCTAAAATTCACAGCTGCGTCGTCAATGAGGACTCTATTACTTTACTCGCGGTTTTAGCTTCTTCTTTTAGTCATACTAGATCCAAATCGCCCATGAAAAGCATCTGGCTGACAATGCTTTGCTTACTAGGTCTTGAGTGACATTTAGCAGTAGTTCTAATCAAAGTACGACTTAAATAATAAATCACAGAAAGAAAGGATAATGCACGAAATAGCGAAAATATTGTGTACTTAAAAGCTTTTTACGTCCATTAACTGTTAATTCAAATGTAAAATACAGGGGCTGCGAAGAGGGACACTACGTAGGTAATATCTCCTTCTATTAGCTTAACACAAAGTATTTTACAATCTGATCAAGAAAATGGTTGTAAATACGGAGTGAAATTATACACAAGAAACGAAATTGTTATCCTGCCCACCACTTCCCTCCCAAGCATCCTTCATAAATTTTGCATTTTCATTCTGACCTGAGGCAAGGTAATTGGATAGCTTGGATGCCTGTAGCGTGCTTATTTTTGACAATATTAACGTAGATTTCGGTGTTGGGAAATATAGGTACAGGAAAATCCAAACGAACCACCGTAGCGGGGGTTGAAATCTCCCCCATTAAAGTTCTTCCCCCTAAACTCTGGATCCGCCACTGGGTAGAGTTACCGGATCCGTCACCGTCCAGAAGAAAAGCACTACTGATGTTAGCATGGTTTTCAATAAAATAGATGGAATAAAGTTGGCCATAGCAATTTCTCAGTGCAAATCCCTGATAAGCAGTGGGACAATTACCATTGATCCTTCTTTCCAAAAGGGAAAGTTGTTTCACTGGGGCGGCTATAATCATTGAGATTACTGTTGGGGTGATAAGTTGGCTGTAATCCTCCCCCTAATATTTTATCTCAAAATCTCACGTACCTTTCGAGGTCCCTGAAATAGCTGATGATATTGTATAATAGCATGGAGTTGAGACTCAGATCAGGGACGGGGCAACAGGGGGGGGCAGAGACGACCATGCCCCCCAAGATTTGGCAAATCTCAATTTTTCCATGATCACATTTCAGCTTTATCAAAATTGAAATAGATTGCGACAGGCATTGTGTCACATTCACAGCAAGACATGCATATTATTGACACGAAACACCCCTTTCCACGCAATGACCAAATGGACCTTAGTGGGATGTGAAAAAGTAAATTCGAACCAAGCCTACTTGCCCTCCTCCCTCCAATCCTCTTTAACTTCCCCCGTCCCTGCAAGTTGAATTTCTCTGCCAGGGTGATTTCTTCTGGAGCAGAGATACGAAAATGTGATGATTCATACAGCACGTGGCTAGACCCAAGCCTCGAAATTTAGAGCTTTGAATTTCCCGCTGAGTAGACGGAGATTTATTAGCGAGCGGCTGATCGTGACATTACAATAGAGTGCAGCTGTCCTCTTTATTTACATGAGAAACAGTTGTAATTAAAGAGAATATTCTTCGCAAATGTTGTATCTGGATTTGGAACTCGTACCAGGAAATACAATAAGAATCCATAATATACCTAGTGATTACCTTCGATAGTGCAATAAATTCAAATGAACTTCCGATGTCAGGATCTAGTTAAACCTCACAACATGTCTTTAAATCACACCATGTTTCATAGGATATTTGAAACGTTTTACAACAAACTGGATTAAGGTTGATAAAACTGCGGATAAAATACGGATACCGTACAAGCTGCAAAAGAACTAATATATTCTCTGATAGCGAGAAGAGTTGTTTTGCCATGCAAGACATTTCAGCCTTCAGATGCCAGGAAGTAAGACATAAATATCGCGTTTGTAAACATTTGCATCTTCCAGGATTTAACATAACTTCGGTAGATTCAAGAGCAAGTTACTGGCACTGCTGATCAATCATTGTATTGCAAAAATACTAATTACAAAGAAACTAATTGCAAATAAACTCATTGCAAATAAACTATTTGCAAATAAACAATATGCAAATAGACTATTTGCAAACAAACTATTTGCAAATAAACAATATGCAAATAGACTATTTGCAAATAAGCTATTTCCAAATAAACTAATTGTAAATAAATTAATTGCAAAATTACTAATTGCAAAAATACTAATTACAAAGAAACTAATTGCAAATAAACTCATTGCAAATAAACTATTTGCAAATAAACAATAAGCAAATAGACTATTTACAAACAAACTATTTGCAAATAAACAATATGCAAATAGACTATTTGCAAATAAACTATTTGGAAATAAACTAATTGCAATTAATTGCAAAAATACTAATTACAAAGAAACTAATTGCAAATAAACTAATTGCAAACAAACTGTTTGCAAATAAACTAATTGCACATAAACTGATTGCAATTAAAATAATTACACATAAACTAATTGCAAATAAACTAATTGGAAATATACTAATTGAAAATAAACGTATGCTCCTTGACACAGTTCTGCCCAGCCAGACACGATGTACCTTTTTCCTCTCCGTACCAATCCGCCTGGTAGTTTAATTTGCCATTGCTATCTCGGAAATTTTCCTTTAACAATAGTTTGAACCGGTTTCTTTGATGAAAGGCAGTGCTTGTCCAAACTTGGCCACTTTTTCTTCCATGCTCTCAAAAGAGGTATTTTTCCAACCAGATTTTACAAGCTTTGGAAGATAATTTTTTAATCGGATATCTAAGAAGTTAGTTTTGCCACTATGTAATTAGTGCTGCATTAGAAGCAAATGGCCTATTGTGAACAAGGCATATGAGCCTATCTGCATTTTTTTTCGATGCTTTATTGTGGTTATGAATTAATGCGCATAGTTATTTGACTTATACATAGATCGAACATTAAGCTGGCATGAAGATGAGGTGTCAAATCTCATAATAGTCAGATTTGGTGAAGTATTTGTATGATTGTTTTTTTGTCAAAAACCTTGATAATTTTTACAAGAAGATGAGATAACAATTTTTAAAATGCACATCTTTGGGAAACAGAGCCAGTGCATTGTAAAAGAGTGCCTCTTCAGTTTCCTCCCTTTTCACGTTTACTCGAATTTTTTTTTGTAAGTCCTGCTTTATCAAACCATCAAGAATAACGTGACTTTTATCAAATCTTTTTAGCTTTCAGCATCTATGTCTCAAAAATACCTGCATGAAAGGACAGAAGAGGAAATACATTTAAGAGCGTAAAAAAGTGCTTTTTAATGGCTGTTTGCAGTTAAACAATTTTTCGTGTTAAATCTAAGTAGGTGATTAATGAGTTATTGTAAAATAATCACGGTAGATTTAAAAACACTGCAATTGATGTAACCTTGCTTTTATCTTCCATCGGAGGTGACGATCTCATTATAAAAATAGCGCAATAGAGTGCTAGATTATTATTATTATTATATTTTTATATTTTATCATCGTAATCATTTTTTATTTTTAAATTTCTTCGGACTAGACACTCTTGTATATCAATCCTGCTGTCTCATGTACTAAGCCAGGTGACAACAGCGGGAAATGTTTTTGTAAAGAGATCACCAATAAAGGCATTGAGTTAAAAAAACTGGCTGCCTGGATGGATGTGAGGTCAACAACGGAACTGATACGGATCACTCAAAATAGAGATGTGTGGAAAGACATAATCGCCAACGCGATAAAGCAGGGCACCGGATGATGATGATGAGTTCATGTTGTCTTTCTGTTCCCGTCCCTACTATCATAAAGTAAGTTAAGATAAAGTTTCAACGTATAAAGCTGAAACAGTCAGACGTTTCTATAACAAGAACTTACACATGGCCTCTTATAGCCCGTGAAGGGGACTGTTGCCTTGCAAAATTTGCTACATGACAGTGCCTAGTACTTACTGTAAATTTTTATCTGAAGATTTCTATTTCCGTAAAGGTTTAACTGCTTAAATACTTTCTTTTTGTTTTTAACTGCCCTCTTAAGCTTAGAAATCTATTGAGTGCGGCCATCAAGATCCACACAGGTGTAGAAACGCACCATATTCATCACTTCCTTTGCTAGAAAATCCTATAGAATAGGCAATCACTGTCTATGAGATCATTGTCAAGTAGAACAATATAGAAAAATTTGTATGGTTGTAGCGGGTGTAATTATTCCAAAGTAGCTCACGAGACGAGTTTTATCTATATTCAAATCTTGTTAATTTGGTTATATAAAAACCAGTGATTAGCACCTACGGCAACAACGTACATCACGAAGGGCGTATTGTGTCATTTGCATAACATGGAAAGGGCAAGCTCACTTACATTCAAATACTGACGAATAAAACCTTATATAAGTACAAAGTTTAATAACATTGCAACAGAGAAAATCTCATTGTTCTTGCTTAAGGTGGCATATAACATGTACCCATAGCACCATATACAAAATCAATCGACAGATAATAAAGGGACCTCAGATGTTATATAAGGGGGAGCACCTAATACAAATATAATATAAATGGCAAGTATATTGTCTCCAGTCTCTGGGAGAACATTTCTATTGAAAAACTTTCTTTGATTGATCTAAACTTACTGCACAGAGAACCCTGCGAATGATGTCAAGCTTATCTGTTTGATATAAGAGGTGTACGTAGCAACTCTCCTTACCATCAACATTTAAACCGACAAGAACAAGGAAACGGTCAAATTACTGACTTTGTCTTGGTATGCTTGAGATCTCTTTGCTTAATAGAAAAAGTAAGGGCTACTTAACTCGTGCCGGGAGGTCAAAGGATCCCGAGATGTTAAGTTAGGCGTAATATTATTAACATCTTTGGCAGTAATGGTAACTATCAGTGTAGTAGCTAACACTGTCCAGCTAGATATGTCTGGATAATGCATACAATTGTAGTCCTGATGCTGAAAGGGTAGACGGGTTGATCTTGGCAGCCTGCTTTTCAAAAGATTCCAAAGTTTCTGCATTATGTTGTACATACTTAATGACACGGTTGGTTACAAAAGCTGAGGAACTTATAATACCAGTTTTGCAATATGGTCCTTCAGAACGCAGGAAAAGTAGCACTAGAATAAAAGAATTTTATCGTCAAAGACAGTTTAATCAACGTTTCAATAAAACAATTACTTTACGTACCTATCACTGAATAAACGAGGAGTAAAAGTACATATAATCCAAAATAGCACGCGATGCTTTGAATGGATGCCAGTACGGAATTCATCATCTCCTTTAAGCTGTTGGAAATTGGCATGACTTGTTAACTTTCAGAACCAAACTGTGTTAAGCACTTCTCAACTTAATTGTTTCAATGAGGCACCATCGTGGTTGGTGCCAAAGGCACATTTTTTTTGAAAATTGGCAGTTCTAGATGGGCAGAAAATTACCTCCCCCCCATTTGTTGAATGGATGCATTTTCCCTACATCTGCCTTCCCCCACCATTTCAGCTCTAAATTTGTGGTCCCCCCTGAGCTAAAAATTTTTACTCCCCCCAACTTCCTGGGGAGGGATGCTATGTGGTGGATATCGACATCAAGCTCAACGCAGTTGGAGACCAGCCTCCCTGCACCATGTGACTTGACCAAGGAAGAACTGCCCTCTGGCCCGTCATCAATCTAAAGTCCATTAAAATTAGAAAGTCTCATCAAGAAAGAGAGGATTTGAAATGTTAGCTTTGAAAAGAACAAATTTTGGTGACATACTTTCTATTTCTCTAGTGTTTTTTTCAAAACTAACATTTCAAATCCTCCCTTTCTTGATGAAGGTGAACAGTATACAACAAAACAGAATTATAATGTAAAAATTTACAATAATAAAATTACTAGAAAGCCGCAAACAAGAAACTATAGCATAAATGGATGAATTTTAACCTGAGTTTGTAAAACATGTATCATTTCATCTTTCTCCTCCATTGACATTCTAAGTGTTTCTTCAAGATGTTCTTTTGCTCTCTTTTCTAATTCTACGGTCTTAAAAATAAGACAGATAGAGTAATCATGGGTATTCTTGTATATTTGAACCAATGTAATGAGCCAAAGAAACACAAAAGCAAAGACTGATACAACAAAATATACCACAACATAAGGCTGCTTCTCTTACCTTGGGTAAACATCACACAATTTTGCATTTGATACTTTGGAATTCAATTATGTGTGACCTTGCTATGTTTCTTTCATAAATTAAGTTAAGATGCATTATTACCATGGCAACTACTGAACAGTGAACATGAATATACTTACCTCTTATTCCATTCTGTATGGATTATTTTTCTAACTTAGGATATTGCTGGGTGTACTTGAGTCCCCTTTGCCATTGTATAATTGAATATGTTCATTATTTGCATTCATTTGTTCTGCTTGGTATTAAACTTTGGTCTCTTAAAAGCACTGTATTTTAGAGCCATGATTTATTCACATTATTGACAATTAAACTTTTGAGACATAACATAATGCTTACAGTGTTACTTCAAAGTTAATGGAGGTGATAACAATGCAAACAACTTTGATCGGGGTTTAAAGATTGTCATATTGTTACTTACTCAACCATGATATTGTACTTCATAGAACCTGTTAATTCGTGTTTAATATTCTTATAACATCAAATTGTCTAAGGGAGCTTACACACCAAAGTGGTATGTCGCAAAGGCCACATCACAAATGCGATGTTGCAATGCCACGTGAAACTGTGCTTTCAGACTGAAGTGGCACATGCCATATCGCATGTTTGAAAAATACCTGCTCAGTAGAAAGATGTATTCCTGTGAGGAAGAGAGTATTATTGCTCTTGTGGGTCTGATAGTTGGTGGGAGAAATGTAAAAGGAGATGGTGGGTACATCTCATATCAGACAGGGAATGTTGACTAGCACAGCACTTTTAGAGTCTGAAAGGGTATTTTATTCTTTAGAGTGAGTTAAATATTTTTGTTTAATTTTGTAAAGTAATTAATATCTTAAAAATTGTAATTTTAACTTATCATTTTATTTTGTTTTGTAACTATTTTTCTTCTATATGGTAAAATAAATACATACAAAAACTAAATACATACTATATAATCGAAATTAATCTATCAATAACATGCCTCAATTGACGTCAGTTACGCCTGAACCCGACTTGACTCTATGTTTTCCACCGTAGCCCGAAAGTACACCGCACTTATGTGACTCCCTTTCCGTGCCAGGCACTTTGAAAGGCAATTTACAACAGACATTTACCATGCAGTTGCGCAGCTCGGGCCTAATGTTAATCTTTTTATTTATCTTATTCACTCCAAGCCACACGTCATGCTTATGTGTTTTTCGGCCACGCAAAATTCAGTCACACGGGAGTGTAGAAACATAGCAGCAACACACGGCGCTTACTTGTTGACATTTTTGCCATCGTAGCCACGTCCCAACTTTACATTAAGGGAAGGCCACCCACCAAAGAGGTCATATCTTGCTCAATGATATTACAGCACGACCGGGGCTCGAACCTCTGAATCTCATAATCCTTGGATTAGACAGCTGCTATAACTACTCGGCCACGCTGTCCCACGCTGCAAAAATCCAGTCACTTAGGGGTGTAGACACATAGCGGCAACACTCTGTGCTTACTTCTTTCTTGGCATCATAGCCACGTCCCAATTTTACATCTAGGTACGGCCATCCACCAAAGAGGGCACATACTGCTCAAGGATATTACAGCACGACTGAGGCCTGAATCTCTAAATCCCATAACCCTTGGATTCTAACACAGCTGATTCAACTACTCGGCCACGCTGTCCCACCCCGCAAATATCCAGTCACTTGGGGATGTAGACACATAGTGGCAACACTCTGTGCCTACTTCTTTTTGCCATCATAGCCACGACCCAACTTAATACTTTGGTACAGTGAAGCACCACTCGGTTCATATCTTGCTCAAGGATATTAAAGGACGACTATGGCCTGGACCTCCGAATCTCACAACCCTTGGATTTTGAGACAGCTGCTATAACTGCTCGGCCACGCTGTCCCACGACGCAAAAATCCAGTCACGTAGGGGTGTAGACACATAGCGGCAACACTCTGTGCTTACTTACTATTTGGCATCATAGCCACGTCCCAATTTTACATCCAGGTGCGACCAGCCAAAGAGGTCTTATCCTACTAAAGGATATCACAGCACGACTGAGGCCTGAACCTCGGAATCTCATACGCATTGGTTTATAAGACAGCTACTCTAACCACTCGGACACGCTGCGTTTACGTTGCAGATCCAAACAAATTTCTTTGTTAAGGTCTGCGAATCAGACAACCAAAATTCGTCCAGGCTTTCACAGAATTCTAGTGATATGCGCGGGCAGGTTACATACGTTAACAGTCAATAACAAAAGATCATTCGAGAGGCAATATTGAAAAGACACTAGAAATATAGAAGTATGTCACTATTGGGGATCGAACACGTGACCCACGCTTTCGCGCCGCGTCCTCTACCAACTGAGCTAGGTGGCCTTACGATATTAACATACATAAGAATGGCAATCCTTCCTTGGTCAAGTCACATGGCGCAAAGGCTTCGTGATCTTTAGTATGCTTCCGCTGGATGTGTTGTCATCATTTTGTATCTCTATATTCCATATTCATGTCGATGCATTTTCATTATTTCTTTTTCCGTTTTCCTTCTTTTCATTTTCTTTCTTATCTTCTTTTATTGTTTTTTCTATTTGACGTTCTTCCCTTTGACTCATTTTTATTCGCTTCATTTCTCTTAAGATCCTATCATTTCCTTTCTCTCTCTTTTAAATCCTTTCAGTTATAACTTTCTTTCAAAGCGTCGTTCCAGTGAATAGCGACTAATCTAGCAATGATGAATTTAGCAGTGAAATAATGAACGATCACTCCAGTAAGTTTTATCAAAATCCTATACTTTCTTCAACTATAATGAAAAGCTGTATATGGAGTGCATCCAAGGTTAATTAGTTCACTATCGCGCTTGCACGAAAAGATTTCATTCGCTTTCATTAAAATGTCTTCGTTTATTAAAGCCGTAAGTGTGTCAATCCAAAATCTGGCAAAGTGGCTGAAGTTTCACTTCTTAATTTTAGTTCTGACGCAGTTTTAACAATTTTTCTTTATTCTCAACAGAAAGCTGGCTTAAATTGCAGTATCTAATATGCAGAGCTTTCAAAATGAGTGAGAATGTCGATCAGCCGATTCATTACAAATTTAAAATGAGTTGAAAATAGATAGTGGACCTGCGCGTTGCGATATAAAATGATAAGAATTGAGGCTGGGAAGATAGTAGTAAGATGGGGGAGTAAGTTTAGGTAGGTGGGAAAGGAGAAGGTGGGCAGACCTAGTTAGGAACATGGAGGTTGAATATGGGGAAAGTAGGGATGAGCAGGTTAAGGCTGAAGTATTTAGAGGTAGGCATGGATGGGTAAATAGATACAGTTAGTAAGTAGCTAAGTAGTGGCGGGTATAGGCAAAGGTAAGTAGCCAGGACTAGTAGATAAGGGTAGTTAGATAAGTATTGGTAGACAGGTAGAAGTAGTTACATATGTATGGGTAGTTAGGTAAGAGTAAGTAGGTAGATACGTAGTTAGGGGTAGTTGCATAGGTAGGTAAAGTTAGATAGACAGGTGTCATTTGATAGGTAGGAGTAGTTAGGTAAGAGTAGATATGTAGATAGGTATACGTAGGTAGTGGTAGTTAGAGAGGTACAGGTACAGGTAGTTTTATGGGTAGACAGGTGGGTAGGGGTAAGCAGGTAGAAGTAGGCAAGTAGAAGGGTTGTGTTCTTTTGAGGAAACACAGTATATCGTGATATAGGCTTATCCATTTATTCAACTGTTATAGTGGTAGCTGGGGCAGCGACACCAAATCGAAATTGAGGACTGGAGACAACAAACAGGTTTGGTTTGTGCTCTTTAGAGGCGACATGGTCCAGTGGATAATTTACTTCCCTTCCATCCTAGGAGGTATGGGTTTGACTCCCCAAAAGGGCATTGGTAATGACAAGAGATGCATCTGCTTTTAACGTGCTCTTAGCTCCAGAGAAAGTCTCATATCTATGGGCACCGCCTAGTCCCTGTCCAAGGAAGTACACTGCGTAAAACCAATAAAAAATTAATTCCAGTTTATCTTAAGTGAGGACTCTATACCTCTGACAAATAAGATTTGACATGGGACATTTTCCCTTTTCTTTTAAGTTCCCCAATTAATAAACATAATCGATGACAAAGGAGACTTCATTAACCATGAAAAGAATCTCTGTCAAGGAAGGACGTCACCGTGGATGGATCAAACGGAATAATTAAGCCACTGAATTATTGAAATTGAGAAGGAGTAGAGAGAGCTATCAGGGGTCATTGCAAATATGAAAATTTAAAGGAGACTCAAAGGTTATAACAAGCCCTGTTCTCCAAAAGTGTTAGAAGTCTGAATATGGGAAAGAAAGAAGGGAGAAAATTAGAAAAATCGGAAATAAGATTACTGAGGAGAATAAGGGGAGTGGTGTTGACAGACAGACAAATAAATGTAAATAACGGAAAAGAGTTGGGAACTAATGATATCGACAGAAAAGAAAGGCGCGTCAGCATTATATGGCATAGAAAGATGCATACGCAGTGCTCAGTGGTTTAAGGGCCCAGCCGCTTCATTCGGAATAACCTTTTTGACTGGAGGTAGTGGACATCGTCAGGAGGAACCACTTCCGGTTCCTAAGCTAACTCGCCTCCCTCAAAACGAGTACCAACTCCATTGAAAGTGTAAAGACACACTAGTGCGATTTTATAGCCGCTCAATTCTCAGCATGATTTGCATTACTGTTAGATAAATAGGAGCTACTAAATGGATACTGAGGGAAAGGGTAGAATGAGATGAAGTCCAAAGATATAAGCACAGAGATCATAGATAATAAAGTCCAAATTCATTGCTGTGATCGGTAAGTATAAAAAAGCAGTGCAAGCAACCAGGAGAAGGGTGTCGCAATACGGGAGTGAAATAAAAACCTTGACGATTGATGTATTGGATTCCTGTGAGTCAACATAGAGACGCTTTTCCCGTCTTGCAGACTTTACAAAAAGGCAAATTCTCAACTACATTTTCATTGCGTTCCAAATTACCAGACTTAGCAGTTTACATCCTTCTCTGTGCCAAGATTCTGGTCAATGGTGGACTCTGCGTATTTCTATCACTCATTCAAAGTATTTTAGCCAGTAACACTAACTGTTGGTTATCTATTTCTCAATGTGATGCTTCTCCCCAGATCAGGTCTAGCCCTGCTCGCTGCAGCTCAGGAGATCCGCTATTTAAACTGAAGCAAACATGCAGGCCGTTGCTAGGAAACCCAATGTATCCTCATAATAGAAGCGAAAATCAGGTTTGAAAAGTCAGTAGAGAAATAGAAGTATGTCGCATTACCTTTTAATCACCCGCTGGTGGATATCGACATCCTGCTCAACGCACTTGGAGACCAGCTTCTTTACGCCATGTGACTTGACCAAGGAAGGACTGCCATCCGGCCTGTCTATCTGTCTAAAGCCCATTAAAGGTTAGAAAGTATGACCGAGAAGAGAGGATTTGAAATGTTAGTTATTTAAAGAGCGGTTAATATCTGAGAAGTAATGAGAATGGTTACTGAATAAACAGGATGAAATATTGTTGTTAAATATATATCACTAACCGACCGACGTTTTCTATTTCTAGACAAGAAGATATCCATAAATTTCGCTTCACTAAACGGAACAGACGCTATGATCAACCATGCTCTGCTGCTAAGATTTTCTAATCGGTTCTTGATTACGTACTCTTGAGTGCTAAATAATCGTACCCCCCCCCCGGCTTATTAACTTTTTTGTTTTTGGGTTTGAATACCTTCATTTCTTTTAAGAGGGTCCATAACACCCGTGGTATATTTTTCTGCAAATTTTTTCTCCCCTGTTTGCTTTCCAAACTTCTCTCTAATATAAGTCCTTTGACTAGTGCTGTTGCTCCTGTAATCTTTCTGGTACTCCCGACATGTGAAATGTGTTCATCTTAAGTTATAATTTTCCAATACGCGAATTGATATAAAGTTTGTTAAAGGTATCTCAGATTATTTAAAATCATTTCACAATTGAAATTTTACTTAGAACGTAGAACTTAGGAGAAAGATAATGGCAACTAGGCGCAAGAAAGAATGGTAAGTAAAAAAGGAGACAGAAAAGCGAGCTACATGGGAAGCTTTGGTAAATGACTGCCAAATAATATCAGAAATATAGTAAAGAAAACACAATTGATGGAGACAAAGAAAGGTAGGGAACTATAAGGACCTGTGATTACCTTCAACCTGATTGGACATGACACTCCTTGTTTTTTGCATAACTGTGCTTTTCGTCGTTTACATACGATCCTGTCCTCCTGCATACATAAGCATCATAACCACTTTAATTAGAAACATTTAATTCGTATTGAAAAAAATGAAACACTGTTGGTATTTTTCTGTTTTAGAAAATCAGTGTCTACACTTTTGGAACTTGGAGCCGAAGTAAATTGCCGAGATTATTTCCTTGTGACGCCACTAATGAGTGCGGCAGAAAATAAATCTTTTGATATAATCAGTGTTCTTTTAACATATAATAGTTCTATACAGAGCAGAGATTATTTTGGACAAACGCCGCTTCATCACGCAATCATTGGAGGGAGTCTGAATTGTGTGATTTTACTGCTGGACCATGGGGCACAAATTGAAGATCGAAACTACGAGAATAAATCCTCCCTGGATTTGGCCGTCGAATATCGTCAGAGGGATATATGTATGGCTTTACTAAAGGGTGAAAGGTAATTGGTCTCTTATTTTGGCTGATTTTTCAATCAAACATGTCATATCTTTTATTTCTAAATTGCAGCAATATTTATTTCTAACACTGCTCTTGCGGCAGTGCCTGTAAATTTAAAAGTATACCGTCAGCTTTTTTATTCCATGCCATTGATTATGGCCATACGTATACTTTTCCAGATACCCCCCCCCGCCTCATTCAGAGACAGAATCCCCCCACCTTTTCCACAATCCCCCCACCAATATATGCAGCTTATGACTTTCAATCTTTCCATCTCAATAGTGATTTACGGATCCTGTGTACGTTATCCTGTGCATCTATATCAGTTCCCACATTGAATATGTGGTGGTTGAGATATAATTTTCAATGCAGTTGTAGACAGTAGTGGTGGGGGATATCTGGAAAAGGTAGTGGGTTATTCTTTTTCAGTGCAGTTTTGAACAATGGTGGTGGGGGTATCTGGAAAAGAACCAAATGTAGTTGTTGTTAGCATTATAAATTTTACTTTTATTACATCTGCTTCTACTTGATAGAGTCAAAGTTTCATATGCGACTATAGTTAGAAATCAGTAAAAACCGCTATGAAAAGAAAAGATCATGAACAAATATATGTATGTATGTATGTATGTATGTATGTATGTATGTATGTATGTATGTATGTATGTATGTATGTATGTATGCCAGTGATTTTAGAGCATTTGAAGCAATTTATAGGTCTTTGAAGATAGTGAGCCTAAGATGAGATTTTGTCCAAGGCACGCGCCTTGGCCAATTTGGCAAAAATCGGTCAAATTTTGACAATCACTAAAACAACTTTCAGCATTCTTATCAAGTCCTGTTAACATGTTTCCAGCTCACTGCCAGTGGATTTAGAGCATTTGAAGCAATTTATAAGTCTTTGAACATAGTGACCCTAAAATGAGATTTTGTCCAAGGCGTGCGCCTTGGCCAATTTTGCAAAAATTGGTCAAATTTTGACAATCACTAAACCTACTTTCAACGTGCTTAGCAAGTCCTGTTAACATGTTTCCAGCTCACTGCCAGTGATTTTAGAGCATTTCAAGCAATTTATAGGTCATTGAAGATAGTGACCCTAAAATGAGATTTTGTCCAAGGCGGGCGCCTGGCCAACTTTGAAAAAATTGGTCAAATTTTGAAAATCACTAACACCGCTTCCAACATGCTCAGCAAGTCCTGTTAACATGTTTCCGGCTCACTGCCAGTGATTTTAGAGCATTTGAAGCAATTTATAGGTCTTTGAATATAGTGACCCGAAAATGAGATTTTGTCCAAGGCGCACGCCTTGGCCAATTTTGCAAAAATTGGTCAAATTCGTAATCACTAAAACGACTGATAACATGCTTAGCAAGTGCTGTTAACATAGTTGCGGCTCACTGCCAGTGATTTTAGAGCACTTCAAGAAATTTATAGGTCTTTGAAGATAGTGAACCTAAAATTAGATTTTGTCCAAGGGGGGCGCCTTGGCCAATTTTGCAAAAATTGGTCAAATTCTTAATCACTAAAGCCACTTCCAACATGCTTAGCAAGTCCTGTTAACATGTTTCCAGCTCACTGCCAGTGATTTTAGAGCATTTGAAGCGACTTATAGGTCTTTGAAGATAGTGACCCTAAAATGATATTCTGTCCAAGGCGCGAGCCTGGCCAATTCTGCAAAAGTTGGTCAAATTCATAATCACTAAAGCCACCTCCAACATGCTTAGCAAGTGCTGTTAACATAGTTGCAGCTCACTGCCAGAGAATTTAGAGCATTGAAGCAATTTACAGGTCTTTGAAGATAGTGACCCTAAAATGAGATTTTGTCCAGGGGGCATGCCTTGGCCAATTCTGCAAAAAGTGCTCTAATTTAGACAATTACTGAAACAACTTTCGACATGCTTAGCAAGTCCTATTAACATGTTTCAACCTAACTGCCAGTGATGTTGCAGCTGTTGAAGAAATTTGTAGATCTTTGAAGATAGCGACCCTAAAATGAGATTTTGTCCAAGGCGGGTGCCTTGGCCAATTTCGCAAAAAGTTTGTTAGATTTTGACAATCACTAAAACTACTTCCAACATGCATGCCAAATCTAGTTCACATGTTTCCAGCTCACTGCTTGCGATTTCAGAGGATTTGAAGCAATTTCTAGGTCTTTGAAGATAGTGACCCTAAAATGAAATTTTGTCCAAGGCGTGCGCCTGGCCAACTTTTCAAAAATTGGTCCAATCTTCAAAATCAGTAAATCCACCTCCAACATGCTTAGCAAGTCCTGTTGACATGTTTCCAGCTCACTGCCAGTGATTTTAGAACATTTCAAGCAATTTATCATGGGAAAAACAATCAGTATTAAGATCTATACCACATTTTTCTAATGATTGACCTTGAGCTTTGTTGATGATGATTGCAAATGCTAATCGAATTGGGAATTGCAATCTTTTAAATTGAAAAGGCAGATCCGTTGGAATCATGGGAATGCTAGGAATAAGAACAGCCTCGCCCTCAAAAGGCCCTGTCAAGATTGTTGCCTCTATTACGTTTTCCATTGTTTTTTTAACGGCAAGTCGCGTGCCGTGGGAGATACAGGGAAAAGAAAGCGTGCGGAGGAATCACAAGAACAGCGTGAAAACAGACTTGCGTCTCAAGAGAAATTACCAAAAAAAAAATCGTGCCGAGGAATCACAAGAACAACGTGAAAACAGGCTAGCGGCTAAAAGAGAAATTACCAAAAACAATCGTGCCGAAGAATCACAAGAATAACGTGAAAACAGGATCGCGGCTCAAAGAGAAATTACCAAAAGAAAGCGCGTCGAGGAATCACAAGAACAACGTGAAAACAGGCTTGAGGCTCAAAGAGATATCGCTTTCTTTTGGTATTATCTCTTTGAGCCGCAAAAAAAAAAATTGATGGCAACTAGCCCCTTTCCCATGCCACTCTTTCCCCAACGACACCCGATCAAAATTTTGAAATAACCATTTTATCTTAAGGATAATTTGAGATTCAGCATAGTTGAAAGGTCCAATAACTATGCCTTTGGGGATGACATGCTCTATGTCAGTCCCCATGGATAGAACTATAAGTTGTGCAATTTGCAAATTGTTTACATACTGTATTTGTTATTGATAAAAATATAGAATTTTTTCGAGGTGGGGGGATTTCCCACGGTGAAAGTTTTCCGTGTGAAGGAAAGTTTTCAGGATTAATTTTACACAGCATGGGAAGAAGATTTCCTTGTATGGTTGGAAAAACAGTCAGAAAAAAAAATCAATTGAAAGTAAAAAGTAACATTAAAACTTTAAACGAATATAACTTATTCTGCATATGAGGGGGCTATCCCTTCTTCGACCTTAGCTCTTTAAACTAAGCCTAGACTCTTTGTCAAAATTCTTTTAGAAAGACTGCTCAAACGCAAAACTCGTTGAATTTGAATGAGAACTAATTTTTTAAGAATGGTAAAGAAAATAGATGGACCAGAAAATATCAGCTTATTATTGGAATCACATCGAGTTAACCACTTCAGCTAGATACCTGTTCGATCGATATTAATTTATGAAATTATACTCTTTTGCAGAAACATTTGGAAGCCAGTATCTCCCCCAATCGGATGGAATCCTTATTCGAAACGTGTCCTTAGAAGACGCTGGTGTATTCACCTGCAGAGCTAATGTCTGGAACGAAAAGAATATAATCTTAAACGTAAGCATTGATTTCCGAATAACTTCATTTCTTAATATTAAAGTTTGTGATTTCACTACCAAATATTTGTGAGAAATAAAAAAATATTACTGAGATGGTAAAAATTTTGATATTTAATTCCCGCTTTGAACGATCAGGGTTTAATAGACCCTGATCATAGGGTTTAATAAACATACCCGGAGGTGATGAAAAATTGAGGAGAAAATTTATTTGAATGGGCTATGATTTGAAAGCTTCTTTTTGCTTTGGACATCGAGAATGAAAGATTGTTGTCCATTTATTTGAAACTTCCAAGTTGTGGAGCACTAAGCACACACCAGAAGATGTTGAAGCAGCCTTACGACAAACCCTTGCTGACCTCCAACTGGAATATGTCGAACCTTAATTACTTCACTGGCCAATTGAAGTAGAAATATCAAGTATTAATTTTCCTAAAAATGAGGATGGTACTTTAAAGTATGGATATGTATCTCATTTGGACACATGGGAAGCTTTAGAAAAGTGTGTAGATAAAGGACTTGTTACATCAATTGGTGAGTGCTTTATGCTTTCATTGGATAAAGATCATGGAAGTTACTAGAATGGTAAGATGGTCACCATTGAAATTCAAACAATACTAGAATGGCAAATTTGTCATCATTGAAATTCAAACAATACTAGACTGGCAAAAATGGTCATCATTGAAATTCAAACAATACTAGAATGGCAAAGATGGTCATCATTGAAATTCAAACAATACTAGAATGTCCAAGATGGTCATCATTGAAATTCAAACAGTACTAGAATGGTAAGATGGTCACCATTGAAATTCAAACAATACTAGAATGGCAAAGATGGTCATCATTGAAATTCAAACAATACTAGAATGGCAAAAATGGTCATCATTGAAATTCAAACAATACTAGAATGGCAAAGATGGTCATCATTGAAATTCAAACAATACTAGAATGTCCAAGATGGTCATCATTGAAATTCAAACAGTACTAGAATGGTAAGATGGTCACCATTGAAATTCAAACAATACTAGAATGGCAAAGATGGTCATCATTGAAATTCAAACAATACTAGAATGGCAAAGATGGTCATCATTGAAATTCAAACAATACTAGAATGACAAAGCTGGCCACCGTGGAAATTCAAACAAATTCTAAATTGTTCTTGTGCTAATTTATTTTGATTAAGCACAGTTATCCTCGACTTTTTTATCTTCAAGACGTTTTATTAAATATTATTTCTTACGGTAAAGTCGAAGTTGCATTCGATACTCAACGCCGGTAGTCATGAAACAAGGAAATACTGTTGTACGAGTTTCAGTACAGATAGGATGTGTGAGTGCCGAGACAAAACTGTTACTTTTCATGGAAAGTGTCTATCATCGAAAATTCTTGAAAGTATATCACATAGGCTGTTTATACTTTTTTGAACCTATTTCATATCACATTCTCGTAATCTAAGAATATCTTAGTGTAATTGTATCAAGCTATGTTGGGCCTAATTTTCTCTAAGGTACTTACGAATTTTCCAAGTCAAGATATACACGTATGAGGAGAAGGAATATATTTGTACATAGAAACACAAAGTATTGTGCAGAAGACTTGACTTAGAAACACAATACTCATATCACAAGCATTTCACTGAATTTTGTTATGAAAGGACACAAGTGAAATTTCATGGCTATAGACGTCACTACAATAGACACTTCCCGCATTTCAATGACGTAATCTTTTTTTACACGAAAGCGAGGCGGGAGTTATCACTTGTAAACAAAGTCAGTCAGCAAGAACGTTTAAAACTTTGATGAGATTTCTCCATCTTTAAATGCTTTACGTGAAGATTGACTCTATTTCATTGTCAAACGCCCTTGCAGGGTGACTTTCTGTACGAGTGATAACTCCCGCCTCGCTTTCGTGTCAAAAAAAATTCATCGTAATAGCTTTCTAATTTCACTCCATACGATTGCTGTGATCAGTGTATGGCGAAAACGTTTAGCAAAAAAAACTCAACGCAATATTCAAGTTTTGTACCCCGAACCAACTTTTCAATTACTCTATTATTCCGATGATTTGCGAAGGCTCATTGTATTTATCTATTTAATAAGTATAATGCAACCACAGAGTTAATTCTAAGAACCTGAATTTTCCTTGATATTTAATATGTCGTCTTTTAAAATTTGCAGCCCGACACATAATGTATTTTTAAAATGCGATTATATTGTTTCAATTTACTCTTGTGCAAAATAAATTATTACATTTATAATTATAGTACCGTTTAAAATTTTGATTCTTATAAATAAATATTTGCGTATTTGTGGTTTATTTAATTTACTCTCTACGTAAGATCACACCCTTTAAATTTTGACATCTGCCCTTATTTTGAGAAATCATTGCATGTAACATAAAAAAGATTTTCGTAAAGCCATTTTCAAGACCACCTTGCTCATTCTTCATATGAAAATTGATACTAAGATGATAGTTCTAATAATAAAATTGGCTAGTATTGACATCCGCCCTTATTAAGGCAAATCACTGCATGCAACATAAAGGCGATTTTCGTAATGGGCTTATCGAGACCATCTTGCTGATTCTTCATATTAAAGTAATACAAAGATGATACTTCTAATACTAATATCGCCAAATATTTAGTTAAAGGACCTCAGCTCTTGCTGTCGCTGCTGTAGTTCTGCTTCCTTGACATGCTCTTTGATCGTTTGTTGGCGATATTGAAGAAAACTTGCTCCCAACAAAGCCAGACAGGCAAGCGTGCCTAACATCACTGCAAGAACCAGAACCCATGTGTATGAGGTTTCACTCGTTGTTTCAACTGAGACTATCAGCATGCTTTCCAATTCACAAAAACTACGGAGGGAGCGAAGTAAAAAATATAAATTAATATTTAACCAATTGGTATTTAAATAAACATGCGATTGGCTTGCAATTTTACGATGAATATCCTACATGCATTGTGGCATAATTGTTCATACCCGAAAGAATGTTCTTCAGTTTCTGCGCGCGAATTTTTGTGTTGCGATTCTAAAGCAACGAGGCGCTTTCACTTGTTCAGCTTTCTCCAAAACTCGCTCCGTGATATATTTCCTGCCTACTTAGTGGTTTCCGTTGACATTTAGTCTTCTAGACAGTTTTTGAGCCTACTCCGTAACAAATTTCGCCTTTGAGAAATAAATTACCTCCGGTCTATTGTTCTCATACCTACTATCGCTTTGAAGGTATCTCCGTACCTCCAAGTAGCATTATCAGTGATTTTTCGGTTTCAAATAAGTCTCTAGTTACTAAGTATTTACCGCTCACTTCGGGAACCGCTTGTTTGAAGGGTCTTCCCTGGCGCGGTTCGATAGTTCACTATGATGGTAGCCATATAATTGCGCGGTTTCGATGAGGCTCCTCAAAAGCATTTCAACTCCTAAATTCTTATTACATGGTCCCTATACATGAATGGTTTCGTATATTCTTAGTTTGGATTTGGGCGGAGAACAAAGTATTTGTTTGTCTCGAAATTTGCGAGATATCACAGTACAGAAGCGATGTGAAGTCATATCTTACGTTTTTGGTGAACTTTCAGAACACAGGGGATCCACAATGACGTCCATCTGCACTTATCTTAAGTATAGGCACCGGGTGCCTCACATGGTGGAGGCGTTAGTGGGCAGAGCAATAAAGAGGGGCTTGAAAGACAGATCAATCATCTATGCAAATGGATGTTACAAAAATGGCAAGCCAGCGAAGAAAAACGGCATTAAAGATAGTCTCTCATCGCGTAAGCGAGAGGCTCGCGAAGCCAGCAATCCGAGGACTATCAGAAGAACAATACCGCAAATGAAACGCGAATTTAGAAGAGAAGGTGAAGGGAAGAAGCAATTGAAGAGAAAAGCAATGGATGACACAACGTCGCCACCTACCAAGAAATCAAAGAAAGAAAATACGAAGATCACACTCATGGCTGTTAGTAAAGCCAAATCCATGAACGCAAATGCACTGACAACCAAAAAGCTTGTTGGCCAACGGATTTCGCATGTTGCTAGAAGACGATCTCCACTTAGAGTCAGTGCATTACAAGCCATGTACACGATCAACAGTATCAGTCGTCTCTGAATAAATATTTTTCAATGAATGAATAAAATCGAATGGACACAAGACGTAATGTTATAAAGCTTAGAAGATCTTAGTAAAAGCAGCATTTGACTGCAGATATCATTGTGTTTGTATTAATTGACTTCAATTGTAGTTTGTATTAGCATTTGATTAAATCATAACTGAATTTTGTGAAATCTATTTGATTTTATGATGTAATTCTGTTGCAAGTGATATCGCTTGAATATAAATGTAGAAAAGTTGATTAATTTTATAAATGCACTGATCTTTACATACTTTTTGATAATATTTAAAGACGAATACCAAAATACTGTTTTGTTAACTATTTGCTGCCAATACTTGATTGACTCTACTGTTTGTGTTTAAATGCTGCCAAGGATTTGCAGTTTAGTTATACTACCATTCGGGTTTATCTTACTACATGGAAACTATACGTTTACTTAAACTGTCTGGCAAAGTTTAGCAAATCCCATCCACACATCGTCCTCTTATTGCTCACTATCACCCGGAAATCCATCGTTATCATGACTTTCTCTTTAGAGTATCTTCATCATCATTAGTGTTATTACTCTCTGCGCAGAGCATATCCTTGTTTGGTTTTCTTGTATTGCCGTGAAGACTCTGAAAATAGTTCATACTATCAACATTTTTATCGCTAACTTCATCGAGATGTGTAGTATTTATATGCTTTCTTAAGTGGTAAGCGTGTGTAATTCAGGTACCACAAATTTTGCAGATCTGCATTCTATTCCAATTTCTGTTGAAATTTCTGTGAAATATACCATCAAAGTGACAAAACACCGTCTTTTAAACAAGCACTACCACATCTAATACTCTCCCTTCATTCCTTCGTTTTATATAAGAATCCCTTCGTCATATGCGTTCTTTTAAAAATGAGGTAGTTAGCAATCACCTTTATCATACAGAGCAAAGGTATAAAGCGAACTACCAAGTGCCTTTTCTATACTGCTCCTAAACAACTGTTAGTTAATCATATGTTGGCAGTCTCTCAATCAAAGATCCCTGATGAGCAGTGGGTCCGACATTGAAACTACCCTAAATAAACAGAAAAACCACCGAACAGGCTAACTAATAAATACAGAAAATCTTCTAACTTCATACAACATGCACAGGGAGAAGACAAAACGAATTTCAGTATTAGTTTTTCTGCCTTTCTAAAAGTAAATAAACGTGGGAATTCATCAAGTGATAACAATTTTTTTTAATCTGTGAATTGGGCCCTTTTTAAATTATCGTAAAACGTGCCTCCATGCCACAGATTCAAAAGAAAAGCAAAGCTCAACGGGGAAAATTTACACAATTTCTAGTGCTTGAGGATTCAGATGTTGATTTTGCACTGCTAAGAAATCTTTGGAATGAACCAAGCCCTCCGCCTTTGGAATGTTTCTTAGCAGGTCAAGTTTGCGAAGGTGAACATAGGACCATGCCTTTTGCTCTCGGTGCGCAACTGCACAAATAATATCAGAAACAGTTATTCATTTGGTAATGCGGTCGTTATTAAATAAGTCTATTATTAGTTAGTCTAACCTTTCTGTCTCTGGGCGCCCTCTCAGTTCTCATAGGCAGGTTTCGACGACCACAATAACGTAGGAATTACTTAAGTCTCTCAAATCATAAGACGAATATTGCTATTTAAAACAGTTTCCTTGCTAAGAGCTGAGATTCAATGGTGGCCTGGGAAAGGTTATTTTTAGAAGTAGACGGACAGTGTTGAACCCTACTTTGATAGGGGTTCTTCTCATATGATGCTACTCGGAGTGTTTTGGAGACCCCTTCGTAACGTCACAACTTCAAAAGTCCCCAGGTACTAAATTTGGTTCAATTTTAGTACTACATATTATTTCCAAATGGTTAAAGAGAGTTGTGTTTTAACTGCTTTTGTTTGCCAGGCAGAAGGCTTGTGTCTAGCAGGGCAACCGATCAACTTGGCATTTCAGTAGGATTTTATATTTCAAAACTTTTCAAAATGTTAAAAATTATTTACTTACCGGTTGCCAAAGTAATTGTGGTGTTATCTGATTCAATACTTGTATAAAGTAAGCTTGAATAGATAATGTGACTCAAAATTAGCCAGTTTTGCTTTTTTTGTAAAAAATGTTTTCATAAGCATAGTTTAATAAGTTCTGATGCAACCCTTTGTACCAAAATGGAACTATTGAATAGCAGACATAATCATGTCAGAGAAGGAAAGAAATGAAAGGCAAAAGTTTGATAGGTATGCCTGAAAAACACCCCTTCCCTGAAGCAGATGACCCAGATCACCTGATCGCCCTCGATGCCAACTTATTGAAAGAATAATTATCAATCTCCTTGCCAATAACAAGTCTTTAGTTCATTACGTATTAATAATCGGGGGGGTGTAATCTAATGTCAGCACATCGAGAAGCTTCCACTTTCTAAAGCATGCGTCCACCTTGCTATCAAATGATACAATATGTCGTGAAAGTCATATAATTCTCAAAGGAAATTTCATTACCAGTGTATAAGTAAAACCTCCTTTTCATAACAATCATTGATAAAAGCTCACTTCGTAGTTAGGAGGGGAATTAATAGATCAATCGAGTACCGTAACTGGTTGGTTGTAGCACATCGAAAAGACAGGAACTTTTTTTTGGAGTAAAAGAACTTCATTAAATGAAAAAAATGTCTAAGACTTCCGCAGGTGAAAAATAAGTTACTTTGGAAGCAAATTAGATAAATTAGATATTATTGGCATCATGAAATAATTTAAATCTTAAAAATTGTAATTTTGACTTGTTATTTTATTTTGTTTTTGTAACTATTTTTCTTTTATATGACAAAAGAAATACATACATACATACATACATACACACATGCAGACATGACGTATGTACATTACTACATGTATCGTACGGTAAGCTGGGCATGGATTGGACACTTTAAAATATTCTATCACCTCTCGACTCAGTCATTACCATAGATGATTGGCCTTGCGGAAAAAAGAACACACCCTCAGGAATAGGAAACGGAGCCTCTCAAACACGCATGCCTTCCCTACATCAAAGACACGAGGAAACCATCAAAAGTAGACTCTGATAACACAGCATCTAATGCGCATTCTTTACATCGTCCACCTTACGCAAGACGTTGTCAAAACCAACAGATCCAGACCCAGCAGCATAAACAAACAACACCGTGTACAATATACAGTGCAAGGACTGTCCAGTGACCTATATTGGCGAGTTAAAGCGTTCTTTAGGTCAGAGGGAGAAGGAACACAAGAAATCCGTTCCAAAGGGAGAAATCAAGAGTAACTAGATTACAGAACATTGCTGTAACGAAGGATACACTTTTAATTGCAAAAACAACCAAATCGTAGGCAAAGAAGTCCACACAACCACTAGAAAAATGAAAGAAATTATACACCACAACAGCCACATAAACAACATATCGTACCAACTTCCACATACATGGTATCCAGCCCTAAACAAGAAAATATAACAAATGCAAAGACGGCATGGCGCTGCCTCACAACCTAGTTCGATCCCAGATTCCTCAGAGGTCCACAACTCAACCACATGAAAGCATCGACATGGTTTAATTCCGGCAGCCTGAAGTTTCTGTCAAAACGTAGCTCGCAATAAGAAAGAGCATAGCAAAGTCATGGCTGAGTCCCGCAGAAAGGTCAAAGAAGACTGTCGGGATGAGGAGTGTGATGTCATTGAGAGCAAGCAAAAGAAAAACAAATACAGAGAGAGGCATTAGAGCACTAGACCTGTAGCCAGGACCTATTCTAATTTTTTGGGAGGCCGAAATTGCAACTACTCAAGAAAAGCTCATAGATGTATGGATTTTGACAGGACCATAGATGTATGGATCTTTACAAGAGAACGGGGACTAATGCTAGATTTAGGAGACAGCGCCGTCCATAGACCTCGTGGCAGCTCGTGGCTATGCCTCTGGTATAATGGACACCAATAGAAAATATGTTTTTAGAAGAAGGTGAGGTGAAGGAAAGATGGAAAGGATGTGAGAAAAGATTTCAATGAGGAAAGAATTCAGGTTTTATGACAAATACTGATGCAGATGATGAAGAAACGTTGTTGTCAGCGAGATTTGAAAAGCTATACTTAAAAGCAGGCAAAGCTCCTGGTCTTGATAACATCAGTACAGAGATGCTGAAAGTTCTGCATGTCACAAGTGTTGCAATATTTACTGCATTTTGCAATAAGATATACAATAGTGGTGATACTGTAGCTGTCAACGTTACATAGCCTTCCCGTCAGTAGCATAGGACTAGGGTTTCCAATCTCTCAGTTTAGCAATCTCTCAATCAAAGACCCCTGATGAGCAGTGGGTCCGACATTGAAACTACCCTAAATAAACAGAAAAAGCACCAAACCTTCATCAGAGATTTTAAACAATGACACTGATACTAAGCTCCAATTTACTACACCTGCAATGACTGTAAGGGTACGCTCATAGATCACTAATCAGGAATTTCAGGCCAAGTCTCTGTAACGTATACCTTCTTACCACCTTCCATTACCTTCATCAGAGATTTTAATTAATGACACTGATACTATACTCTTATTGACTGCACCTGCAATGGCCATAAGGGTACGCTCATGGATCACTAACAAGAAATGTCCGGTTCAAATCTTTGGAATGTATTGCTTTTCACAACCTTTTATTATCTTCATCAGAGATTTTAAACAATGACACTGATACTAAGCTCCAATTGACTACAGCTGCAATGGCCGTAAGGGTACTCTCATGTATCACTAACAAAAATTCTCCGGTTCAAGTGTTTGTAACGTAGACCTTTTTAACCACTTCCCATTACCTTCATCAGTGACTTAAAGGAATGAGACTAATAGTGAGAGTACGGTCATGGTGTGCCAAAATGAAGGGTCTGGGTCGGGTTTTTTTATTAGATCCCTTTTTGCCGCCATTGATTACGGACTTAAAACGATGACACTGACGCTGATCTCCATTCCGTTACACCGACAATGGTTAAAAGAGTAGGTTCCTCTACTTTGAGCCAGGTAGTGCAGATTCGATTCTCTGTAGTTTATACCTTTTTATACTTTACTCTTCATGCCCTTCATTACTGACTGTAAGGAATCTGTTATGATACATCGGAAGGAACGTTGCTGGTGTTAATCTCCATTCTATTGTACTTGAAATTCGCAAAAAGTAACGTTGATGGATTACTGGCAGGGAATATTTGTTCGGTTCTATATAATTTTATTGTTTTTTACTGTCTTCTCAAGCAGAAGGAGGAATCAGTAATACAAAGTTCGTAGGAGAGAAACTAATTTTTACTCTGGGCTGATTACAGATTGTAGAGAGACCCTTAGCCTACAATCATTGTATATAAATTGCTATATTGCGCTTAATATGATGTAAATGGTAGTGTATGAAGATTTAGAATGTAGATATGCTAAAGAAATAGTGTACCTGGAACCAGAAACAAGTAAGTTTAAAACGGAGAAAATCGAAGAATAAAATTAGTGGAAATATCCTTCTGCGAATGATGAATGAAAACTAAATTTTTTCAACTTCTCATCTATTTCCTTTACTGATTTTCATAATGAGTATATGGTAAAATTTACGGTGCGCGGGTACAATGGTAGTTTAAGGCTAGATAGTGTAAAATTATTCTTCTAATTTATAAATCAAATATCTCGCCTTACTTGACACCGAAGGCAAACAAACGTAGAAACAAATCCGAGACAAAGACAAATCTAAGTTAATTGCAAGCTCTGAAAATAGATATGCTAAGCATTTTTTGAGAGTTTACAGGTTACAACCTTTAAAAAGACCAAAAACAAACTTTTGTCCACATTTAAATTAACGTTCTTTTGAGACACACGAGTAAGATTGGCACATAAGTTTTAATCATGTGCATCCTGTGAGTCACCAAAAACAGGTACATCATCAAGATATCAAAAGAAACCCTCTTAATTCCGTAGTGTATTATCGCGGTAGGTTGCGAATAGCCCACAAAACGCCAATGAAATATCTCCTCCACTTCTCTTTATCAGCCTGATCATTAGCAATACTTATAAGGCTAGACTTGTTCAAACCCTGGCTTTTGTTTTCCTCCTGTGACCATCATCATTCTCATGATCATAATCATCAACGTTATGGACTTTGTTTACTACTTCTGGTCTCACTATTCTTCTTTCATTCATTTACATGTTTACAATAAGGTCCTACGAATTCTTCCCTGTATTGTATTTTTATATTGTACAAATTAAGGGTTATTGTTGTATATTCTATGAAAAGTTTGGCCCAACATTCAAGTTAAGCAAAAAAGATAAATCTTGCTAAGACGACTAAGATCGTGATCTTATTTGACGGATGAAAACTCAACTGTCCTGAGCGGCCTGCTCAGTGAATTCTTATAACTTTGCTGAACAAGCCATACTAAAATCCACGTTTTTGTCAAGAATTTTCAGTATCACAAAGTTTGACAAGCAAGGGATATCCAAACACGGATAAAATTTAAGTAATGGCTTTATCGATTTTCCGTTTTCTCTTCACCTTGGACTAGGTAGACAACTCTTTGATCAAACTCTGGTCAATCATTTATATATAGAGCTATATAATAAACGTAATCATAACCATCCCAAATTGATTAGCTAGGAAAGGTAACCGTTAACAAATGTACTATGTGATATCCTTGATAAACGACGTTATGCTGTTTACTTTCACATATTCAAGTAAGACAATATCAGTTAAAAAGGCTTTTTTATTAAAATTTAACTGAAATTGAAAAAAAATTGTATAAAAAAATTTATAAATTAACACATCGTCAGATTTGGCATGAAATATATTTAGTGAGCAGATTTGAGAGCAGATTTCCAGTAGATGTTGGCCTTAGGTATTTCACTTCTACGATTGACAAGTTTGACATTTTCCTATCGCTTTCGGAGCCTTGTGGCTTTTATCAATAAACTGGCGCAAAATTTAAGAAAGGGTACAGATTGACCATATGACTAATTTAATCCTTCAAAAAAATGGGCTTTTTGCGTTCAATCCTATTATTATACTCAGTACTTTCTTGTAGAAACTTGATGGGGTTACTTTAATCACCACATATACATCAAAGACGCTTAATGAAAAATTACTTTCAGAGAGGGGTCTTCAGCAAAACGTTCATTTGTCTACTGTAATCTTTTTAGAAACATTTATTGTGTAAGTTTATACGTATAAGAACAATGCATAATTATCTGAAAACTCAACTGGTGAGAATTTAACAGTTTTGTGTTAAGTAATATCTAAAACTTCTATATATTTACTAGTTTATTAATTTATCAGTATACAATTTGTAATAGAGTATTAAAGTGAAACGTCCATAATTTAATGAACTTTTCGATTATATTTTGCACTGGTTACATTCTTCTTGTTAAGACAGAAAAACTGTCCAAATTTGATAACGATATATTAAGGGATCGTCAAGATATGCTCTTTTAAACTTTGAATCGTGCCCATTAAAATCTTGTTATTCGAGCCCGAGATATAATGTTTTGAACCGAGCAAAATTAACAGTGTTTCCTTCAACCTAGCTCACATGGGCTTTAAATCTTCTCTTATAGGAGGGGGGGGGGGCTAGTAGGCCCACGGGAGTTTGACGTGCTATAACATTGTCTTCTCTATTGCTATTTCAAAGATTACTGTCGCCGACAACCGAGTTGGGCAACCAAGTTGTCGTGAAAGTTGTCCTGAAAGTTGCTCGTGTGTGCCCGGCTTTACAATCATATCCTTCTGAGTTAAATTTAGTGGACATGTATGGCGTTTTTATTGCGGTACTTGTTTTGAAGACCAGGTTGATAATCCATTGGTGTACAAAACTGTTTTCTTGGGGAAATATTTCAGTTGGCTTGACAAGCTTAGGACGGGCGGAGGGGGTCATGTGTGACGGACCTCTCACCGTGTTCAAATGCTCAATGACGGTACGGTTATGTTCTAGTTCTTGTTGGACGTTTAAATTAACAACTGCTTTTCTAATTGTGAATATTTTGCAAATTAAAACTTCAAAGCAGGGATCTTAGACTTACGTTAAAGTTCTTTAATGAAAAGGAGAAGGTAAGGGAAATGCTTCCGGGTAAAATCATGAGAAAACGCCTGTCACTAAGGGCGAAATAAAGTCCTTCAATTAACAGTTTCATCTAGCGGTGCTGAGCGAAAACGTTCTAAGGAAAGTGTGTTCTCTGAGACTGTAAGCAAGAAATAACGGCCCATCTATTTACGACCTGGTTTTTCGTAATGTTCTCTTAAGGTCCACAGGTCCGGTTTACCGACAAAACCTATTCTTTCAGCTATCAAAACTGCACTCGCATAATTGAGTAAACATCTTCAAACCCTTGAAACAGCGGTTTTCTCTACCAAACACTTTTTCTTCTCTAACGGGCATTCATAATTCCAGTCTTGATTACATTAATTTAAATGTGTTTGATTTTTATCAAATATCTTTACAAACGTTCCCCAAAATGAAAATATTGATTTAGTAGGCCTACTTAATTCCATCTTCAGTGAATCATAGGTTAACTTTAACTTGAGGTGGTAGGTTTCTTCACATCGATTTTCGTTCATTGATACATACGGCTACATAATACACAGAAACCTGGCTCATGATATTTGTAGGGTAGGGTAGGAGTAAAGTTAGGAGGATAGGGCAGGAGTAGGGTTGGTGGTAGGATAGGATATGATGTACCGGTTTAAAGTAACGTTGACAGAATCGCGTTTATTTCATGGATTCTATATAGGTTTTCGTGCAAAAGGTGTCATGTTTTAGTGTCATAGTTTATCCCCCCACCCTCCTTCCTTCCCCTCGGTGAAGTCACACTAGCTCCTTATTAATTGCGGATTGGTTCGTGAAGGTGGGCTTCGTGTTCAATGAGCTTAGCGTTGGACGTTTCATAACAAGTCTCCCTTTGCTTCCTCCAAATTGCTGGGGTAGTCATCAATACACGCCATCACTAAAAAAAGGTCTAACGGCAGTATGCCCTGCTCATCACACTCTCTCAGTTTGACCAGGGATCTTTGACGTAGGTTGAAGTTCTATGGTTTGACACCCTGATAAGCAGTGGTGCCATTCCCTAGGGCCCTTCTTTCGAAAAGGGAAAGCGGTTACCCTGGGGCGGGGATCATCATTGAGATTGAGCTACTCTTCATATATTTCAACCAAGTTTTTTATTTAAACTTTACAAACGTCTCAATTTTGTAGAAGGGGATTACCAGTCAGAGGTGGGCAGCGGGTTCAGAATGCGGCAGTCGCGGCGCGATGGTATGCGTAAAGTTGGAGAATCAGACTAACAAACAAAGAAATTACACAAAAAAATAATGATACTCTATAAAACAACTCAAGGGACTCATGTACACTAAAAGGTTTTCTTATTGCACAAAGACTTATTTATCCATACCACCTGCTTAGACAAAAGACAACACCAGGCCAACAACAACTCAGTCACAAACATTAGCACATTTTAGAAACAAGGCACACTTACTGACAGGCAACACATAACACTTTAAAAAAAAATTATTCTAACACCTCTCTCGAATTAAATCCCTTGGGCTTGAAACAATCTAACCTCCACTGTCAAAAACTCTCTCTCTAGAAAAAGGTGTATGTAATATGTCATTGACAGTGACACACATGGCCTCAGCCTAACTGTAAACCTGGTAACAAAACAACTTTAAATACTCAGAACCCTCAGTGTTATCAAAAGCAAAGAAAGATGAATTCTTCCTGACACTCTTATAAAACATTTTCATACTCCTACTCACCTTCTTACATAATGTGTCTCTTAGCAAAACATCAAACATGCCTCATAATAAAATTTGTGAACTTTAGTCAAGAAAGAAATGGATGCCAAGCCAACAAATTTCCCAAAGCTTTAAGATATTTTTCCACAGCTACTACTTTGTTGGTGTAGATCTTGTTTGGTTAATTGCATCTAAACAATAGCTGCCATCATACTGCAAATAATCACCACCATTTGACAGCCATTATCATAATTTAACATGAAAACACATTCAAAAGATTGGTTCTTGGTGCAAAATAGCCCAAGTAGTTGAATTAACAATTAAAAGTTGGGTAAATGTTTAATTGGAATAAATTTTCGAAAATGTATGACTTTCATAGGATGTCCCGGCATACCTTGCACAGCCAGAATACATGCTCATGGTAGTCAACAGCTAAAATATGGTAATGTCTACTTAAATAACTTTATTTCATTTTTATTAGTCACTATCCTTTGCTGCAAGGAGAAATTGGATTTGGAGATCTTGTGTACTGGACTTTTAAAAGATGGTATGCTGCACCATGTCTATAACAGAATGCTATATATATATATATATATATATATATAGCTATAAAATTATTTTTACTGTACCAGTACAGGATGAAAATGTCAAATAATTAGGAAAACTTTGATGGAAACCTGGGACATTTAGTGGCACTCTTTGATTAGACTGTTATAGCTATCAAAGACACACAATAGTCTGGAAATACTCTCAAGAGATGGAGGGCCACTGGCATCCCTACTGACAACCTTAGTATGATTTGCACAAGTCAGAAATGTTTAATCATGGAGATACTAGACTATAGATATGCAAACCTCTTTGTGATACATTGTTTCAAGGCAGTTTCTTCATCATTTCTTGATGCCAGGCTTATATGTGTATGTAAGTGCTACATTGCCATTGGCAAATAACTGGTGCCAAATACAAAAAGGCTAACACAATCAAAGAACAAAAGCCTTAAAAGTCTTAAGAGTTAGATACAAAGATTTAAAGAGGTTTTTTCATCTCAAGGACACCTGTTCTGTTAGTCATCTTGGTCAATGTTGTGTACTTTCCAGGGTAAAAAATGTTCAAATGGGGCAAATAGCATAACTTTCCATGCCATGATACAAAAATTTGTAGGTAAAAATTATATATATATATATATCCGGTCACCAGACCTAGAAAGGATAGCAATAAAGCTAGTGAAAGTGCAGAGAGACATAGAATTCAACAAATTCTGCTGCGAAAATGACGTGCTTCCAAAGTACACTAGATTTTTAGACATTGGTTTTAGAACGAAAGATGTCTTACACTTGACAAGGAATAGGGAAAGATGGAGGACCATAGTCACCAAAGTTTTTGAACATAGATAGATAGATTGGTAAATCGACGTGACAGATAGACGAGAGAAAGCACTTGGTTTTCTTATCCTCTTCCTGTTTTCATGGAGGAAATATCTTCCGCATTAGTACTGGAAATACTATTTCCATGGGCGGAAGCTATCTTGAAGTTTCATACAAGTAGAAGTTCTCGATGGCGTTATCTTCACGCCAACTTATCACGATATTTACTTTATGAACCTTCTCTTCGAATGAAGATTTGTTTGTGTTTTGAATTGATGGAGCAATGTAGTCTAGTGTTTCCTTAATTTTCCTCACGTATCGCCCAATGTTACCCTGCTAAAAAATAATTTTAATCCTTGGCAAGAGCCAGTAAACACCAGGATAAGGTAAAAGTGAGTAAGGTTGGGTGTGGTCGATATTTTAAGATATGTTATTTCCTTCATCATGGTTTCATGAAGAGCCCCTTTGAAATACACGAAACGTTTGAATAAATGTCTTTGTTACGATTAGCCGGTATTAATGAAACTTAAATTTCCTTACTTTACGCAAAGTTTCCTGAAATTACCAGTATTTGGAGCAAATTCAAAATAATTGGGATTAATTTCGTTTATTTAATTAATCAAGTTTGATTATCGTCAATCAGAATAGAGTACTAAAATGATGACGTCCCAAAAAGTTGTTTTTGTTCTAGAAATGCTGATTATAACTGCATAACATTGTTAACCCTGCCACCAAATACCCGTATACAAAATATCATTTTCAAATCTCATATCAACTGCGAGAAACGGTTGTTTTATTTTGCAAAGGTCCTTAAAGCACTGTTAATTTCGCTCAGTTCATTCATAAAATTATGAAGTGGGTTCAAAATAAAAGGTTTTGATGGACATAATTTAAATTTTTGAAAGGGCGTATCTCGACAATTGTTCAAGATATCGTTCTCCAATTTAAATAGGTTATAAAAATCAACAAGGCAAATGCAAAGAATTAAAAATATTGTCAAATTTCTCATATTTATCAGATTGTGACGTCACACTTGGGTACTCCATTGCTTTAAGATTTTTTCAGTAAACTTAACATTATGACATCATGTTTTACCTTCTTATTATGAGATCATGGGATAGTTTCATTAATTGCCATTATATTTAAAAAATTACGGATCCCTTGAGATTGGTTTGAGATTACCCTCTATTATGTAGGAAAGTATTGTGAGTTTTATTATTGTGAGAATGGTGACGCAATGGGTATTCGCTCCTTAACGGAAAAACATCAGCGTACTTGAGTTGCCATGTTGCATCATCCGCTAGATTTAAATTTCTATCATAACACTTCCTTCCCTGCTAAAGCTAGTTCTGCGTTTTCTTCTTTATTATCATGTTGATGCTATTAATGTCCCCTTTTGTGTATTACTTTTCTATTCCGTCAGACCGTTGTTCCCGACAAACTCTTTCAAGCCTCCACTCTCAACACTTTTGAGCGGTTTTAAATAAGGATGACACACGAGGACAAAAATCGTACTAATTGACTAATTAGCAACTGTTTCAGGGTCAAATGATACATAGGACCTTATTCAAGTGTTTTTAGATATCATTTACATTTTGAGTACTGGGAAAATTCGTTGAAATTAATAAATGGGGGAGGTCCTAATAAGGAGCGGGGAAATTTATAAATTTCAAAATATTAATAAGCGAGGGGTACAATTATTTGGCACTGGAGAGTACATGTAAAGTCCTTTGAGTCCTTTAAGCCATTTTACTTGCCTTTTTAAGCCGTTATTTTAGTCTCCCTTCCCCTCTCCTCTAAAATAAATAAGACAGTTCTAAAAATTGTTATAGATTTTGTTGGTACTGTTCAATACACCTTATTTGGCTTTCAGATGACTATCAGGCCACTCAAAAATAATGTCAGGCTGCAGCCACATATAATTTTATTGGAGTAAAAGTAGAAATAGTGAAGTGTGATATAGGGGTAGTGTCAACAATACAAAGCTTTCTATAGGATATTTTTGAATATTCCCTCATCTATGGCTAAACACAGTTATACCTTAAAGTTAAAATGACACAATACACAAGACCAATTATTATAAAGCAGCCCCATTGAGTTTATACTAAAGAACTTTTTCAAAACTCATCTTCACATCATCAGGGTTTGACCAGGGAATCAATACTTTCCAGAGTTCAACTGTAGTTGTGATTGTACATTGTGACAGTCGTCTCTGTAAAACTTTCAGACAATATAGTCAAATAATAGACTACAACAGTTTTGTGCTATATCCAATGCTGGCTTTTGGCAAGAAGGGGGCCTGTGCCATAACGTGATTTAAGGGTCATATTTTTAGTCCTTGTAAAGATAGGTAAATATTTTTTGGCTTCAATGAGCTATGCAGGGCCCCCAAATTTCCATCTTAGGTGCAGGGCCCTGTGCCACAGTAGAGTCAGCACCCCTAAACCCGGTACTGGCTACATCTAGCCATGTTTCAGATAGTGTCACCAAGGATTAGACTACATTCTCAAATGTTGTCACTAGGAAATTAGATTGGTATTTTGGATGCAGTGAACTTGATAACACACATATATATGGAATGAATACATTCATTTGCTCCTTCCTACGGCAAATAGATTATGCTTAGAGGGAGGAGTGGCCCTTCATAATTTTGATAGGTATTCTATTATCTAATACATTGACTTATGATTTGGGCCATTTGCACATTTATGACACTTCACAGGGTACTTTCAAGGGATAGTGCATTTGTTTGCTTCTCATCATACACATAAGTTCAGTAGTGAGCATACAAATACAAATGCATACATATTATACACAATTTACATACATATGTTCTCGAAAGAGCATGTGATTGCTTACGGTTCTGATGGAGATCTATCAACACACCAGTCGTAGCAAAAATGCTGACTCAACCACTGCAACAAACAAATACGCCAGATAGTTTTGGGTTGAACATGTACCTAGATTGATGCCAATCAGTGCCTTAGGCAATCACATCTTATTTACAGAGCATTAATATAAAAAAAGTGCTTGTGTCTGCCTTAGTACTGATGCATGCAAATGGCAACAGTTGGTAAAGCTTTACAATTAAATAAATAATATATAAGATGGTGCTGATGAATTTGAATTTGTACGACAATTGAAAATTCGACGTAGGAGCCAGGCCTTTCTGGTTCAAATAGCAGCGAGTATGGATCGGTTGCGATCGGAAATAACACTTCATCATTTGGGTATTTAACACAAAGATTTTTTGCAAAACCTCTTCGTTAAATTTTCTTAAATCGAGAAACAAATATTGTGGGAAACACTAAAGCAAATGTTGTCGGAAATCATGGCTTATCAAAGTTGTAATGTGAATGCTTTAGTCGTTGTCCAGGTTTTCTATATGATGATTTAGGAGGAGAGAATGTATCGTTAAGTGTACAGTGCTGAAATTGACTCATTCAAATTTCGAAATTTGTGAGAAAAGATGCGTCGTCAGTGTAAGGCCTTAAGATGTTCTGGAAGGTATTAGATTCGAGTTTAAACCTATCGGTAGGATCTGATTTCAAAGCATTGCTGCCTGAAAAAACATTGCGACCTGCTGAGGCGGATCTTTATCCGGCGATTATTAAGGCGCACGGGCGCCACCCACTTCTAGACTCACTTGCTTCGTCTCAGAGAGAATTATGTCATTGAATGTGTTGTATTCATGGCGGTTTCATTATCGGGCATACTGCTCACCATAGGTCTGTAATTGAGAGATTGACAACAAAAGCGACAATCACTTTTTCCTGTAACTTTTAGCCAGTGAAAACAACAGCATACGCCAAGGGCTATTTTCCAATTTTTTTTGTGCCAACTATGTTTCCAAGCCTCCCACTTGAAATATGCCCCACGTCTAAAACCAATTCTAATGAATATACCCTCTTGTGATTAATTGCATATTTATGATAGCAAAGCAATCGGTCTTTTGTCTCTTTGGAGAAAAAGAAGGAACTTGATCAAGACAACATTAATGAAACAAAAGTAATGTATTATTTGAGATTGCCTTAGAATAAGAATCATAAAACAATCACAAAAACATTTTTAGATTATGCGAGGGTAGATAGTAGAAATGATGAGTGGATTGGTCCTTTAGAGGATGCACCTTGCTGTTGCTTCCCGTGATAAATATTGAAACAAATATATGTTGACGTCTCAGAACCAGGGTTTATTTTTATTACATTGTTGGCAATACTATCAAATTATTTGTTACTATCATGTCTCCCTTTTATTAGCGTAGGTACCTCAAGACGTTGACACGCAAAAGTGGTCTTGTAAACCGTAGAAGCGTATTGTATTCTGCAGTCAATGTTAATTAACATGTCAATAACCTTTTTTTTTGTTATTTCTCTATCGAAAGGGACTTCGAAAGGGCTTTCTGGGAAGAAAGTTACAGAGCAGTTGATGCAAACAGATGCAGGTCGTTCGTCTGTATTTACAGCACCACCGCCAATTGATACAAACAGAACCTTATGTCAGTCCTTTGATGCTGCGTTAACAGTTTCACCGTCTAGGGGGGGAATGAACCCATCTGCAACCCCACACGTGGAAATGAATCCACGTCCACCCCCGATTGAAATGAACCCATCTGCAAACCCACACGTGGAAATGAACCCATTTGCAACCCCACACATGGAAATGAACCCATCTGCAACCCCACATATGGAAATGAACCCATCTGCAACCCCACACATGGAAATGAACCCATTTGCAACCCCACACATGGAAATGAACCCATATATCAATCCTGCTGTCCCATGTACTACGCCAGGTGACAACAGCGGGAAATATTTTTGTAAAGAGATCACCAATAAAAGCATTGAGTTATTATTAGATTCCAAGTGCTTTATAATCTCAACTTTACAGAACAAAATAGCCCTAATTTGGTTCATTCGGATATTTTTACAGATTTAACTGTAATAGTTGTCAGTAAGAGTGTGATTCTAAAATTCTGCAGTCTGATTTCAGGCATATATTTTGTTGCGGGTTTTCGTGAAGATATGAGATTTGACTCTCCCAACTATAGCTGTAGAGAACCCCTCCGACGCCTCTGCAGGGGGGGGGGGGCATCCAGGAATGCCCTTTGGAGATTCAGATTCTAGACTGTCGGGCTAATAATTCCTATTCATTAATAATATGATGAATTGTTGAAATTGGTTATTGCCTGTAATATAAGCTGCGTCAGATATTGAGGTTTTATTGATATTTTGATAAAACAGGAAGTAATAACATACAATCACAAACAATATCGTCATCTGCCAAAGCTCTATTATTCTGGTTTTGATATCAATAGTTTTATTTACATTCGAATATTGCTTTCAGTTGCAAAACCTGCAAAAATGCGTGTTTATTACTCGGGAGGTCGCGACTGGGGCTGAGGGATAGCACTTTCTTGTATTTTATTGTGCTAGGTGAAAATTGAAGAGTTTTTTCATTATCTATTTTAATGATATGGTACTCATCAAAGGTAGTACTTTTTGATTTTATATTCTAATGGAGTAAACTCTATCCCATAAATCCTTTCCAAAGTGTTCTACCTTCACTCCAGGCGATTGCTGGGACCAATGGCTGGCGAAAACATTTAGTACTATAACACCATTAGTGGCCGTAATTTTCACAGTTTGTACCACAAATCAACTTTGTAACTACTTTTTCGTATTATAGACATTCAAGAGTAACCAGGGGAAGGGAAGAGCTTTTATACGCCAGGCTCTTGCTGAGAAGACACTAGCAGACACTTTACAGCGATGTACTGTTCACCACAAAAACATCAGGTAAGATCGTAAGCTTTGTTACTCTCCCCCTCCCCCTGGGGACCGATGACTTAATCTTTTTCTAATTACAGTAAGCATTTAAAAGTTATGAACGTGGCCCTGGGATGATAACCTCAACTATGAAAACTAATGGAGACCGTATAGTGAATTTGAATAAAAGTAAAACTGCCGATAGCCGGGCAGCAGCAATGCATTTCTGTGCTGGAAAGATAGGAATCATTCCTATTGTAATAATTTGTACCCCTCTAAGAAAACAGAAAACAAAAACACGAAGTATTCTATTCATAGAAAATGCATCTTTTGCATCTCAAGAAGAATCCCATCACACATTCCATACCCCTGTCCTGAATTACCGTAAATTCGCCTCTCCTTAAGAAAAAAAAGAATGCAATTCGGATGCATAAATGCTTGCTGTATTGTAATTTACCCACTACGCATTGGCATTAAGGTTTGTGTATAAATGACGAACAGATGGAGGCGGGGGCTTACTCCCCAAATCGGATAGGGCGTATTATACCCTCAATTTTTTATAAACAATGTATATACATCATGTTCAGTCGTACATGCCCTTTCCGCTATAATTATGGGGCGTTTCCCCTCAAACAAGTATACGAAGTAATTTCTGTTCGTTTTAAGTTTTAATTTTGCTCCTTACTTTCAGTTAAAAAAAACTTGTTTTTTTTTATTTAATTCTATAAAGTACAAGCTACGCTTACTGTTACAGAATTTAGATGTTTCGTAATTTCTCTTCGTCACCCTTGGTTTTGGTACGAGGGAGGTGCAAGGGAGCATTGAGAGAAATGAAAAATTCATGGGAGGGTGTAAGAATGGAGGCATTGAACTGATTGGGAGGGAGGAAGAGCGTGCGTAGTTGTGATGACCTTAGATGTAAATTAAATTTTATATTTTTCTTTTCGATTTTGTTTTTTGTTGACCTTAGGTGGCTTGGTGCAGCAGTGATTTGCTAGTAGCAGTAGTGGTATACTTTACATTAAACATTTTAATCTTTGTCCGTGTTATGATTCATCTGTTAATTCTTAAAAGCATATATTATCTGTGTGTTTTATTATTCATTTTAATTTCTGTTTGCTCTGAGTTTCATTAATTCATGTATAACAATCTTTGATTGTTTCATGCCTAAATTAAGCATTATATGATATATTTTTAATGCTCATTTTAGATTTCAAGATCATTCTCACTTTTGTTTTAATTATTGTTGTCTTTAATTAATAAAATCAAAAGCAACGAATATTTCAGGTGAAATTGAAAATCTATAGATTTTGAAAGGAAATTTTTGGAAGGAAATTTTGGAAATTTTTTCCAGAATTTTGTCTTGTCCTTTTGAGCAGCCAGGTCAGATAGAGCACGATTGGGACGAATCAGGCCCTGTATTTGAAAGGACTTCGCTTTACTTCGCAGTCACTTTTCATTTTTTTATACCTTAAGCCAAGCTGAAAGAAACTAACGAAAAAAAATAGTTCTGCAATGCGTCAATGTATGGACAGCTTGAATGATCAGGGCTATATCATACTATGAGGCCGTATCCAGGGGAGGGGTTTGGAGATTTAATCCTCCCCCCCCCCTAAATGTTTGTTTGACTCTTAAAAGTGTAACAAAAATGGTTATAGACAAATTTCTTATGCGTTTTTCAGTTTTTTTTTGTGTACCTTCGTCGAAAACATTCTTGTGTAAAACACCCCCGAGAAAAACCTGGATAAGGCCCTGTAATACACGTACCATTTTCTTACTAAATTATTTTATTTTTATCATTCTTAGGTATGCTTCATTAGGATTAACCCAACTTCACTTCTTGAGTGGTGTGGGTATAAGAGCCTATTACAATTTATATGTACCTGTGTATAAGATTTAAGCCAGCTTAAATTTAAGACAAATTATGTCTGTATTTCTCAGTGTTTTTCTGACAAAAGGAAAATAGAAAGTTGTAACTTGCAGTCCCCGTAGGAGGGGCTGCAAGTTACAAACTTTGACCACTGTTTACATATAGTAATGGTCCCTCTTCAACACCTCGCTCTTTACGCTAAAGTTTTTTACTCTTTAAAAAGTTACTCTTTAAAATATTTTTATATTCAGATTGAACAATAAATTAATAAAATTTTGAAATGCTGGTTAATCTGTGGATCATACCTGTGACTCGGATGACCGGCACACTTACACTTTTGGTGCTGTTTCGGTTCCCTCTTATTCGGGCCTAAGCCAAGGGAAATTGTAAGTTTTAACAAATTCTATCAAGGATCTAAACCCAGAGAATTTTCAGCATTTGAAGTTCTTTGAAACTCCAACAGAAGATGTTGTAAAGTATAACACGCATGTACATAGAGAACTTCACGATCAGAATGCAAAAAACTAATATTTCTTCCATTAACAAGAAGTGAAAGTTAAAAGGGCCACAATGCAATATTCAGATCTACTTCCTATTCCAGCTCTACTCCTCTTACGAACAAGTACCAGAGGCATCACAAGCTCCCTTGCATAGTTCGAAGCTAAGTCAGCAAGACATAACGTCAGTTTTTGTGCAATGGAAGTATGTCATACGCGCGTAAAGCCGGAGCTAGAACGGTCTTGGTTACGCGGTGGCAACGATACACTTAGCACAGCATTTTCTACAAGACGTTTAAAATATTTTTACAGGTTTCGAGTTATTACCTGTAAGAAGATACCCGCAACCAAACTACTTATAAATGAATTTGATCCATCAAAAATCTTAATTATATGTTGAGGTATGCCTCCAATAATATAATTATTGTTGCAGCGGCCCCAAGAAAACGCTGTATTATCAATGTTGTTGCTACCACGTAACCAAGGTGGTTATGACCTAAGAGTATTTCCGGTTTACTAGTGTATTGCAGAATGTAAGAATCAGGAACTTCAACGTTTCCTCGAGTACAGTTTCGTACAACATAACTTATTACAACGTCTTTATTTGCCACTTTAAAGAATAGTGAACCTGTCGATGAAAAGTTTAGTTCCCCTTCGGATGGTTTTGTTTTATCGTTTAATCGCCATCTTTGAACCAAATCAAAGGTATAACGCAGGTACGGCAATCACCATGGCATGGGCCGCGTGCTTTTGAAGGATTTTATGACCCCTTTTATGCCGACTGAGCTCTTAATGTTGTAATAGCCGTCGGTAAGCATCTGACGTCAAAGACTAATCCGTGACTTTAAATGAGTAGACTTACGCAATGTACTGACTAGATAACGACCTAGCAGAATTCTCAATGTCACATTACTCCTTTTCTTAAATTCAACTGTCATGGATTTGCCTTCTTTTCGAGTTAAAATAATTTTGTCACTACAAAATATTTTATGTTTACGTCACACAATGACCCGCGAGTTTTAAGGTTTTCAATCTTTCAGGAGGAAAAAGTTTGCCCCTCCCTCTCTCCTTCCCTCTGAGATCAAGATAAAATAATTAATTACTGGAAAGAATTCATACTCATTTGTTCAAGTAGTGTATTTTGTCCAATAATATAAATTTCATACAATAAAGGGTGGTTAAAGCAGAAAACAGTAAGAGCTTAATGAGCGCAATTCTCTAGCACGGCAGCTCTGGGGAAACTCGCAGGCAGCGCTTCAAGTAGTTCCACAAAACATCAGTTCTTCAATTACTTTTCATATCAATCTGTTTCTGAGATCTATGATAGCGACCATAGATCTCAGTTAGCTGTCACACAATCTTTCAATTTTGTAACACATTACAAACTACTTATATCTTTTTACAACCAATAGGAATCGAGATAAAGAGAGGAAGTACAGGGTGATTGGTTAGTAAAGAGGAGAATTTGCCAGAGTTAGGTCGTGTTAGAATTTCATTGGTTAGTTATAGATTTTAGGGAGTGTTAGAAGAAGGAAGAGCATAGCCTCGTTTCCATTTAGGGTTGAATAATATCATTTGATTAAGTGAAATTTCATTGAAACTTTAAAACAAAATTGAGATGGAAGTAGCTTGAAAATTTCAAGTAGGAATATTTTGTGACGTATTAAAATATCGAATTTTGCGTGTTCCGTAACGAAGTATATTGATCAATAATCTGATATATACTATAAAATATAAAATAGACTATTTTACTATAAAATCAGCACATTAGGTTTTGAACGATACTCTGGCAGTAAAGCCTGCATGCTTAATAAGTTGCTTCATGAAGTCTACGATAATCTTAGAAATTTGGATAGTTAATATAGATATAGAAAAATAAAGTAAGCAGCCCAATAATTTGGTATACATTCAAGTTAATTTTGAAACTTCCACATAGCCAGGAGAGCTCTTTAATTTATCTGCCGTAAATCATCTGAGGGTCTGCATTTATGGTATTTTCTGTTCTTGTTTACCCATATACTTGTCATTATCTGTTATACTTGTAAAAACAAGAATTTTAAGTTGACTTTATTATCTCAAAAAGTGCGATCGGTAAATTAAGGCAATAAAATACAATTAAAACAAATTCTGCCTTCAAGATAATCATAGTCTCAAGGGTGATCACAGGGTGAACTGTTGAATAACATGCCCCCCTTTTCCCCCTCTCCAAGCTGTAAAGACTAGCTTTTGTAGATTAGTAAACAGGTATTGCGGAAACAACTCGGCTCGAAAAATTAAGCGGAAAAATTGAAAATAGAATTCTAGTAATTTATCTTTGTGTTTATAAGCGCTCTTACTTATTAAAACTATTGTACTTAGAAAATAATTTTTTATAGTACCTAACACATTTAATTTAGCACAAGGCATTATTACTCTTTTGATCAATCGAGAAGAAACTTTAATGGGCTTTGGATTGATGACGGGCCGGACGGCAGTTCTTCCTTGGTCAAGTCACATGGCGCAGAGCGGCTGGTCTTCAATTGTGTAGAGCTGGATGTCGATGTCCACCGGTGGATGATTGGGGCTAATGGGGCGACTAGAGAAATAGAGTATGTTAACATCCGAGGTCACCTAGCTCATTAGGTAGAGCGCGCGCCGCGAAAGCGTGGGTCACGGGTTCGATCCCCGGTGGTGACATACATTCTATTTCTCTAGTGTTCTCTCCCAATCTTTTGATTCAGTCGGTTGGAACATAGGTTACAATTTTTAATAATCTAAATAGCAGCCTTTTTGTTCGCAGCTTCTATCTGAAAACGTCTGACCACATCTCTAAAGATGGTATGAGTGTCAGCGCTCACCAAATTAGTAGAATGCATTGGAAGTATATGGTAATCTATCATAAGCCTCTGAGTAAATTGTTATTACGGTATCATTACAGTTTCATCACTAAACTTTCATCGCGGTTTCTTCACAACTTTCATTACGGTTTCTACACTAAACATTCATTACGGGTTCATCTCTAAACTTTCATCACGATTTCATTACTAAACATTCATTACGGTTTCTTCACCAGACTTTCATCAAGGTTTCATCATCAAAGTTTCATCACGGTTTCATTACTAAACTTTCATTACGGTTTTATCACTAAACTTTCATTACGGTTTCTTCACCAGCCTTTCATCATGGTTTCATCATTAAAGTTTCATCACGGTTTCATTACCACGAGTTTTGTGCGGTGGGGAAACTGAAGGACATTGTTGGGTTGGTGGAGGAAACTAAAAAAACATCTGACTCAACTAATGTTGCCGCAGATGTTTTTCTAGTTTCCCCCGGCCTTAATTCCTAGCTTGTTCGTAGCAGGTGACAGGCATTGGAATTAATAGAATTTAAAGAACTAGGGGCTTCCCCTTTTTCTATCTCGCCTCTGTTCCGATACGTTTTATTTCCATTGGCAACACAATGAGACAAATAACATTCCGTCAACTTTAACTATAGCATGTTTTCCTTGCTGGCGAGTTTTGTAGCGATCACTTGGAACATACAAGATCTTGACTAATATTTATATTATTTATATTATTGAAAATTTTAATAAGATTTTGTCAGAGTTAATATTTGCTGGAAATTTGCAATGGAAAGTTTATCAACTGATGATATACTACGCCAATTGAGGGACGCTGCAGAGGAATCGGGAAATGTCGAGGTTTCTAATACTGCCTCGGAAGTTGGCAGAGCAGGTCTTATAGTAAGTCTCCTAACAATTATTCCTGCACTGGCCTTTGGACGACGTGGTATTCTTGGGGGCATTGCAGGAAGTATTTTGGCTCTTGCAACATCAAAACCATTTAAATCAATCGTTCAGTTGATGGACGAAATGACACCAGAGCAAAGAGAACGCCTTGGAGCAAAGGCAAGTGATATTATTACAAGGTGTGGATTATCACTTCTTCGAACAGTTGCTGGAAGGCAGAAATGGGTAGAAGATGTTTTCAATTGAGCTGTTGAGAATTATGCACTGACATCAATTCTGATATACTGACTTGAAGGCCAACGTACTGTATAGAAAACTGAGTACTCTTGCTTTTGTTTATTTTCAGCGATCAGACACGGTGCTTATATCAAGTGCAACTGTGGAAATAAAGGAAAACTTCACTATAACTGAAACTTACACGAGCATGGCGGAGCATAAATTTTACCTGATTACCAATTTATTCCTTCATTGTGAAATAGAAGTAGGATCTTTCAGTTCGGACATCCTCGCATTTCCTTCACCTTGGTTATTTTTGTTTTAAAGTAGCTTAAACCAATCATGTAATTTTATATTGTTGATGTCAAACGATCGGAAGCATCAGAAAGGGATGTCAGGAATACTAACGCCAAACGTGTGAGATTTGGCAGCAAAACAAAGAGGGGTTTTTATTTGACATAAGCCCTTGGTCAACATAGTTATAGAGATCGCTCGCGCAGGCACAATCTTTTTTTTCATCTATTCGGAATTCGATATTAGTAACAATTTGTGATTGTTCCATGCTCCTGTATCAAAACATACTAAGCAAGGGGAACGTCAGAAAGAGCAGAGCTGTAGACGAAACAACTGAAATTAGCAATGTCTTTGCATGGTCCTACTGTTCCCCTCTTGACTCAGTAGCCCCCCTGCCAACACTCATGCTTCAGTGAGCTATGCTTTTGACAGTGATAACCAGAAGACCAAAAGTGACTCGGCGCTAATACAGATCTGCACCCCCCCCCCTCCCCCCTCCAAAATCATCGATAATGTATTCGTATTTAAATAAAATTTAAAGGGTATGTAGTTTATTCTATCGGTAATTTAATGAAGCCTAATTGGTAGTTGTGACGTACGTTTAATTTGCTTTGGCATAGCCCAATTAAATTTTAACTTTTACGGCCAAGTAGTAGCATTTGCATGCAAGTAAACCTACCTTGAACATGTCAGACTTTTGCCTAGTCACGGATTTTCCTTGCATGTGAACTAGGCTTAAAGCCAACTTAAACTTTTGTCACATTTCTGTAAGATTTGTGTCAGATCAAATTGAATTAAATTTGACTCGAAATCCGACTTCTAGGTGTTTTAATCCTCTCAGCGTCTATAAATCCTTCACAATAAAGTTGTCAATATTCACTCAGGATGATTGCTATAACCAGTGTGTGGCAAAAAAAGTGAATCCGCAAAGGAATGCCATGTTCACACTTTCTATCACAAATCAACTTAGCTCTATTATGCTGAGAGTAAGGGGCTTTTAGAGCCCCTCCCACCCCTTAAAAAAACCTAGCCATATCTTGCTATTTCACGCCTTCAATTTGTAAGTATTCTAACTTTCTATACGAAGGCAACAGTGTACATACCTGTCCCTACTCCATGTGACATCACCCATTTTGTGAGACTGTAATGCCTTAGCTCGTAGTCTTCCGCTCTTTCCTCTACTGTATATTCTGGACATTCGATGTGAAGACAAACCGTTGGGCTCCTAAACTGCCCTTCTTTGTTGACGTGCTGTTCGTCCACTGTCAAGATGTTCTTTCCTATACACTGTGCTATGAAGAAGCATACGGATAGGTAAGCAATTACCCATAAACGAGTCATCTCGATGCACGGAATTCTAGAAACGAAATGAAAATGTAGGCTTAAAAGAATCGACAAAAATTTAGCACCGTACGGTACAATCAAATCTAAGTTGGTGTTAAGCGAAATGCATCTTCTTATAACGTAGGCCCTACAGTACAATAGCAAGATATTTAACCTCAAAAGCTACTGATGAGGATAATTGTAAGAGCACACACGCACGCACGCACGCACACACGCACGCACGCACGCACACAAACACTCACACATACACACACGCACATACACATACACACACACAAAACATACACACACGCACACACTTACACAAAATTCAATTTACAAAGGGCTATTTGTAAATATTTTCATTCATAAGGCCCTGGTAAACTTTTCAGTTATCGAAATATATTTTTAAACATACGCATCTAAGCTTCAATTTATCCTTGTGTAAATCTTCCTTCGCGGATACAGTGTTTATTGACTACGATGACTACAAGGTGCTCAAATCTTCAGCTTAGCAAAATTTCTGAGGAAGAAATACTTTCACCGCCAAAACAACTTCTTGCCCACGTAATGTTCCCGCAATCTGAGCCTCGTTTCTATCTAAAATTATTCTGCTGAAAGGTACGTATATTTCAGGATGAGGTTACTCAATCTCCTTAACATCCCCTGTACAAATTCTCATATAAAGGCTCATTTGTCCACAAAAATATTTAGAATGGCAACTAAGCTTCTCACTTTTGAGAAGGAAGTTATTCCTACTGTTCCCAAAAGCGTGGCAGAAGAAAGACGTCGTGGACAGGTGGCAATTAGCAGAAGGAACCTATTTGCCAAAAGAAGAACACTCTGAAGATAGGTCAGTTTCGGCCAATATCATAATTGAACATTGACGAAAAGATTTTCTTTGGAATAATCAGCAAGAGAATAAGAACCTATGCGCTACTGCCAGATTTCTAGCGCTTCCTTGGCGCAAAGCTACGTCGCAATAACTATTAATTACACATCTCAATACTATATCAACAGTTCGTAAAATAAACAGCTAAAGTCACTTGTTACATAAAGGAAGGGGTTACAATTATAGTTTCTAAATTCTGCATATGCAAAGGTTAACGTTATCTCTCGCTTGTATGGGAATATTTGAGTTATGTTGAACCATATTAACGCTGATTTCATAAACAATAGCCACCTATTAAAAGGCACCCTTTTTATAAACAATACAATAACACCAACAAAGAAGGTAAAATGTGATAATACATAGGATAGAAGGCTGTATCGAACGCCAATGCCGCCCTTTTCAGGAATAATGTTGTAACTGGTTTGCTCTCATTAAGAAAAACCGCTTTAGTGGCTAAACTCATACACATGCAGCAGGTCTCCGTTCAAATATAGTAGTGGACACTTTTCCACTTTTCGACACCAAGTGAGCATCAAGTCAGTCGCAGGCCCGTAGCCTGGGTTATAAATTTGGTGTGGCTATGCTGAACTTTAGGGGGCACTCTGAAGTTTTGGGGATCGACATTCCAACTGTTTAAGGAAAGCCTATAGATCTTTTGAATCTTGACAGGATTTGGGGTCCTGATGGTACAATTTGGAAGCTAAGCCCCCTATAGCCCCCGTGGCTACGCGCCTGGTCAGTTGCACCTCGGTGAAGTCAAATTTATCAGTTGTCAACAACAATGGATATCTGAAAAGCAAAGGCTGACAGGTCATCTTAAGATGATTGGGAACTATGAGGTAATCAGTACAGACCTTTTCTAATTTCGTCAAACACATGAGAGAGTCAATCTAATATTTCTCGCTCTTGCAGACCCTACTTCGACTAAGTAGTTCTATCTGTGTTTAAGCTGATAAAGAACGAGGCTGCTACTTTAATCCAAAATAAGCCAAAATCAGAAGTTAAGAGAAGTTGTATATCCAATAAGTAATTGTACGGGTGGAGGCAATTTCAAACGGGCCGATTCCAACATTCGATAAGGTTGATTGTATTGAATTTCCGTGCTCTCTCTCAACCATCCACATATAGGGTATGTTAACATCAGGGTTACGCACAGGTCGAGAGTGCGTGGGTCCCGGGTTAGAAGCCCGATGTTAACATACTTTGTATTTCTTTAGTATGTTTTCATAAAACTGGAAATCCAGGCATTTTCCTTCCAGAAATTTTTAAAACTTCTAATCAATTTTCGGAATGCCTGACAAAGTTAACACCTTAAAAATACCATCAGAAGTCAAAGTACAGTGATCTATAGCTAGTCATAATAGTACTCAAGTTAGTATTTTTAATTTCCTACTTTGTAAATCATCTCAGTTCTTTTCAATCTCTGAAATACAACGAGAGCATGATATCCATCTTTTCCAAACAAAACTTAACCAAGGAGGTCCCTGTAATCGGTACCTTCATAAGAAAAAAAATAAAATTTGAAAGAAGACAATTGAAACCATCACCCGTACACAATCTAGATAGTCCAATGCCCTCCAGGTTTCATTTGCAACTGGAATGTATGACGCCGTTTCTTTAGCCCCGATAAGTGAACTCGTCCACACCTGTTATAACAAAGGATTGGGAAGGAGTTAAAGAAAATATCAAAGTTTAAATTTCAAACACCTTAGTGTAAAGGCAAACCATTGAGGGAACTATGATCGTTTTATGGCGAAAAGGTCAGCAGCACTCCAAATAAAAGATTGTCATTCCCTATTTGCTTCCCCTTTAAGATTCGCGGTTGGCTAAGGTGGTGTTTTTCGACCTTTTTTCTCGTTAAGCTGCCTTTTTTTAGATTCAAAGGATCCTGCTGGTGCACCATCAATAAGCCTGGCAAACAGCTCCACAGAGAACGATGAGGGCCTGATAAGCATCCAGCAATTTCTTGTACAAAGTCTCACGTTTATTCCAAAGCCAAGTCAAGGGGGAAATTTATGAGTAGCCTATAATTAGATCCTACCTCCCCTGACAGACTGAACCAAACTGTTAAATCTACTCTTGCTATTGTGAAACAGTGGCAAATCATTCTTAGTACGTAAATGATAATTGGGTAAATGAAGTGTATTAGGACAATTTATCAAGGCACAGCTCACTATCTGTTGTGGCGCACTAATACGCCGTGGTAAAGTGGTCAGAAAACACTGAGACAAGGTTTTGCCATCGTCATCGTCATCTCGACCAGAGTTTCTTAACATTCATTCGTTGAATTTCTCTGTCGCTGCATCATCATTTTAAAATCTGTTTGGTACCATTTCCATAAGATTGACACGGTTATTGAGGGGGACATATTAGCAGTTATGGGGGCATAAGTCCCCTTTTCTATCTGCTTTTGGCCAGAGCATTCCCTTGCTTTGAACAGGGTCTTTGTAAAGTACATACATCTTCATAAGGTACATACATCTTTGTAAAGTACATACATCTTCGTAAGGTACATACATCTTTGTAAAGTACATACATCTTCATACATCGACTTTGCTTTGAATACCGTCAACGACTGGTGCCATTGTGACTCAGCTTTGTCTTCCTCAGTGAATCAAAACAAAGCCTGTAAACAAAGGAGTCATTTGGTCTCTTGGTTCAGGCCAGGCTGTGATTTAACGAGTTCATATAATAGCCATGCCATTGCTCTTCGCTTGTAAGTGGGGGTGCCTAGCTTTTATGCATATCAGACCGCGTAACATAGCATCCACATAACATAATGTGCACTAAAGATTTCGTCCATTGAATGTTAGCAGCCAAGGACACGCTGGCTGCGGCAACAAAAGGAAAGAGGAGCAAAATACAACGTGAAACCGGAACAACTTTATGTAGACTTATGGCAAGTCTAGTCTCTGTACTTTAAGGAAAGCACTGAAGTGAAGTGTGAAATTGGTTTCGAAGAATTATGAAATAGTCACAAGGACACAACGAGCTAATGAGTAGCATGAAATTTTAGAAGTGGCTTTGAAAGGCAGAAACATCTTAAAATTTCATTTCTCCCGTACATCTCTACTACGTCGTTGTTAAGGCTAAGGAAACAGATCTTTGAACCATATTCTCTACATAAAAGACAGCAATTTTAATTGTTGTGCGAGAATGGAAACTTAAACGTTACTTATAAAAGCTCAAATGGACTTCTTGACAAGGCTTTTGATAAAGCGTTACTATATATGAGTGAAAAACAGTAGTGTCACTCCCCAGGCCGGTGGCCAGTATCAGAATTCAGAATTTGAGTCTGCTATTTCGAATTTCCAGCAGGGGTGCCCAGATTTAAAGTGAACTCGACATACCTGAAAAGTTGTCATCACACCGGGCAGTGAAAAATTCAGCTCCGCGGGATACCTTGTTAAGTTGTACAAAAAAATTAAAACTTGTTCCGTTTCCATTAAAAGATGACGAGAGTGAACACGTCTCATTATATCAGTTGTCTGAACGAGAAACAGAAAAATATCGAATAGAATACCGTAGGCAATGAACATTGGATTACAGTTATAATCAACAACATAAAACAAAGTATAATATTTCAAAGGACGGTACACTGGAAATTCCTTTACTCCGTGGAAAAAGTATATACCCTCATTCTCTCGCAACGTTCCTCTAAACCAATACATACTTTTATTATTAAAAGTGTGTCCCTACGAATTAAAGCACTTCCAATGCGCAACAATTCAATTCTGGGAGTAACTGGTTGATCGATGTAGTAAGTTTGCCATTTTTCTACTTAAAACAGTCCTTCGAACTAAGGAGCTAATTTACGTTTCATTTACATAGCCCATGGGAATACAGGCTCAGTCTAATTTATGTACACGTTGATGTGGTTATGAATCTCTAACGCAGATCGATTCACCATCATCATTTGGGTATGTATCTCTCATTATTGAGGAACCCCTCCCTGGACTTTAACCATATTTGTCTATCCTGAGCCGTCTGTTGCCAGTTATGTCCCATGCAGTACTCCAGCTCGTCATGCCATTTTGTTTTTGGTCTTCCTCTTGATCTTCTGTACTCCCGAGGTGTCCATTCTGTTGTTCTGATGGTCTATCGGTTGTCATATTGTCTGGCCACATGTCCTGCCCATCTGTCCTTTGATGTCTTGATAGCAGCATTGATATCAGTGACTTCTGTCTGTTCGCGGATCCAGGTGTTAGTCCCTCTATTCCGTAGTGATACCTAGATCGATCTAGTAGTCATTAAAATGCACAACAGTATCACAAAAACAGAAAATTGTCGCAGAGGAATCGTAACTCTTACCTGCAGAAGCCTTTCCTTGTGAGCACCAACAAAGTCCAGAGCACTTTGAAGGAAGCCATGACTTAGGTTATGAAGTAAGTTCGCAGCTATTGCAATTCCTGAACACCAAATCTCGTAGAGTTCGCCCGCTGCAGCTGAATGTGCTGGATCCTGTTAGAAGGTTTGATATGAAATGGGTTTTTATAGCAGGATGTGCTGTTTTGTTAAAGTGAATTTGAACATTGATAAGGAGATGTTAACTATGGTAACAAGAATTACGCTGCTATGATAATGATGGTAATGTCAATTGCAAGGATGACTATTATTACAACAACGATTATACTTTTTATTATAATAATAGCGACAACGATGATGACAATAATGATGGTAGTAATAATTATGACGATGACAATGATGGTGCGAATGATGGTAGCAGTGATTATAACAATAATCATGGTAAATAATATTGATAATAATGGTGATGACGACGACGATGATGATGATGATGATGGTGGTTGGTGATTGATTGATGAGTAGTGATGAATGATGGTAATGGTCGTGATGATGATTAGGACGATGGTAGTGCTAATATTAATGCGGTGATTTTAAAGATGATCATAGTAAAAAGTATTGGCGATAATGATAATGATGATGATAGTGATGCTGCTGCTGGAATTTCTGACGTGAAATGCTCCGTTTTGGTTATTTGCGCTTGTAAAGAATGGATCGGGCATGTGAATCAGCAAAAGCAAAGTTAAACTATCTCCTTACTTGCTTCTCCTCTCAAACCTAGCGACGGGATTTACTCTTATGTGAACCAGGCTTTACAGTCAGAACATATGCTCTGGTAGTAGTCTGGGCATTAGTGACGTAGTGCAAGTCAGGCCCATGTTAGGATAAATTTGTATTACATTTGACTTGAGGGTCATTGAGTAGAAACAGACCACAAAGACCTGGGTATGACTAATAGAATATTATGATTTTAGAATCTTTGGACATAGAATTTATATGAAATTTTACGTACGTTATTTTATAAGAATATACTTTAGAAAGAACCAAGAAGAATGTGTCTTTCATAGGATACAGGTCTGACACGATTCGACTCATGTCCTAATTACAACTACATACTCGCTGCGTTAGTGTTTTAAATCAGCCGAATTTGTTCTAATTTTAAACTTGAATTCCTTTAAAATAATATGTTAAAATAAAGTTGATCTCTTTTACATTGCGTGGGCTTTTAACCATTACACTTGAAACCTTTGCCTGCTGGCTTAGATATTGTTTTATAACAGTCGATGGGCTTTTCATTTGTTACGTAATTGATCTCTATCACAGTCTGTCTCTGTTCTAAAATAGCATCCTGGACAGAATAGAACTTAATACTAAATGGGCATGCTATGCAAACTTCTGACTACGCTTTAATAGACTGATACATTCTTCACTGTGAAATACTTTACAGAAAAAGGTAATTATTTATAGTAAACCCTACTAACTAATAAATTCCTTTAGCTTTAAGCTGTATTAGTCATCTACACTCTTTTTGATGTTTTAAATAGTGCACCACACGACCCAGACTTAATTGCATAAGGTTTGTAGTCACAATGCGTTGTAAGTTAAGAGTACTCTTTGTAAATACTATGGTGACAAGTACACCGACAAACTATAGGGAGAACGCCAAGAAGGAAACTATAATTGTGACAATGTTTCGTCTTTTCTTAAAGACTTCGTCAGGTCATTGTACATTGGAGGACTTAACGTTAATATTAAGATTGTTACACCAACATACGTTCAACAACAGAGTAAATTCTTAAATACTAAATCAAAGGTCTAAAAGTGTGCGTGCGTAAAAAAGTGATGTAAAATTGTTAGCAACAAATAAAATGTTCGTTGAGATATTTAGAACATCCGGATACAACAAACTCAAACAACCTCGCTTTGAAAACAGAATCCTTCTGTCTGCATAACGAAGGGTTCCGTTATTAGACAGTGACTGCCTCAAGCACCATAAGATGTAAAGCTGATCTAGCCCTAAATAGAATGCTAAACATCTTGTTGGAATACCTTCTTCCACGCTTTAGTCGCGGTTTGCTTCTTATGATTGTCGTAGTGATTTCACTAATCTGTTTGAAAACTACAAAGAGCAAAAGGACCTTGCACAAACCGCAAAAACTTCTTCTGAATAAAAAACGGGTGGTGGTTTTGAAATTGGTCTAAGAGTATGAGGGCAGTCTGTTCCGAAAAATTATAACCCTAGTATATAAACAAATGGTGAATAGTCAGTGCATGAATTGTATTGAAACAGTCAGATTATACTAATTTCGTTAGGTTATTATCGACGGAAATAGCAAATTTGATATCAACAAGAGGGGAATAGCCCACCGACAAATTACACTAGGCTTAACGGCAAAATGGAAATGGCATAAACAACGGTTGCGTCTCCTGAAACACATCTTTCAGTTACCTACAAATTGGCAGCCGGTAATGGGCTGAAATCTGTTGATTCATGAAGATTGCAAATTTTATCTCGTCCCATTGGCACCGAACAAACGTCAACGTTCTTAAATATGCTACGAAAGTTTCTTTAGATAACGTTTCGTACCTTTTAACAATCAAAATTTGACATGGAATGTCTGTTCCTCTTTTGTTCTTGATTAGGTGTTCCTTCTATTCTCTTTGCGAGAGATAAACATTATGCGGCAACAGTGGAGTGTTAAAGCACCAATCATATACGGGAATTATAATTTGAACGATAAAATATCATTTATTATAAAAATTTACTGAAATATTTTAATTCGCCCCTTGAGCATACTGACAACACACATTTGATAATTTACTTACATATCTTGTTAATCAAATTTTAAATTCATTCAATACAACTGTTAGTTCACCAATTAATACTCCGTCTTTTAGCTGTTCAAGCTTTTCTCCGTTTTCGGAATTTGCTCGCTTCGCAGAGAATGCACTGGGACGAGAGGACAGAATTTCTTGCTTCATGAGCCGGTGATACTACTGTTGAGGTATCGAAATCACTGATCACTGCAGTAAACTTAGAGTCACGTCTGTTTAAAAGTACATAGTTAGGTTTGTTGAAAGGTAAAATTGGTACGTGACAGTGTCCCCGTGTCACGGGATACATGTCAAGCTCACGACGCATCATACACGTTGTGGTTTAGGTTACGCTTTATATCAGATACGCCCTCCTCTTCTAGGAATATTACCTTTATCCTTCAATATGCCATCATTGCACACAATGACAGCCCTAAAAGATCTTGCCTGACACTAACATAAAAATCGACCTCTAATGGCCTGTTGTATTCATATCTTTTGCTAATTAAAGGCATGCATTAAGCCAACTTCCTTCCAGACAACTTTTCATTGCCGCTGTTTGGCCGATTTTATATTGTGCTGAAAAGTGACATCGAATCGACGTCGATTTGACTTGATTATTAAAACGCAAGTCTTAAGGACATCTGAGCGCCATCAACACTACGACGTTTCAAAGTTAGAAATGCGACATCGCTAATTTAAGTGATGGCGTCGATTCGACGTTGATCTGATATGAGGTCGGCTGATTTTTGAGTGAAACATGTTACTGGGGACTTGGTATATTTCTAAACGAGGGGAAAGGGTAAAAACTTCAAAGTATCTGTACAAGATTATCATGATTACTTGGATTAGATAAGATTATAAAAGGCTGTTTGAGTTTATAAGGCTTCTTTAAAGACTAGGAGATGATTTCTGGGAGTATTAAGATTATTTTGGGATTACTTGGAGACTAATTTTAAGCACTTGCGAGATTATTAGACTATTTAGGATTAAATGAGATCATCAAAGATAATTTTAAATTTTTTTTGGTTATTTGGATTTATCAAAGATTATTTTAAGATGTTACTAGATTATTTAGAGGACTAGAGTATTAAAGATTAGGTGATTATTTCTATGATTGTAATGATTATTTGATAAGACCCTCCTAAGCTATATGTGTTATTTGATTCACAAGAAAGCCATGGCACCACTACATGGTTAATTAGGCTGCCTATAATTTAGCATTATTTAATTGTCTGTTTGATCTGTTTTGAAAATTGTTGTTTTGCTTTTGAAGTGTTTCTTTTGGTTCTTTTTCTAGAATTTCTTCAAACGGCAATGCATACATTATAGAGAAGAGCATATTTCATTTATCTGTTTGAGCAAGTGCGGTTATCATCTCAGTGATCCCCTTTCTTTATTGCTCAGCTGTTATCTATGTATTGATGGATTCACCTGTTGATGCATTTTCACAGTGAGATTGTCTATAGAATTTTTGGCTAAGAAACAGAAGAAATAGAAGGAAGTGTAAAGACATACAAAGAAATTAAAAAACGAGTTACTAGTGCAGATGGTTTAATCTCTGGATTTTTCATTGAGCATTAATAGTCAACATTTACTGCTGAAACTTTCTGAAATGGACATGTGCAGACATTTGTGCCATTGCCTTGATGTGGAAAACTTTTCATACTTAGCTATATACATCTATATTTATACAACAGTTGTATTTTGTAATTGGACATGTGCTTATGCTTTGTTTTGATGACTGTTCATTTACTCTCAGGTTTTGATTCATGAATCATATTCACAATATTTTGTAAGCTAAGTTAAAAGAGTCTAGTCTTGCAGTCAAAGACGGAAAGTTTTTAATAGGGGCTGTGCACAGTTTGGATCATCCATAAAGTATGCATGCAGCTAAGGGGGTGGGGATCAATGATAAAGCATACAGGTGCATACAGTGGGAGGGTTTATGTAGAGTGAGTACATGCTCAGTTTGACTATTTTTCTTCTGGTTTAGTTTTTTTTCACTGTGTCATATCCAGATTTTAACAGACTTGTTATGTAAAAGCTATATATACACAAACAGAGGTTGAATTAATTTAACATTCCCTCAAATACTTTCTTTTCTTGATTTTTGAAGCTCAGTTGCAACATTGCACTTGTTCTTTTAGGCCTATGTTTTTGTAATTCAAAGGCTCATGTAGTAGCCTTAATGTATGCAAGTTTGTGTGATGAGAGTGGTAGCATTACATTTCAGATTCATGTGAGGTTTTGATTAGAATTAGGTCATGATTTTGTAAAAATTGCAATACAATTACACTCACTTTGTTCAAAGTAAGCATAGTACTATAAACTGTTCCCTACTTTCACCAATAGTTAAGCATATATCTGATTTCGTCAGACACTACTTTGCAAATCAAAAAAATGCATCCAGGCCTCAAAACGACTTGCATAAAGGATAAAAGCAAGTTCAGTATAGTACCTTAAAAGGATGGATGGACTTTAAAGTGCTGGCATAGGGTTGGTGGGGGGTTGGGGTGGTGGATAATAAGTCTTAGTGGTAGGTACATATGCAATGGGGTAATGTAAAAGCATGCAGGTGCATACTTTATGGATGACTCTTTTGTATGGTCAGTGGGATTCAGCCAAATAATAATATTGGCAAAGAATGGATAAGACAACCTTACAATGAAACATTTGTTTTTGAGTGTTGGCAAATTGTCAACCCCCTGAACTGAGTTATTTAGTAAATACGTAAGTACACAGCAGTAGGAAGTTATGTTTCGCAAACGACTTCGCATTTTAAATACGAGTTAGGTTTCGGTTCAAGAGCAGTAGATAGAATGATGGTATTAAGCACCGAGATACTGACAAAACTGGTTGAGGAACAATTGAGTTATACGTTATACTTATTAAAATGTTTGGTAGTAACGATATTGACCTTTTCCTCCAATGAAGTCGTTATACTTAATGTAGATTTTTGTGTCATTAACAGATTTTCGTAAGAACGTTAGATTGTGTTACTTAGTAATTGTGACTGTCATAAATTTTAAACATTGAAGGAAAAAGTGAGATAACTTGTCTCATTGATACAATTACAAAGTAACACAAAGAGTAATTTAAGTCCTGTGGAAAACGTTCAAAATTTTTAGCAGAATATGTTAATTCCAATTTGTGTATAATTACATTGCCTGTACCTTAGTATTTACGCTACTTTCCATCAACAAGCGTTTCAGATAAGATCAAAGATAGTAGTTACTGATTGTCCTAAATTTTCCCACATTGCTTTACTAACCTTGAAAGTCGCACATCTGACTGTAAATTAGGCTTTATAGAAAGTCCAGAGGCATGAGCACTTACATCAAAGATATTGTATAATAAATGTTAGAAAGGTTAATTATTGAATACCATATTAAAAACAATATTGATACTTCTCTCTTGGTCAATGCCAATAAAATAAAGGAAAACAGTAGCAAAGAATTGGACGGCACCAAATATGAGGCACAGCATACAATTGTCGACGAATCAGGGATAGGAAATGTAATGGTGAGTAGACATTAGGATCCCATTTACGGAATGTTTTCATAGAGGGGCCACGACATGTAGGGAAAATGTCTTTCCCGAGGAATATTACTCGTTATGTTTCCTATTTTCCTATTTCCTATTCTTTATTTTTAAATTGAACACATCAACTGCATATGTTTCGGGAGCAAATACGTAAAATCGCATAGTTTTGCATGTCCATGACGCAGAATTGTCTTTCACGTGCTGTACGTAAAATAACGGATAACAATACTTTAATGCATTGGTCACATGTATCAATTGATATCTATGCTGGACTGCAATGGATAGTTTCGCTAATTCAGGGGAATAGTATTTCATACAACAGCAATTGCAAACCATATCTGTGTGTAATGCAACCAATGTCCGTATTGCAATATCTAGCGCTGAAACTTGAGAAATAACTGAAAATATACCTTGTAATAGTCACGCTGAGTGCAAAAACTTTGCTGAAGCGAAACCGTCTATATTTCTAAATTGTAGGACTACAGAGGACGAGGGGGTGGAAAAGAAGAAGAAGAGAAGTCCTCCGGTGTAGAGGACGTTTGGAAAGAGGAAATGGCATCGTCCATCGATGTTAGAAGGAGAGAGTCGTTCAATTTTCGGAAACACAGAAATGTAGGCCTACAACAGGATTCTTCTAAACTCACAGTTCTGTATCCATCCAATATGGTACAGGAAATGATTGCTGGTCTCGATGGCCTTGATGGGAAAGGCGGACAACGTTTCAGTGTACGTGTGACAGAAGTTGACTTCACCAAACATGCTTTAAGGTGAGATCCTCTATTACAAAGCTTGAGGATTATAGAGCAGTACAGAAGCAATTTCCAGTAGTCAACAAAACACGGTTATAAGTAACATCTCTCTAACACAAAGTGATCGCATTCATTGACTTTACTAAGAAAGGTGAAGTGTCACTATATTTGACGTCACTAAGAAAGGTGACGTGTCATGGTATTCAATGACATCACTAAGCAAGGTGGGATGTCACTTTATTGACGTTACTAAGAAAAGTGAGATATCACTGCATTCCTTGACATCACTCATAAAGGTAACATGTTACAGAATCCATTGACAACACTAGGAAAGGCAAAATGTGATGCTATTCATTGAAGTCATTACAAAATATATAATTTGTCTGCATTCATAGACAACTGCAAGAAATAGATTTCTTTGCATTTATAGACGCCCTATCATGACCAAATTTTATAGTCACAATTTATCAGACTTTGAAGTATACTCAAGATCAGAGCCAGAGTAGCTAGCGGTCATTCAATTTTTCACCAAATGTTCTATTACCAAAAATAATGCCACCCTGCCAATCCGGTTGCTTCACTGACTAAACTTCTTACAAATAGGAAGGCTTGTATAGTGTAATTAAATAACCAATTAGTTGTTTGAGGATCATCATTGCAATATTTGCCCAATCCGGTTGCCAATCCCCTTCAACCTGCGTGGGAAGTATACAAGGTACATTAGAGGATATCATCTGAAAATCTTAAGAAATTTGCGTTTTAAAAATTACCGTTCAGTTCCTCACAGCAGGCACAGCGCTACCATTCGAGGAAGTAATTGAACACTATGCAGAGAAAATAATTACGTAACTCGGGGTAATAAAAAACCACGGCGGGTGCAAATTGTGATTTATGGCACCCTTTGGTGTATAGCACCAGGTAGATCGATAAATTTACCAATCTTCACAGTTTCTGTTAAGCATGAAACAGATTGGTGATAACTACAGTTAAAATTGATGATGAACATTCTAACACCGAAGAGTTTCGAGAAATTATGAAAAGCCACAGCTGAGGAGATAGCAGGTCCGAATGGTTACAGCAGCTGCCTCGTAATCGAAGGTGGAAATACGGTACTTACAAGTACTCAGTTACATGGCTGAGTGTTGGATGTCGATCGATCAATACTACGTCACCTTTAAGCACGTCATACTCGAAACGTTATCTCTTATTTAATTTGACAGTCGGATGAACAAAGCGAACTTTTAAACAAAATCACATTCAAGCATTGTTACCGTAAACCTGGATCACATTTCGATGTCTGATTCGCAGACCCAGTCAGAGAAGCTTGTTAAGGTCTGCGAATCAGGCAGTGAAACGTCAGTCCGGATCGGCATGTCACAGTCCACTGAGTTACAACAGGCTACCAAGAAAATTAGCAACGTGGTATCCAAATTGGGGAGCAGGAACGTATAAGCGCTAGCGAGATCGTCCAGAGAGTCAACATGGGGAAAAACCATACTCTTGAGTGCCTAGTAAGCGTCCCCGGACCTTATTTGGACCCCCCTGCTTATTAATTTTGGCGAATTCAGTTTCAAACAAATGAAATTTATGTCAGCATATCATATCTATTTGATGTAATTTCACTGATTCCGTTTGTTTAAACGCTATCTGCCCATGGAGCAGTAGTTAACAGATACATAACGCACTCAGCATTTAGGAGTGAAATTGCGGCATTGTTTCACATTGAAAATGTCTACCATTATTGCTGCAATTCGAATGTGTACATGCAACTACCTGCACTGACCCATCTTGACGTATTATTTACAACTTGGCCACTACTTGCACATAACTATCCTATCTTAATTCAATATTGTATTTATGGTGACTTGGTATATATAATCGTGTTTTGCCAAGTTTCAGTTAGCTGAATATGCTGATTATCATCAGATACGTCGCTTCTCTGTTTGGTGGAATAAATTCGTGCTCTAGACGCTGAGTGTAGAAATCGAAGCGTAGTCAATCATTTCCAATCTGTGCCGAGCGCCCTTGCGCAAGCCACCCCTTACACCTGCACTTTTAGGGCGCTGAGGGATTCGAACCAACGACGACCTCATCATTACAAAACCGACACCTCAACCATTGGACCATAAAGCCCAGGAGCCAAGGAAAAGCGTTTTAGTGACAATCTTTTGCGAATTCTCCTCCACTCAGTGATTACGGGGAAGTCAATGTTACGTAATTGAAGAGTCAGAGAGCACCCAACTCAAGAAATTTGGACAGTTGACTTCAAAGTTTATAATTTACTAACACGATAGAGAGCAGAGACTGTTAATATACTTAATAATTAATAGAAGTATTGCGGTATATTCATAAACGATTATTATCTCAATGTAATTAAGAGGAACTATCCTGACATGTACCATTCATTTCAAGAAACTATAGACAAATATCATAAAACTATTCGTTTTTAATTGTTAAGCAAAGACTATCTTATGGAGTTCCACCATATACAATAGCATATATTTGGGCACCACCCTAGTCCCTGTAAAGAGGTGGGGGTGCACAGCTTAAAAGTTCATCATTGTCATCATGATCATGATCATCACAATAGCATGAAGACTAACTTATTTTCTGTAATGAGCTCCAACTAAAGCCCCATATATATGAGCACCGCCCTAGTTCCTGTAAGGGGGGGGGGGGGTGCAAGGCGTAAAAGTGCATCATTATCATCACTACAAATGGTCATCACAATAGCAATAACTTATTTTCCAGTGACATGTCTTACGTCTCTAGATGCTATAAAGAGTACTATACAATGAGGTGGCAGAGGTCATCGATAATGAGGTACCAACTTCAACATTTAATCAGAAACAAAGGAAACTTTAAAGAACTTTCAGAGCCAACTTTTGTACCTGACAAAAACTTAAAAACATACTTGCTTGACAGGATGGAAAGGTATGACTTACACCTACATTCATATATTCACCAGCTTTGTTACAAGTTTCATTTTCTCGTGGAAGGTGTAGTGTAGTATTGAAGTTTTAAAATATCGAGAAACGGTGATAGACACGTTGGTACAACTACACTCTTTTTTATAAACAACTCACTTTTTGAATTGTTTAGTTCTTTGGTCAAAAAAACACCCCAAAATTGTTTAGTAGTTCTTTGTTGATTGATTATACTGAGTAAACATCTTGAATAATAGAAAGGAGGAATTATAGAAACGCTGTTGGTTTCGTTGTTGTTGTTGTTGTTGTTGTTGTTGTAGTTGTTGTTGATGTTGTTATCATTTGGGGGTCTCTTCGCTCCCCTTCTCTTTTATTTATATTTATTTGATCTATTTACTTACTTATTTATTTATTTATTCATTTTTCTTCTTCTTTCAATTATTGTTACTTTACTGTTTGTTGCTATGGTTATTTATTACTCTAGAGGTTATTAGTTTTCAGCACCACTTACTGCTTCTAGAATGAGTTTCTAACACCAGGGATTCGTGGACAGTCTCAACTTGCTCGAAAACCTGCAGACATGGATGTTCTTCGGGTGGGAGCTATCCCACTCAGTGAACGCGGTGATTTGGTACGACCAGGTCGTTTACAAGGCTTTAGTGATGCAGTATTTGCCACGGCTGCGACGTTACTTGTTATCCCAATTCGAAAATTAGAATTAGAGAAGGACGAAACATTAAAGGAGGCGTTGATAAGAAGAGTTCCTCAACTGACTGTATTTGTTATAGGGTTCTTGGTGATCTGCGCGATCTGGGAGTCGCATTGCTTGCGGTTTCGATTGGTCACAAGGGCAGACGATTTTATAGTATTTTTAACCCTGCTTTCACTCATGTTTACAACCTTTCTTCCATTCACGGTGGCACTGGAAGGAAATTACGGATGGTATCCAATTGCTATTGCTTTACCATGTCTCATGCTCCTTTTCTTGGAAATTGTCGAGTTGATAACCTTTATTTATGCTTTCCGATCCCAGAGAATTTTATCCTCTTCCCTAAGAAACCTAGGCCCAGAGGAAATGCGTGTTAAAAAGAAACAAATTATCGGGAAAAGCATTTTCAACTGCGTCCTCTTCGGTCTGGCAGCAGCTTTTAGTTCAGTGAACGTGGTAGTGTCCTGGGTATTGCTTTCGGTGATTATCTTCAGTCCTTGTATTCGACGTGTATTTGCTTACACCAGCAAAAAGTGGTGCTGCACCGCGATTGAGGAAGATTCGAGGGTTCATGTCCTTACAGGGAACATCGACAAAGAGAGAATAGAATGCTTCTCAGATGCTGCGGTAGCCATCATTGCAACACTACTGGTTTTGGATATAACAACAGAGAACTTTCCGAAGAAAGTGGATGTGGAGAGGGATGGATTACCCCACGTTCTTAAAGGGATGTGGCAGATGTTTGTTGCCTATATGGGCAGTTACGTCACCATTGCCCTTCTTTGGTTTGTTCATCACTCGGTTTTGCATCATATTCGTTTACTCACACCACCAATGATTTTGGCCAATAACACTTTCCTGGCATTTCTTGCAGGCACACCCTTTGTATCAACATTGGTGAACAAATACACTGGAAGGTCAAGTCACAATGAGAAAATAGCAGTAAGAGTAAGCTGTGTAATCATCTTTATGGCTGGGTTTATGCATTTAGTTTTGGTTGTGTTTGCACTTCTTCAAAAAGACAAACTCATGTACCCTTGGGCATCACCTGATGATGGTGGCTCTCATACACATCGTTACTTACTGCTAAAGACATTGATAATACCATTGGCGACATTGATTACTTTCTTCTGCAGCCTAAGTACCGAGTATGTTACTTACGTTGTTTACCATGTGGCACTTTTTGTAGTCCCAATACTCTTCCTTGTCCTAAAAATAATGTTTGCTTGCCATTGTCGTCGTGGAAATTCAGAAGCAGGCAATGATTTGGATGATAGTGATAGCTTTAGTGTGGGTCAAACAAGCATTGGAGATGTGCTCACTTATCCAGAAGAACAGGAATAATATATATTTAAGAGCACAGACAGTAATTCCTTGGTTGGAAGTAGTATTGGAACCAATGACCAGATAGATGTTAGTAGTAGTAGTAGTAGTAGTAGTAGTAGTAGTAGTAGTAGTAGTAGTAGTAGTAGCAGTAGCAGCAGCAGTAGCAGTAGTAGTAGTAGTAGTGATATTAGGAGACATAGTGGTCAAAAGGAGCAGAAGAGGGAGAGCCAGTGGGAGAGCGAGACGAAGACGAAGACGAAGAAGAAGAAGAAGAAGAAGAAGAAGAAGAACATGAAAAAGGCAGTGAGTTAAGGCATTGTGTAAGCAGCTTCATCTTCTCTAGCGTTTACTGGTAAAACAACAAATGATAAGTAACACCTGACTTTAGTTTCGTAAAAAAACAGTTAAACTAGATTGTCTTTAAAAGGGATAGATGTTTCTACTGAAGGTGTCTTTACTCTTACAACCTGTAATGAAAAATGAAGTAATAGCGACATACCTGGAATTAATCTCAACCTTTCAGATCGTTGAGTGGAATCCTGAAACATTGTAAGTCGTAACGTGTCTATATAATGTAGCGCACTGTTTTCCTAATTCTTCCATTAAGCACATCCGATATCCTTAACACACAAAGTCAAGTCTGCCGTTCCTAGTGTTTCGGTAAAAACCACAAGTATCCCTTCCTTTAATTTGACTCACACTTAAACAAAGCGACAAGCTTTCTAATGATCAAGTATTCAACTAACTAGACTCTAGTATAACCTAAAATGTCAGAACCATCGGGTTTAGTCTTCAAAATTCAGGCAAGTTGTAAACAACCTAACAGTATCTTTACCTGTGGCTTACTATCACTCCTTTAACAATACTCATAAACCCTTAATTTCGCTTCAATTCTTCCTGAGAATGTAGCATTAACAACTGTTACTAGCTCTATGATGGCGTTGCTAACATGACCGCTTCCACAATCCTCCACCGCAGGAGCACCTTAATGTTTAACGTTTCCCACATAATTAATACGTTTACTCTACCGTGAAAAGGGTAAAGGCGAAGAATAACACGAATTGATCAAGTAAGGATGAGTAAAAACCATTAGCTGGGAATTCTATTTCTTGTGTGCATCATTTCGGAGCTGAATGTAGAGCTATGACGACAGAACCCGTGACCTGACGACGAGAACTAAAGATTTGAGGTTGAAGAATATAATTTGAATTCTTTATGTAATATCTAACAGTCTAATGTAGGAAAGTGGTTAGGTGTGGTAGGAACAGACAACTATTGCATAGGGGGAGTCATGTTGTAACATGCTCTAGCATGCCGGCTTCAGTTTTAGGAACATTGAAAGAGGCAAAAGAAAACATCATGTTTTTAAACATACATGAAAATGCTGCTGTGGATTCCTGGTGTGTCACGGTAGGGCATTTGTTCGTCTGAGACAGAGACAGGCGGCGTAACTGCGAAAGTAGGCATCGTAAGGAACAACAAAAAGTAACCAATGATTACAGTAATGGCACGGTTGGTGAGAGCCAGGGTATGCCAACGAAGACGGGGGAAGCGGGGATTGGAGACAGAATAAATTACTCAAAGTGCTTCTAGAAGCTACCCCCGGACCTACTTTAGTTCAAAGAGGCATAGGAGAAGATCAGACGGCAAAAGAGAAGGGAGAAGAAGTCGAGGAACAACAGGAGGAACAAGAAAACTAAGTCCAAAAAGTGTCATGCAATAATCTCTAAAGCCGGAGCATATTCTGTATCTTTAGCTGTTTTCAAACTTGACATTTTAAATCCTCTCTTCTTCATGATACGATAATCTTTGTGATGTATTTCTTTAACGATCGGCAGAGTGCTGCCCTTGGCCTGTGTACTTAAGCACCTTCTAATGTTTTGGACGGCTTTTGAAAGGTAAGCAGATGACATCATAAGCAAAATTTGTTTCAAACAGATTTTGTATAAATCACAAAGTTACCAAATTATTATTCTCAAATCCCCTTCTTTGATATTCAGCCTTGCAACTGCATACCGTCGTCGTGTATGCAAACACCTCAAATTGAGAAAAATTTTAATTTTGAAAATTTATTCTCCCCATTTCATTCAGCTAGAATAAGACCAAGTTAATTTGATTCTTAGAATAGACGCTTTTGGGACGTTCAAGTAATACAGAATGCGCGAGATCAATTTTATTTGAGAAAAAACATCGAATATTTGTTTACACAATGATGGTGTCTGTTTATGCGCAGTAGAATTTTATTGTAAGCAGCATCGCGTTTAGGTTGAGTGTTGCTATCTTTTCATGTAGCACCTATGTCCATTAAACGGTGCATGTCCATTTTCGTTTTTCTTTGTCTCTTTTTTGGCCTTTTGGCCAGACGCCATATTTTTCATGAAATTTAACGCAAAAGAAGCCACATAGGTGACTCAAAATTCGGTCATCAATTATCCGAATTTTTGACTTATCCGAGCAGTTCGCCGCAAATTTAAGTTCACGCCGTTCGGACAAACGAGGATGCACTGTATCCTAGGCCTAAAATCAATTGTAATTCACCCTGCATTTGCACCATCAGGAACAAAATGGATGCATCTCAGTGTTCAGATATTTACGGACGTCGAATGTCCATCCCTGGCAAACCTTCTTACGGTATTAATGGTTGCAGTAATGCCATCTCTCTATTAAGGGCACAATATAATTAATCACTCACCTTATCTAAATCATCTTTCATAAACTCCTCAAGATCTGCCGAACTCATATTTAATATAGAGCAAGCAAGGTCTCTTGCTTCACGTGATGTGGACTTGCATTCTTCACTTCGTTTAACTTCTGCCATATGGCGTTGACGTCTCACGTTGATGAGATCCACCGACTGCACAATTTTGCTGAGTATTTTATCCACATGTTTCTAAAAGGAATCAAGAAACGGTTTAGGTTATCGGCGTTAACTTATGACACCCCTCCGCAATGTTGCTGAACGCTGCAGATTATATGTTCTCTTAGAGTGATGCAATAGTAACTTTACTTTTTAACTGTGCCGAATAGGGATCTTCAACGGGAGTGTGGTCTGGGTTTGGGCTGACATCACTGGTACTGGGCAGATGTGTAGTCCTAGTGTCATAGTAGTCTATAATTTCTTAAGTTCGGACGGCCATAAACACATTACAATGTCTCGAAACCTCATGTCCAAGACAATATTGACTTACCTGGTATAATTCGCCGGAAAGTCATGGGATACGTGGAAAATCATCATGCCCAGATGCTCGGATGATGTGCATGACGTCCCTTGTCTTGGGACATGGACCATTCATCTTGTAAAGAATTCTTCCTTTATAAAAAGCTTCTCCTATCTCCAAAAAACACACACTCTTAAAAACCTGCATATGATGGAGAAATACATGGTAAGACCACATGTCACGAATCCGTAAGCTTTTGGAAAAATTGGCTCATGCTTCATTAACGGTAAATCTTCCCGAAAGCGATTTCCACGAAGCCACAGTAACGTATCTTGGACATGTGGTCGGAAAGTGGCAGGTACTGCCCAGATCAGTAAAAATCGAAGTCATACAGTCTTTTTGGGCACAAGCAACCAAAAAGGAATTAATGCGTTTTTTAGATAAAAAGAAATTTACTGCAATTTCTATGATTTTGGTAAAAGTGCACTCCCTTTAACTGATCTGTTACGCAAAGGAAAAGAGTTTACTTGGACTACCGAGTGCCCAAATGCCTTTGATCAACTCAAGTCGGTACTCATAATTGGTCCTCTCCTAATTGCACCTTCTTTTTACAAACCGCTCAAATTGGCTGTTGTTTCGTCAGTTTTTTGAGCTGGAGGAGTGTTTTTGTAACAGGGTGAGATGGGAATAGAGCATCCAGTGAGTTATTTCTCTCAGAATCTTGACAAGCACCAGAAAGACTACAGTACGGTTGAGAAGGAGAGTTTGTCACTAATCCTAGCCGTGAAGCACTTTGAAGTTTATTTCCCATCAGATTTACACCCTATAGTTGTTTATACAGACAACAATTTCATTAAGTTCATTGATTAGATGGAAGGGAAGAACCAGAAGTTACTTAGGTGGAGTTTCTATCTCCAGAACTTTAATCTTAGGATAGAGCCTATTCGCGGAAAGGATAATGAAATCGCAGACGCTTTATCCAGACTTTGATTTTAAGTCAATTACGGAGGTAGTTTATGATAGAGTATATTAAACGCTAAGACTAGAAAAAATGTATTGTTAGTATCTATGTGTGTCCTTATTATCATGATTTCTATAATTCTGTATAAAAAGTTATCTCTGATGCCGAATTTTTTTCTTTAAGGGGTGTGTATCGTGATGATTAATATTTATGTGGGTGGTTTTATGTAATATTTATGTGGGTGGGTTTCACTACCCAGTTTGTAATGCGGAATGGCTAAAGAGAGGAGTGGAAAAACAAACCGAAACCCTCACACCGCTATCATTATTAAAAAGTCTAGACGAAGAGAAAAGACAGATTTGCAAAAATTCTCACCAAGAGACATTACCGAAAATGAAGATTCGTCTATCTGAACCGCCGTAGCTGTGTCGGCAGCTTTAATCTCGAGTAACAAATCAGGCCAAAGCCTCGGATGTCGTAAAAGGAAAGCTATCAAGTCAAATTCAAGCAAAGAAAGACCCATCTCGAACTGAAATGATTAGCCGTAAGTTTGGGGTACTATTACGCTATGTATTTTAATTGTAATGTAATGTATCATGATGGTGTGATTGGGATTTTAATAAGGAGAATCACATTTTCAAGTCTTGTTGCTTCGCCATTGTTTTCTCACAGGCCAGTAGTGACGTAACTATGATTTTGAAAAAAATTCCTGAAAAGAAATTTCATTACTTTTGCAAATTTTGCTGCAGATTGTTGGCTGTTTAATCGAACAGGCACTCTTATTATCTGTTAACGGTGCTAGAGATAAGCTGATGCATTATATACCATCTCGTCGAAACATCCGTCTAAGAAAATAATTACAGACGAATAGCAGCATCACCATGTAGTTACTCGAAATTAAAAACTGGGACCAACAGACCAATGGACAGAAATTGCAATTGCTATATGGCACTTGGCCAATAGGCAAGTGCCATAAAAGTGGTAACTTTACCTTGCTCAGAATAGCAGCAGATAGTCCGGATTTCTTTAAGAAATTAGCTGCATGTACTGCACCAATGCAATCAGAAGTAGTTGGATCTAAATGATGATACCATGCTTCATATATGCCAATAAGATTTCCAGCAACCTTAAAAAAAAATCAAAATAATAGCAGAATGTAGTAAAAATTGACACTAGTACATGCCCCATAAAAGACAAGAGGGAAAGGGATTCATCTTAAGATAAGTTCGCTATGCCACAACATTATATTCTTTCAAGGGAAAATGACCTATTTAAGAAACATCTAAGGATCACTTTTTAGAGGGAAGGGGGGGGGAAGTGTCTATCTATTTTATCATTAATTATGTAGTGGCATTTGATATCCTTATGAAAAAACTACAGTTGTTCTTCTATAAATCCTTAGCTTATTTTAAGCTATTGGTCTTCATCGGTGAATTCAGATATAGTTTTTATTTCAATGTCTGTTTTTTAACCTGCTTTAGCATCACATGTACTGTATACATTTTTGTATAATTTCTGAAAGCTTTGAAACACAATGTTTTTATACCGTCCATTATTTTATTCTTTTAAGCATAAAACAGGCATAGAATAAATTAAATACTGATAGGCTTATCCACAAGTAACTTCCTTTGGTAATAGAAACAAAATAGGCATAGATACAAAAAACTGTTTATTAAACCATTATAAATCTTAAACTATTTTTCTACTTACCTTCTACTATTTTTATATTACTTTTCATAGCATAGAAAAGGTATTGCATGCCTTCATTGTAAACCATTACAGCCTCTATTGCCCACCAGCAGTATTATCTTTAGAGTCATTACTGTCATTGAATTTTTGACTAGCAAGGGCCATTTTCAAGCACAAAAAGAGGAACAATAGAAGCATTATCTTTGCCCAAACTCCTGTAAGAGCTGTTGTCTTGTTTGCAGTGTGACATTGAGCATTGTTATACATCTAAACACCATTGTTAGTAGACACTTCATAGGACTAATTATGTATTGCTCAAAAGTTTCCCAAGAATCTTACATTAAACATTTGCATTAATTATTTCACCTTGCAGTAAAACAGAATCTACTATTTAGGAGCTATAAGAAGGTTATAAAAGATATTACGAAATTATTGACAACAGAGGCAGTAATTTTAATGAAAAAGACATACAAAAACGTGTGCTAAGATTTTACCAGTATGAACAAAATTATGAAAGGGGTTGTAGAAAGCCAGTTTAGCATGTATAATTTTTTTTGACAATAATCAATTTTTTGGGAATCAATAGTCATTTTTTCTTAACTACTACTGAAACCTGCTTTGTGGCTGTGCATCTTAGATCCCATGAAAGTCTCTAGGTGTAAGCACTTAAATTAGCTTAAGATAGGATAGGTGACTGAACCAAAATTGTTTACCAAATAAAGTTGATACTTCAACACGAAAATATAGCATCTGTTATAGGAATGTTGATATTCCATATAAACAAAGTAGTTTAAAGTGACAGATAGTATCTTTCACAGTTTTATGCAGTTGAGCATTCACAAATATTAAATCTCTGGACGGATTCCGCATCGGCTCCATTGAATCGCGTCCCCGGCAACTGCCCATTCACCCGGACATCCAACATCGGTCCCGTTGTCACGAAACTCCGTCCCGCCGCCAAGCCCGCCATCCAGCGATCGAAGCTGAACTGTTGTCCCACGTGAACATAGACTCGCCCAAAACCCAGCGGCACCGGGTGCACCCCGGAAGCGGTTCCTCCCGTGGGCATCATTTCAAACCCACAGTTCAACAGGGCATAGTAATTCGCAAAGCCCCAGTCGATCCATCCTTCCTCGCTATACCCCTTCCCCGTACGACCGCCCTCGAGATAGTTCGGGAAGTATTCCGGATACCAATCTTCGAATAGGAATTGCGTACGCCAGAGATGATTGTTCGTCAGTTCATACAAATGCACGCCCATCACGGGCGGTAGCATCATCGACCAAGGCCAATTATGTTTATCAAATTCCAGAATTGCCCCTTGCCGACGCGCCTCGGCCGCCACCCGCGCGGCGGGCTGTGCCTGGAGTGTCAGCGGTTCTCGGTGATTGAGCACGAAGACCGCCCCCAAGGTGTGGCGCTGCCCGCCAACCGTGAAAATCTCATACTCTGTATTCACGGGCCAAATCACATGCTGCTCATCAACCGTCAAAAGCTCCGGAGTGACCCTCGCTCCTGTTCTTCCTCGCGTTCCGACTACGGGAGTTCGATTGAATTCGGTGACCCAATAGGTCAATGGAAAGGCCACATTCAAATCTTCGGCGAGAATCACATTGGGGAGTTCCTCCAGGGTCCGGTGCACATGCGTATCCCCCGAATACCAACCTGCAGCAGCCATATCGACCCAACGCCGTAATTGCAGGGTGACTTCCTTAGCCCCGTCCGCAACCACCACGCCAACCGTGGCCGGCTCGTACTCTTTCCCCCGTTCCGCTGTGAATTGATAGCGCCCCGGCTTCAACTCAACCTGAAACGGATGCGCCGAGAGCGTTGTGTGAACCTCTTGGCTGGCGCCCCGTTTCGTGTCATAGACCACCGCTGAACCCGATGAGTCCGACGATACCGCCGTAAAAAAAACCCCGTCTTGACCCTCCACGTATAAACGACACGGCACCAACTTACCCGTCGCCACATCCACCACTCGTCCGGCCACCTTCGCCGCCCAGATGTCCGTCACCAGGGATAGTAGGACCATCCCAAGGACCCCACTTCGAGCCCAAGCCGACACCGATACGCGGTTCCTAATACCCCATCGCACAGCCATCCTTTCGTGGATCCGATCCTCCGAAATAGCGTAAGGGATCATCCATCCGCCAGATGCTCTGATACCCACCAAAAGCACCGACGCTGGTCTTCACGTCGTGCCCCATATCCTTCAACCCCTGCCGCACTAAATCATTGATGCCGTGTTCGAGTTGCACCGTGCCCGGCCCCGTCGCCCGCACCCCGGTTGGTTTCGAGCTTTCCGAGTGGGATACCCGGGGTTGATCGCCGGCTTGCTGGGGAGACATCCCAAAATCGATCATATTCATCAACACTTGGGAATGGCCCTGTGGTTGGAAATCGCCCCCCATGACTCCGAAGGAAAGCAATGGTTTTCCATCCCGCGTCACAAACCCAGGAATGATGGTATGGAAGGGTCGTTTATGCGGTTCCAACGGGAACAAGCTCCAACCCCCTTTTTTGAGCCCAATCCACCAAGGGACGTAAGGCAACCCGGACTTGGCCTTCATGGTCATAGATGACGTCGTGGCCCTCGCGAAAATCCTGTTGATAGTCTTCGATTCGGACTGGAATGTCGGAAAATGAATTCGTCTCCGTCATCAAGCTGGCAAAAAAGAGCTGCCCGTTCACGACAGGAAGTTCTTATTGAGCTCCACGTCATCCAGCGGCCAGATCGGTCTTGGCAAACGGTTCAGTAGAGAAAGATCAGGAGAAAGGTTGAGGGAGCCGGGTGTTTCACAGTACAGAATGTCGCGCGCGATAGGCTTGAATTGATCGTAGAAGTGCTGCGTCGACTTAACGATTACCGCCCGGAGCGTCTGCAACGAAACCCCACAATCCTCAAAGCAACTAGGGCTGAATACCTGGCCACGTTCTGTATTGGCGACGACGTAATTTCCGGCAATCTCCAACGTCACGCAACGACCCAAGGGGGCTCCAAAGCCAATGCCATATTGATGCAACCCTTGGAAAACCCCTTTCACAGTTGCCCTGACGTCTAACGGGTTTCCTGCGAATGGACCAGTCTTTCCGCCCAACCTAAGATTCAACGTGGCTCCGATTCCTGCATCAGCGGCAATGGCTACCGCAAGCGGGTCCCACAGCAAACCAACCGCGAAACCGGTCAGCTCACGCTGCAAAATTTCGCTCAGAATGAACGTAGAATCCGAACCCGCTCCACCCCCCGCGTTATCGCAAACGTCGGCGATGACAAATGGCTGGGAGTGAGCGTCGGCCGACTCAACCGTGTCCAAAATGGTTTCGATGGGCTGTCGCAAGGAGGCGGTTTCGAACCGCGCTGAGAAGAACTGCGCGGCAAGCTTGTCCAGCTCCTCGCTAATGTCTCTAACACCATCGGTGATAGCGAGCACACCGGCGCCGGTTTCTTCGGTGTTCGCCCACATGAACCCGTGCGTCAGTGAAACCGATAGCACTCCGTCTCGATCCTGCAGCTTGAGAGCAGAGGCGTTGGCTGCACCCATTTGAGCCTGTGTGGTGTAGAAAAGGCCCGTCATTGGAATTCGCCGAAAGTGCATTTTGGGCTTGACCTTACCCCGCACGGTAGCTTGACCAATGTGGAACAGGTGTCTGGCTCGCTCATTGAAATCGGTGTGCGGGTAGTTTCGGCACGCCACCAAGGCCGAAGCGCTATCGAGCATCTCGGCGGACATATTCACATGAAGGTCTAACAACACGCCGATGAAAGAGTCTGGCCCAGCCAGCTCCCTGGTACGCCGAAGTAGATCGCCCTCACAGTCGTCAAAGCCGTCGGCCATTTGTGCACCGTGAAGAAAGTAGAGGACTATGTCCCACCGCTCACCGCGATCTAGATCTTCCAGGATTTCATCTCGGAGCGATTCGTAATCTCCACGTACCATCCGCGCGCTGGGTTGAGCCCACGTATGAGTAGACGCGTATACTTCACAACCGGCGGCTTCGGCTGCGCTGATCAGTGAACCGAAGCCGTTAAGCGAACGACACTCAGAGGTTGGGATGCCGTCTTTGGGGCGCACGTATTCAAACGTCTCGAAGGAGCGACGAGTCGTCGGAATGGGAGACGAGTCACTGGTTTCGTGAAACCTCGCCCCAAAAAGAAATCCCAGTTACGGCCCTGGAGCTTATAGATAAAGTTCTGCCTGCACCATCCCCTTGTCTCTGTTTTAGAACTTATTCTGTTTTTATCTAATGACTCAATAAGAGCTGAGATCTTTTGACATTAATGTGCATCTTTGAGGTATCTACCTCCTTCCTAAACTACAAAACAATCAGAGAACACCTTTATGGAAGTTACAGTACCTTTCTAGTTTGCAATAAAATGAAGTTTCGACAACGTAAAAAGAATTGTGAACCATAAACATTCCCCTGTGCATTAAACAACCTTATTATTTGATTTTTATGCTACTTTTGTTATCTTGCTTGCTTGCTTATTATATTATCTTGCTTTATGTAATTACCTTTTTCGTTGAACAAGGGAAAATAAACTTGGGTATTGCATAGATCCACCTAAAATGGACAATTTTTTATCAAGAAACGTAATAAATTTAAGCAATATTAAGAGATATTTCTGGGAAGTCATAATGAAATACATTAATGAAAATGAATTTTTCAGGTAAATTTTACACAGGGGGAAGGGAGAATTTGCTGGTGTGACTTAAAAACGGTCCGAAGCTAAATAAAAAGTTTATTCAACAAAAATTTTGTACCATTAAAATTAATCATTACAATAATTAATTAACCATATTAACCATTAACCATTACATTAAAATCATTTCATATACAAAAGGGGTCTGCCCCTTCCTAAACCCTCGCTCTTTACACTAAAGTTGAAAATTTGTCACAATTCCTTAAGAAAGACTAATCTAACCCATGGGCCGTTGAATTTGGATGATCTATTTATAGAGAAGAGCGTGACTTTAGCCTGATGAGCGAAGGTTGAGGAAAGAGCAGCCTCCCTGACATGCGGATTATTTTCTGTTCGTTATAAGTCATAATGCTGCTCCTCAGTTTCAGTTGAAAAAAGACTTGTTTTTTATTTCATTAAAGCAAAGAAGCAAGAATAGTTCTGAAACAATTCTCCTTTTACGTCCGAATATGCAATAATTTTACATTAACGGTCCATTATCACTCTGTTAGTTTACGGTCAACGGATTTAATTGTTTTTTCACGTATCTGTATTGCCTCAGGGGGCTAGGTGGTGCAGAGAGTGGTTAGTAGGCTAGCAATAGTAGTTGAAGAAGACATCTTCTACTATAAAATCATCTTTAATAAGACTGTCATCATAAAAATCATTAAACTGAAAAAAACAAAACATTTAAAATCCGCCTCCCTTCTTTGTTTATTTAACATATTGAAGGATTGTTATATTTAACTTAAATCAGTGAATTAGCAAAGCTATGGTCTTATAGAGACTTCAATGATAGTATATATACCATGAAACTTCTGACTTTGATTGTCTTCCACATTTTTCTGAATGCTACAATTTCGCGCACTTATTGCGTATTTTTTGTCCTGTACAGGGAAAGTAAGCTAAAATCCCCCCTAACCTCTTTTCTGATGCCATTTAAAACGTCAGAGGAAGTTCTTGCCCATTTTTTATTGTGAAATATAATTATATGCACTTCTATATTCGTGCTTTTATTTATTATTTACAATGACATGGGTAAGAAGCAGACTGCTTAAATATATAGTTATTTTTCCCCTCGGATTCTGGTAGTGTTTTTAATTCATCAATAATGTAAAATGGTATCTATATTGGACTGCTATTGCAGGAGAAGAAAGAGATTTATGGCAAGCACTAACTTATTGGGATCCTATATTATTAACAGGTCTGCGATTGATGTCTATATGGATTCTTGCTTATCATTTGTATCATTATTATCAAAGAGAGGTTGCTACTGCTAAAGAAAATGCGCAATTGTCTATTCTTACGAAGCAAATTCAGTTAGATAATTTATCGGCACAATTAAACCCTCATTTTTTATTCAATTCGTTAAATTCTATTAAATCATTGGTAGAGGAAAATCCAAGTAAAGCTAGAAGAGCTATTGATTTATTGTCAGATTTACTTCGATCATCATTATATGAAAAAGATCAAGATTTAATAACTATAAAAGATGAACTAGCTTTAGTAAACGATTATATTGAATTAGAAAAACTGCGTTTTGAAGAGCGTTTATCTTTAAGGGTCAATTTAGATAAAAGTTTAGAGCAAGTTAAAATTCCAACCTTAAGTATTCAGTTATTAGTTGAAAATGCCATCAAGCATGGAATTGATAAGTTTATTAAAGGAGGCGTCATTTCTTTAGACATTGCTAAAACAAAAAATAATATAGTAATAAAAGTTCTAAATCCTGGAAAGTTGACACTAAACAAATCTAAAGGAGTTGGACTTAAAAATTTAAAAGAACGATTAGCGCTTCAATAGGGATAAAAATTTATTCATAGAACTTTTAATGGGATTACTATATATTAAGCATTTGCAGGCTGGTATATGTGAATAATGTTTAGGCTATAGGCCAATTTAGTGCCTGTTGGAATGTGCAAGTGAGGTTTAGGATATATGCAAAAGAGGTTTACGGTATATGCAAATTCTGTTCCATAAGGACCAATCTATATACTAGCCTACTGACAATACTATCCGACATTGGGTAAAAGAGTTTTTGAAGTCAATCCAGAGTGAGTGCGAGCACTTTAACTCTCATGTGCCTTTTATTTCCAGAAATACATTTGCCTGGAGCGTCTGATTTAGGTTTCGATCTTTTCTATTTTGGAACTATTTTGAGACTAAATTAGAATATTACTCTTAGTATCTAGCCTACAAATTGGTTGGAGGAGTTCAAACATTCCTGAAAATGAAGTTAGTTACAAGAACCCCTGCCTCTTCAAACTTATAAAAATTATGATCGTAAAATCGTCTACCTCCGCCGCTCTCCTTTATGCTGAAGTGAAAATTTTGGATACGTTGAGGATCTTTATCCCCTTTTTTTAACATTATTATTTTTTTCTTTGTAGTTGGGTTCAAAGAATTCTGGCACCAGCAGGATACTGGCATGACCCTCTTGATGAACCAACGTACAAGAAGAAGAGTAAATTTCTGGCAGATATCAACAATGAAGTTTTCATTAACCAAGAATACAAACAAAATTTAGTAAACCTTGAAAAACTAGTATTGGTCAAATTTAACAACGACACAACAGTGCAGCCTAAAGAATCCTCATGGTTTGGATATTATAAACCTGGATCGCTTGTCATTCAGAGATTAAACGAAACTTCTTTATGGATTGAAGATAGACTTGGTTTAAAAAAGATGGGGGATCGTCTTGTTCTTCTTGATACCGATGGAGACCATCTGCAGTTTAGTGAAGAGTGAGCGTAATAAGTCTCTCGCCGGATCACCTTGACGTTTACTCGCGGATCGGTGCTCAACGCGTCTTTAAAGGATTGCACGGTTTGATCCTTGCCGTTGACAAGGCGAACGTGCACGGACTGAAACCCGCTCTCGCGACGATAAGCCGATTGAAGGATCGCCGCATCAGTCCAGATCTCAGATTCATCGACGCTGCCTCCGGATTCAAACAATCCCACGACCGTCCACTCATTGGCACCGACTGTGATCGTATCGTTGACGTTCAGGTCGGCAAATTCCCGGGCGGCTCCGACCCCCACAATCATCTCGTTTTTCCCCGGCTCGAAGTTCCGCCCGCCAATAATCCGGAATTGGGGTCGGACATTAAAGGCACCGGACTGCACGCCTCGCACCGGAACATTCGCATCCGTGCCGGTTCCCATCTTAGGTAGGTTGATGATCACAAACAATTCAGAGGAAACCGCCTTCTGATCGTTGATCGTCGCAATCAACTCAGACTCACCAACCACAATCGTTTCTTCCAAACTCAGACCGCTACTCATTTCGCTGTCCGCTCCACTTCGCATCACGATGATGGCATCATCCGAACTCGAACTCATCATCGCCTGGCGAAAACCCTCCCCGATAGAGAGCACGCCCACCATGACCGCGACGACTCCGGCAATACCGAACACCGAAGCGGCCGAGGCTCCGAATCGTTGAGGAATCGTTTGAAGGCTAACGAACGTTACCGCAATTACCTGGGAAAAGAATTTCATCTTGTCTCTGAGGCTTAGTTTCGACGTAGGGCTTCGGCGATTTGCAGACGCATGGCCTTCCAGGCCGGTATGAGGCCGGTCACCAATCCCAGCACGAGAATTAGGGCAATGCCGCCGATGAGCTTGCCCATTGGAAAAAAGAACACGGGTAAGGCGCCACCGGTCGGATCCCCGGCTGAGACTAACATCCAGGCAATCGCCAATCCACCACCGCCGCCTAGGATAGCGATTACCAAGGACTCGGCTAATACCAAACCGAGCACGCGCCCATTGCCAAAGCCGATGGATTTCAGCACGCCCACTTCAACAACGCGTTCCCGGACCGCTTGGGCCATGGTGTTTCCAGCCACCAGTAGGATGGTGAAGAACACCGCGGATAGAATGGCAACCATGATCGCTCCGATATTTCCGATTTGCTTAGCGAAACCTTGAATGAATGCCAGCTCGGTTCCAGCCTTGGTCTCGGCGAACGAATTCGCAAACTCGTCGTCGATGGTTTGGGCAATCTCTTCAGCGCGATCCGGATCGGAGACCCGCACAATGTACCAGCCAATCTCGCCCTCGCCACCAGCGCGAGCCTCGTCAAAGTAATCATACCGAAACATGAATCCGCTCAGATCCGTCCCGGGGTCGGCGCCATCATAGATTCCTACCAGGTCAAATTCCCAAGTATTGTCCCCGTCCTTCTTGGACCAAATGGGCGACTGGAGCGGGATGCGATCCCCCACCTTGAATCCGAATCTTTCCGCAGTTTGCCGGCCGACAATCGCCCCGGTGCGCGTCGTTTTCCACGCGGCCAACTTGTCCTCGGGCAGTAAGAACTCCGGGTAGAGTGCCATGAAGTCATCCGGTTCAACCGGCATGTGGGAAAAGAAATTGCGAGGGTCCGTGGGATTTGATTAATCAACCCGGGTAACAGGGCCACAAAGAACAATAAAAACAACCCGTGAAAGGCGTTCGCAAAACGGGTGCGTCCCCCATTATCGATATTGGCCTTGCTTCGGACGATTTCCGAAATCATCGGCAATCCACCCACAAAAGAGGAAATGGTATTACCGACTCCAACGGCTAACATATCTCGATCATGGTCTGTTTTTCGTTTCCAGGGATCAATGCCGTCAATTGCCTTGGCACTGAGTAAGGATTCAATGCTTCCAATCAATGCAAACATAATGATGTATTTCACCCCTATTGCCGAAGCTATCCCTGAAAAGTCTGGAAACGTCAACGCACTAAACATATTCTCAGGCACCGCAACCAGAAAACTTTTTCCAAGGGAATACTCCTGCCCGTTAAACGTATAGGCTTGCTCCTGGCTGATATTGAAATACATTCCTAGCGGGACAGTGACAAAGAGCACAATCATTGGGGCGGGGATGGCCTTGAATTGAGGATTTTTAATGAATGGGTAGCTGAACATGATGATGAGACTGATGATGCCGATCAGTCCCACTATGGGATTCATATCCATGATAAATCGAGGAATGCTGGCGATCAATTCCAATGGCTTGCCATCCGGGCTCAGGCCCATGGCAATAGGAAATTGCTTAGCCATGATGATGACTCCGATCGCGGCTAACAAGCCGTGTACAGCCGAGGCAGGAAAAAACTCTCCGAGAATACCAGCACGAAATATTCCAAAAAGGATTTGAATAATTCCCGCAACCACGCCCACGCCGAGCGCCAAACGGTAAGCTTGAAAGTCTGCAGCTGGATCTTTCCCTCCGGTAAACCCAAACTCCATGACACAGCCGATGGCAATCACAATTAAACCAGCTGCGGGTCCTTTGATCGTCAACTCGGAATTACTTAAGAACGTAGCGAGCATTCCGCCGATAATGGCGGTAAAAATGCCGGCAATGGCCGGGTAACCGCATGCCAGGGCAATTCCTAAGCACAATGGGAGGGCGATAAGAAAAACGAGAAAGCCAGAAATCAAATCAGCCTTCCAATTTTTTCGAAGACCTTCAAGTGTGCCGCGAGGAACTTCGGACTCATCAGTACTTATCATGAAAGGTCCTTAAGATGTTCAAAGTAGATGGTAAAGAATTGAAGAAAAGCTTGGTCGTGTTTACAAAAAGATAGGAATGGTTGGGAGGAATGAAGAATGACCACTCAAGCTCCGATTATAGTTGTTCCAAGTGACGACCCAAAGGTTTGAAGAGTGTGCATGTATCGTGTCAACTTGGATGCCTAACGATGAACATATTCAGTTGATTGAAAACACCAAACGAAGACTGCCTACCCGGGATTCTCCTCTAAACGGAACCCTCGTGTCCAAGGATAATTCGGCTGAATGCAACCGTGTCTCGTGATCACTGAAAAAAAAGCCGGTCAGGAAATTGGAATAGTTCCAATACTCGACCGGCTTGTATTGCACCTAACCAGGAAAGCTGATAGATAGGCACCCTACGTACCATAGAATTATTTACAAGATATAGATGCCATTCCCTCATTTTCACAAAATGTGGGAATTTAATGAAACGGCTGTGACAGGTACCGCATCTTGTATTAAACTATGTATACCAAAGACTGGATCCCCTTACTTTCACAACGCGTGGCAAACATGGCACCGACATCATCCACCAAGGAACGCAAATCAAAGTCCTTCTCCACCAACTCCATTCGACCGGCCTCAATCTTAGAGAGATCAAGAATCTCGTTGATCAAGCCCAAGAGATGGTCACCGCTTTTTTCGATGGACGCCACCGCGCTGCGATGATCAGGGAGAAGGCCGTCGTCTCGTTCGATCAGTTGCGCGTATCCGAGCACGGCGTTCAGCGGAGTGCGGATCTCGTGACTCATGTTCGCTAAGAAGGTGCTCTTAGCTCGGTTGGCCGATTCGGCTTGGCTCTTCGCGATCTCAAGCCGGCGGTTATTTCTCTCGAGCTCATTCTTGGTGTTCTCGATGCTCTGGTTCTTCTCCTCGAGTAACCGACGCGCGGCGCGCTCCTGATCGATCATCTGCTCCCGGAGACGGCTCGCTCGCCGTCGCTGAATCTGATACTTGGCGCCCAAGAAGACTGAGAATGCGAGCAGCAAACCGACGCCTCCGACTGCGGGAACCGCAAAACGCGGGTCTTGATGCCACGGGCGAAACACCGAGAAATGTAGGTACTGGCTTTGCGAGTAGTTCTGATCGCGATCCAAAGCTTGGGCCTCGAAAACATACGCCCCTGGCTCCTGAATCGTGGATTCAAATGTCGTGCCGGAACCGTTGTCTTTCCAATCGAATATCACACTCGACGGTTGTCCTGCCGGATAGAGGCGGCATCGAAACCTTCGCTTCGCGGGATCGGTTCGGAGGTCCACTGAGTCGAAACGCGCCGTGAAGCGCGTGTCGACGGGAAACGGCTCAATCGAAGTCGGATTTGCGTCGGCCCGATCCGTAACGATCGAGGTAAACCGGAGAGTCGGAGCGGCTCGGCGCGGCCTGTAGCTACAAAGACCGCTGGTCGTGCCGAACAACATGCCCCCATCGTCGTCCTGCGCGATGGCCGTCACATCGTTTCCCGGCAAGCCGTCGGTGACGTCCAACGACGACCAAGATTCGCCGTCGAACCGCGCGACCCCGCGCCCCTTGGTTCCAAACCACATCACGCCATCGCGGTCTTCAAACGCAGTGAGGACCCAGTTGTGGGCCAAGCCGTCCTCAGTCGTATACGGCGTCCAGCGCCCAGGCAGGCCGTCCGGCTCTCCCATCTGGGCCTCGCTAAACACGCCGAATTCAGATGGGAGCTCGTTCAAGTTCCGCTTCGGCGTGCCCACATAATCGAATCGGGAAATACCGTTTCGAGTCGATAGCCACAACGCTCCGCTTGAATCTTCAAAGATGGATTCGATCTCCAAGTCCGCTAGGCCAGAATCGCTGGTCAAACGATGAAACACTCCGTCCGAAACCCAGTAAACCCAGCGGTCCGACCGGGCGAGCCAGATGTTGCCCCTGGAATCACACTTCATGATCGATATGTGATCGATCGGAAAACTTGTGACGAAAGAAACCGGGGCTTCAAGCGTCCCGGATTGTCGGTAGATCTGGATGGTTTCATTTTCGGATACCCAAGTCACGCCGTTTGGCAGCGGGAGAACGGAGCTGTTCGACGATGAGGTGGCGGCGATGTCGATAATATGTCCATCGGAGTCAATCCGCTTCAGCCCGCGGTTGCCAATCATCCAGGCACCCCATGCTCTGGGCCTTCGCGCTGTGGGCCGGCGCCCATCTGCTGGTCAAGGGAGATGCCGCCAGCCTGGTCCTCACCGGCGGTATCCTGGTGCTCTCGGCCGGTGGTATGAACCACATCGACCAACGGCGGGCCGCGACCATGGGCGCCGATTGGGGGCCGATCGCGCTGACCACCAGTGTCCTGCCGTTCGCCGCCATCCTGTCCAAGCGGACCAAGATGGACTGGGCGGGCATCGGCTGGTGGCGCCTGCTGCTGGGGATCGCCGTCTACCTGGCGCTGCTCTACCTGCACCCGCTCGCGCTCGGAGTCAGTCCCCTGCCGGTTTAGCTTCGAGTTCCTGATTATCCCCGTTGGCGATTCAGTAGGCGCAGGCGCAGGGCGTTCAGGCGGATAAAGCCTTCGGCGTCGCGCTGGTCGTAGACCGAGTCCTCCTCGAAGGTCACATGCTCCAGGGAATAGAGGCTGTGCGGCGAGCGCCGTCCGGTCACGATCACATTGCCTTTGTAGAGCTTGAGCCGGACCTCGCCGGTCACCTTGGCTTGGGACTTGTCGATCAGGGCCTGCAGCATCTCGCGCTCGGGCGAGAACCAGAAGCCGTTGTAGATGATCTCGGCGTAGCGCGGCATCAGCTCGTCCTTGAGGTGCGCCGCGCCGCGGTCCAGGGTGATCGATTCCATGGCCCGGTGCGCCACCGACAGCACGGTCCCGCCCGGGGTCTCGTAGCTGCCACGGCTCTTCATGCCGACGAAGCGGTTCTCCACCAGGTCGAGGCGGCCGATGCCGTTCTCGCCGCCCAGAGCGTTGAGCCGGGTCAGCAGCGCGGCCGGCGACAGCGCCTCGCCGTTCACCGAAACCGGATCGCCGCGCTCGAAGCCGATCACGATCTCGCGCGGCTGGTCCGGGGCCGCCTCGGGCGAGACCGAGCGCGAGAAGACGTACTCCTCGGGCGCCACCCAGGGGTCCTCCAACACCTTGCCCTCGGCCGAAAGGTGCAGCAGGTTGGCATCCACGGAGAAGGGCGCCTCGCCGCGCTTGTCCTTGGCGATCGGGATCTGGTGCTGCTCGGCGAACTCTATCAGCCGGGTGCGCGAGGTCAGGTCCCATTCCCGCCAGGGCGAGATCACCTTGATGTCCGGATTGAGGGCGTAATAGCCGAGCTCGAAGCGGACCTGGTCGTTGCCCTTGCCGGTGGCGCCGTGGGCCACTGCGTCGGCGCCGGTCTCCCGGGCGATCTCGATCTGACGCTTGGCGATCAAGGGCCGGGCGACCGAGGTGCCGAGCAGGTAGACCCCTTCGTAGAGGGCATTGGCCCGGAACATGGGAAAGACGTAGTTGGCAACAAAATCCTCTACTAAATCTTCGATGTAGATTTGTTGCACACCCATGGCTTGAGCTTTTTCGCGGGCAGGTTCTACCTCTTCACCTTGACCAATATCCGCCGTGAACGTGATGACTTCAGCGTCATACGTTTCCTGCAACCAACGGCAAATGACAGACGTGTCCAGACCGCCTGAATATGCCAATACAATTTTCATTTTGTCAGCCATGATGTTGCCTACCTAAAGCGTCCCCACGCGTAGTAAACGAGGAGCGCAATGGTATGCATGTGTGGGCAAGATGCAACCCAAATGACGCGAGGACAAAAATCAAGGGACAAGTTTCACGAAGAGAAGATTAAGAGGCAACAAGTTTCAAGAGCAAAAATCAGCAAGCAGCATGTTCCTTGAATAAAATAATTTTCACGAGGAGAAAAATAAAGTACAAGTTTCTAGAACAAAAATCAGCACGCAACAAGTTCCACGAACGAAAATCAGCACGCAGCAAGTTTCTTGGACTAAATTGGAGCGCAACCACTTCCACGAACAAAAATCATCACGCAACAAGTACCATGAACAGAATCAGTTTCACTAGGAGAGAAAATCTGTGCACAATTGTCATGAAGATAAAAATCAAGATGCAACGCGTTTCAAGAACGAAATTCAGCATGCAACAAGTTGCGCAAACAAAAAATTAGCATGCAACAAGTTACATGAACAAAATTAATTCCATGAGGAGAAAATAAAAGTACAAGTTTCACAAAAGGAAAAAGGAAGATAAAACAAGTTTCACGAACAAAAATCAGCACGCTACATGTTTCGTGATCAAAATCAGCTTGACGAGAAGAAAATGAAGTTACAAGTTTTACAAAGAGAAAAACCAGCATGCAACCAGATCCACGAGCAAAAAATCAGCACGAAACAAGTTCCACGAATAAAATCATTTTCACGAGGAGAAAAATGAAGTACAAGTTTCAAGAACAAAAATCAGCAAGCAGCTAGTTCCACGAACGAAAATCAGTACGATAAAAGTTTCTTAAACAAAATCGGCACGCAGCCACTTCCACGAACAAAAATCCACGTGAAACAAGTTCCTTGAACAAGATCAGTTTCACGAGGATAGAAAATCTGTGTACAATTTTCATGAAGATAAAAATTAAGATGCAATAAACGTCAGGAACAAAAATAAGCATGCAACAAGTTCCATGAACAAAATCAATTTCACGAGGAGAAAAATCAATGTACAAGTTTCACGGAGAGAAAAATCAACATGTTACAAGTTTCACGAACAAAAATCAGCACGCAACAAGTTCGACGCAAAAAATCAGCACGAAACAAGTTCCATGAACATAATCAGTTTCACGAGGAGAAAAATTAATGTACAAGTTTCAACAAGAGAAAAACCCAACATGCAACAAGTTTCACCAACGAAGACAGCACACAACAAGTTCAATGAACAAAATTCAGCATGCAACAATTTCCATGAACAAAATCAGTTTCACGAGAAGATATATTATTGTGCAAGTTTGACGAAGAGAAAAACCAACATGCAATAAGTTTCACGAACAAAAATCAGCGCGCAACAAGTTCGATGGACAAAATCAGTTTCACGAACAAAAAGAAAAACCAGCATGCAACAGGTTTCACAAACAAAAATCAGTACGCAACAAGTTCCACGAACAAAAATCAGCACGCAACGATTTTCACGAAAAATCAGTTTCGCAAGGAAAAGAAATTAATATACAAGTTTCACGAAGAGAAAAATCAACACGCAACAAGTTTCACGAACAAAAATCAGCACCTGATAAGTTCCACGAGTAAGAATCAGATAAGCTAGGACGATGAAATTTGGCAAGCGTATCAGGGACTAGACCAGATGAAATTAGAAATTGTCTTTTCCCCGATTCGACCATCTGGGAGGGCGGAGTGGGGGTACGTTTAATTCGAAAAATTAAAAAAATGAGGTAGGTCGATCTTTCTTACGAAACAGATGAGCCTTGCCTGATTAAAACAAAAGCACAGGGGCAAAATAAGCGTTATAAATCATGCACAAACCGTTGCGGTTGTAACGGCATCTGTTTGGGGATGTTTTTCCATAAGCGACGCTTAGGTTTTTCACGGCTTGATTCACTAGAGATGAACAGGTAGTGGAAAGTGTTGGGCCGAAACACAGACCAAGGCAACTAACAAAAGAAAACATTGCAGAACTGCAGTCCCAGCTAAATTTGTGTTTCTCCCTTTTTTCCCACTTTCGTTTTTTTTTACTTTGTGTGACGTATATGCTCATCCTTATTAATTTTTCGGTTCCATCCCCATGCCTATGAATATTACTGTATCTGTGCGTTACTTTGTTTTGTGTATGTGCATGCATGTTTGATTTGCCATCCATCTCTCTTTGTTTCGTAGGGCGTCAGTTCAGGAAACTGTAGAGGCGAACAGGAATTTTTCTTTGATTCTTTATTTAATCATCACACGAAACAAAGCTAATTTTCAAATCAAGGGAGAGGGGAAAACTTTTCTCTAGATTTCTCAATGAAAATACAAAAAATAGTTTGGTCTTAAATTTTGAAGGGGAGGGGGTGGCAATTGACGCCCCTCGTCCTAGTTCCTTAGATTAAGGTAACGTTTGCTTTTATCGTCTTCTTCTTCTTAAAAAAAAATCATGCCCTCTGAAAATCATGAAAGTATAGGTAATTCTATCTTTATTATCGTTGTTTTCTGTTTTTTTGGAGATTTTGTCCCTGTGCTCTATGCAGGAGAGCCTTTGAGTCTGTGTCGCTTCCTGAAATGTCTTAAGTTTTCCCCTTAGTTCCGCTTTCTTTTGCTTTCTTTGTCGTAGAATTTTTAGTAAACAAACTCGTAAAGTATTAGAACCGTCTATGCCCTGATTTTTCACGATATCGAAAATTGTTTTTACTTGTTTTTGCTTTTGGATGTGGGGTGAAGTGACATTCGGATTGAATTCTGACAAAACAAGCCGTAATTCCAAAAGCCAATTTTTCGGCGTATTTTGTTTGTTTTACTCTTTTGTTTGCTCTTTATTCTTACTTTTATTTACTCCTATCTTGTTTGTTTGACTCTTTTATTTACTTTTGTTTACTCTTATTTTACTTTACTCTTTTTTGTTTGCTCTTTTTGTCTTACTTTTATCTATTCTAATGTTTTTGTTTTACTCTTTTATTTTCTTTTTCCGCTATTATTTTACTTCACTCTTTTTGTTTGTTCTAATATCTTCTCTTATTTTCTTGTTCTGTCCTTTTTCACTTGTTTTGCTCTTGTTTTTTTCTCTTTTGTCTGGCCTTTTAATCTTATTTTATATACACTTATTTTCGTGTTTTACTCTTTTATCTACCTCTGTTTGCTCTAATTTGTTTCTTTTACTCTTTTATTTATTTCTGTTTGCTGTTGCTTTGTTTCACTTTTGTCTGATCGTTTGCTCTTACTTTTATTTACTCTTATCTCGTTTGTTTTACGTTTTTGTTCATTTTTGTTTTCTCTTACTTCGTTTTACTCTTCCTTTTGTCTACTCATAATTTCTCGTCTTACTCTTATATCATCACGTCGAAACTACAGTACTTAGCTTGTGATTTTTCTGAAAGACGGTTTGGCATTCATCTTCTTTTCCGGTTATTCTTGCTTCAGGATCAGGACATAAAGTAGTTTTATTGAGTGAGTTTTACTCATGTTTCATTTCCCGGTATATGCTTTCACCTTCAACTCCTAATACCATATTCTTGTTAGTAGTTCATCCTCGCAAGCAACGATTCTGGCGTGGTGCTGATTAATTTCGCTTTTGAAAATAAATTATTACTACTTATGCATATTATAAGCGGGAGAAGGTTACTACGCTTCAATACACTCCTTAAGCTAATTCAGGGGTATGTCCCAGAATTTCCGATAAGAATATTTTTCAACCGCCCCAGCGCGATTGTGGATCACTCACTCCCAGCGGGAATAAAGGTTGGAGGTTTCAGCAAAATCGAGTCACGTTGCTCAGTCGTCTGTGGGCTGTATTAGAGGCAGGATCTCTTTTTTGTGCGAAGTGGGTTTTGAACCACGTAAAAAAAAGCCAAAGTAGTGATGACGCAGAATGTAGAATAACAGTAAGCGATGAAATTTTGTGTCTAACTGGACAAGAACGGCACAAATACGCTTAAGATGCTTCAGCAAGCATACAGGAGTGACAAGATATCATAGAACTAAGGTTTCGAGTGGCACAGGAAATTGCTCAGTCAACGACCAACACCGGCAATTCGGTGAAAATGTGCGAAAACAGGTCGATTATTGAGTGTCCTGATGTTAGGTGATATGAGTAATGTTTCAAAAACAATGACCCACCTAATTTTAACAGAGAATTTGTGAGAGTGGAAAGTGTGCACAAAAATAGTCTCCAAAGTGCGCATCACGATGTGTCAGGACCTGATTGAACATTACGATACCAGTTCTTATTCCAAGTGACGAAATATGGGTTTTCAAATCGGATCCTGAATTCAAACATAAGAGAAGTGAGTGGCATACTGACGGATCTCCTCGACGAAAAAAAGAAGCAAGAAAAAGTATATCACGGGTAAAGGGAACCGTGTTAGCACCAGCATTATTGAGAACCATTAAAGTGGTGAAGGGAGATGATTCAACGAACCCGAAAAGACATTTGTGACGACTGGATCGTACACAATGATAATGTCACATTCCCCTCGTTGTTCCCTTGTTGCAAGTGAAAATGGGCGTCACTACACATCTCCACCAGCCATAGATTCCAGATTCAGCCCCATCAGTCTTCTTTCTATTCCCCAGAATCAGCAGATCGCCCAAAGGTCATCACAGCAAGACACTGGAAACGGTATTAAAAAAAAAAATGAAACAGCTCCAACCAGTCAAAGGGGCAGCATTTTGAAAAGTATTAACTCTTTCTGCGAGTACATTGAAAATAGACCCTTCTTTTTAACACAATTATCGGAATCTTTGGGGATTACATATACATTTAGGAATGGTTGTTTGAAATTACAAAAAGAACTTTCGAGGATAAAATCTTCAAATCTGTCGGACAAAAGTGCTCTCACTTTTCGATTTGTGTAGTTTAACGTGTGATTGTTTTGTTTAGTCTTCTGTTTTATAATAAACATAATCCAACAATTAAGATAGGTGCTGCCACTCCTCTCATCACATCTATTCCACGCTTAGTCAAAATATTCCCATAAATGATGGAACGATAGGGTTTTGCTCTTCATAATTTTTTGAGAGACCTTTCAAGAAGAGATTTCGAGTCTGAAAGAGCAGATCAGCCGTTTGAAACGGGACAATGAAAACCTGGCTAGCGCCCAAGATGAAACAGAAGTATCCAAAAGAAATCTAAAAGAACAATCGATTTTGTCTGAGCTATACCGCGGACCATGGTTCTTGAGAGCCAAATCTAGGGCCATAATTGATCAGACAAAGAAAGTTGGTCGTCGACTTATATTTGATAAGATACCCTTCGTCTTTTCAAAGAACCAAAAGCTAACCGCGTTATCTGGAGAGGGAGAATTTGATTTAGGCGAATGGAAGTTAGACTTGGAAACATCTTTAGTTTTTCTGTCAATCGACTTCGATATTAAGTATGGAAAGAGAGTTGAGCCAATTTTTGCGTTTAGGAAAGGCTTTAAAACAGGTAGATTGAGCGAAGGAGTAGCATTGACCGAAACCGATGAGCTTTTTTTGCGACGGCAAAGATAGGATAAATGTCGGGATCATGCCCCCTAGCACCGACTATTAGGGCTCAACAAGAAATGGCGGATGAGGAACCCCATTCTAGTTCTTCGAAGATGGCGACGGAGTTCACTCTGCCGCTCATGTAGGGTGCGGTTCGGTCGGTGTCCTTTTTTTTGGCCGGCTTAGATACCTACAATGCGATCCGGGCTTGTCTCGGTAGCGCCAGAAGCTGAGCAGGAAGCGGACAGCTACGACGGGAGAAAAAACGGCCGCTACCCACCCGGCGCCGACTGCTCGGCGATCACCTGGTCGAGCTCCGCGCGGGCGCCGGATACGCCGCTCTCGGTGGCCTTGCGCAGCCAGTGGGCGGCTTTCTTCAGGTCCTTGGCGACACCGCTGCCGTGCTTGTACATCAGGCCGAGGTTAAACTGGGCCGTCGGGTTGCCTTGCAGCGCGGCGGCGAGCGACCACTCGGCGGACTTCTTCTTGTCGAGCAGCACGCCTTCGCCGTTGAAGTAGAGCCGCCCAAGGTTGGTCTGGGCCGTGGCGTCGCCCTGCTTGGCCGCCAGCTGGTACCACTTGGCCGCCGCCCCGTGATCGCGCCGCACGCCGTTGCCGTGGTAGTAGCGCTGCGCCAGGTTGGTCTGAGCGACCCTGTCGCCCTCCTCCGCGAGGCGTTCCAGCCAGTCCATCTCGCTCTCGCCGGATCGACGCGCCCGGGCCGGAGAGTCCGTCAGCACCGCCGCGCCGCTCGGCCGGTTTCGCGTCGATGGCGCGGGGGTCCGCTCCGGGCTGGATTGCCGGCTGCGCTGGAGTGCCGCCACCCTGGCGGTCTCGGCTTCCGCCTGGCTCAGCAATAGGCCGACTAGTTGCGGTTCCAAAGAGCCCGTGACTGCCAGGCCCCGAGACGACTGGAACGAGCGGATTGCCGCGCGGGTACGGCTGCCGATCGTGCCGTCGGCGGGCCCTGGTCGCAGCTTCAATTGCGCCAAGGCGCGCTGGATATCGCGCCGCTTGAAAACAGATAAGCTGCGCTCAAAATCGTTCTGACCGTCACGCTCGGTCTCCTCTTCCGCCGTCACGGCATCCGCTGCCTCCACCGTGACCTCCGGTGTCGTTGGCTCCGGATCTACGAACGCCCGGCACCTAAGCGTCGAACAAGTCCCGGAGCCGATCGATCTGATCGTCTGCGACGCCAGCTTTATCGGGATCGGGCTCGACGATGAAACTTTCGGATTTGACCAAAAACCGTCGGCCTTTTATTGTAGGGTTCGGTTCGGGAACGCGTCATTCGCCCCCCGTTACTTTCTCAAAGGGCTAGCGGGAAATTCGTCCAGGAGCCTACCCTTTGTAGGAGGAAAACGAGGTCCAAACCCGTGGGTTCGCAAGGTAGAAACGATTGATTCGATTTTTTTCATTAGGGTGCTTGAGTCCGGCTCCACCAACTCACCTCATTCATGATCTGTTTATCATCGCCAGTCGTGAAGTCTCCCTGGTCCGCAATCTGGTTTATGCCGCGGAGTCTTGAAAAATTGAGCCTATAAGACGGCCATTTCCACATTGTTGAACTTCCGCTTGTAGAATGACATATATTGGACTTTTCTTTCCAAAGCATCTAATACAGGGGTACAAAAATTCACCTTTTCAAAGGTTTGCGCGCTTCCCAGTCCACCTGGAGAAAAGACGTTTATTTCCATTAATTTGGTACCCACAATGTCCAGACCTACCAAGAACATACCGTCCTGAACAAGTTTGGGCCGCACAATTTCCGCAATTCGAAGTTCGGTTTCACCGATTTTTGCTTGAGCCTTCTTTCCACCTGCGTGGATATTACTGCGCATGTCATCACCTGTTCTTATGCGCCGAAAGGCGGCATATTTTCCTCTGTATTTTAGGGGCTGTCCATTCATTAAGAACAGTCGGGTATCACCTGCTTCGGCCTCAACTAAGTATTCTTGGGCAATGACATATCCATCACGGGTTACAGCATCGATCATTTGGTTGAGATTGGGTAAGTCTTCGGTTCTCACCATAAAAACATTTGCACCACCGGAACCTTGAAGTGGCTTAATGACAACTTTTTGAAACTCTTTGACAAATGCTTTTATTTCGCCTCGGTCCCTTGTAATTAATGTCTGTGGCCGAACTTCCTCTGGGAAAAGTTGAAAATACATTTTGCCCACTCCCTTGAAACGCAAGGTCTTAAGTCCCCTCTTAACCCCTTCCTTTAAGAAATTTAGTGAAAGTTTCAGTTTGATCCCCCGCCGTGAGACAGGAAAGGATATGCTTTCCAAACTACGTAGAAATTTGTCACCTCTGAATGAAACCTATAAACTCTATAAAATTTATACAGTTAGGAATACTCGCTGGCCTTCAGGCTTGAGGCTTCAATACAAAAATACGCTCTCAGGTGAGGATCCAAAACCTATTGACTGTTGGTGTCGCTGATATATTTTCGGAAACAATTAATTCGTCTCTTGTATAACATTTTGTGATTGTTTCCAGATTAATGATTGGCTGGCAGTTACCGACATTTACTTATTACATAAATTCTTGTGTTTCTATATGATTTATTTTACTTTTTTTTTATAGATTGTTGAAAAGTACAAAATGTCAGCTGAAACCATTCGAGGCCTATACAGGAAAAATAGGATTAATGGGTAAGTTGCTCTTAAAATTGATTTTGTTGCACATTACAATTGATGTCACATAATGCCTTTGGACTTCTTACGATTGTTTTATGAATAAATCTTTCCTTCTTTAAATCGTTCTCAGTAAACTAGAGTATTTTGTTTTTGCTTTATATCATTTTCGAGTAAACGTTGGAAATAAATGAGAGATAATCCTCCTCCATACATACATACATACATACATACATACATACATACATACATACATACATACATACATACATACATACATACATATCACATTCCTTTGTTCTTGCTGCTGTATGCCATAGTGTGCAGAGGCTAATGAACCCCCATGTCAAAAACAACTCCCACCTACCATTGCAACCCTACATCATAATTTGATAGTATCACCCCCACCTTTTGGCCCAGCCCCCACATCAAAACGAGGGTTGATCCCAACCTCACATCAAAATTAGGGTTGATCCCACCCCCACACCAACTCCTTCATTACACGTAATTGCAAAATAACAAAATCTGATCAAAACCTTTTTATGTTGAATTGTGTTGTATTTTTTTGTGTACTTTTTGACCTCTTGTTGATGTTCAAATGTACATGATGTTGAAATTATTAATTAATTTAAATATGTAGGCCAGTCTGGGCCAGTAGGTAATTCTGATGTTAAAAGCGGAAATAAAGAATGTATATAGCAGGTGTTTTATTTCAAAAACAGAGTATTACAGGAATTTAATACAATGACATTTGTTGGTGAACTGCAAATAAATCAACTGACAGAAGAAATACTTTGTGAACAAAAAACAAGTACAAGATTAAACATAGACTTGGAAAGATCAAAGAATAAAAGTTATGGATAGATGTGTATTATAAGAACATAAACCTATGACACCAAAAACTCAATCTTTCGTCAATCTCAACAGCTTCTTTAGTGGAATCTTGCGAGTGCCTGGCAAAAATAATGTTTCCAGGTTCCTGAATGCTCTCCCAAGTGGTGATTCACAACATAACAAGCTAGAAATTTCTACATCAACAAAAGCCACTCCTCATCAGAAAATTACCCCCACACAAGTTCTGAAATTTTCCCAACCCCTACCTACCGTTGCTGTTTGAAAATTTTCTCAATCCCCCTAATGGTAGGGGAGTGCACACTATGTATATACTCTGGGTATAAAACAAAACATCAATAGTTCCTTGTGTAAACACTGTGTGATTTGCCCACCATTCTCCAATTCAAAGGAAAGGAAGTTAGATTTGTTCCTTTGGTGTGCTAATTTGACTTAAGCAGTTAAAGCATGTGAGTAAGAGCTGAACTGATTTACCAAGTTACTGAAATAGTGAAAGTTTTTCACTGCCACTAGTGGTTGTCCATCCATGTTGATGCTAGTGAGTGTTGTGACAGTAGAAATTGTCAATGGCCTGAGGAAGAATGGCGGTGATAGTTATGATAAGGAGGGTGTAAATGATGATGATGATCATGATTATCATCAATATTATAATTATGTCAGTGATCAAGAGGATGATGACAATAATTACTATTCTGATGCTGACAACAGTGATGATTTTCAACGGTGATGATGATAATGATAAGGACGATGTTAACACCAGTGATAATAATCCATGATCACAATCATCATGTGTATAATAATCATATGGATGTTGATCAAGAGGATCAACCGTAGTTATGCTGATGATGTTGATAATGATGATTATGATTATTGACCATGCGAGTAATAATTGTGATAAAGGTTTGTGCAGCATAAAAAGGTCATTTTATCTTACTTATTTTATTTCTAACTTTATATCATAGTACGTACTTTATTTCTAACTTTATACCACAGTAAAAACTTAGGGCGAACAGGCAAGAAAAAACGCTATATTTGGTACAACCCTAAACTTTCTCCTGACATAAAACTAACAGATGGGGCAGTCGTACCAGAATTTGAAGATTGGGAAGTCCTCTATACCCAAGGACACACCGATAGAGATTTATCGGTGAGACACATTCCTAGCGGTAAAATATATGTCGCTGATTTGATGGTTGAAGTCAAAGGTAAATATATCGCGCCATATCCACTTTTTTATCCAAATAGGTATAGGCAATCACTACAGAAGATACGTGATTTACGAGCGCAATCTTTGTTGCTGGCTCACGGCGGTGCAGTGCAATTAACGGAGCAAGATTTCGCAAACCTTGAAGATGGTGCTCCGACGGCTCCAATGACCCATTGGCGTTCGGTAAAATCCAAGTTTAAAAAAGCAATGGGCTTATAAGCCCCAACTATTATTCTATCTTTAAACGTTCTTGATAAGGAGGCCAACCTAGCGGCTTGCCTGCGAGAACGTGAAGATGAATGTGATACACCGTTTGCCCGCCAAACTCGTTACAATTCATAACTGTTCGAAAGCCTTCTTCGGCAAAAGCTTGCTGGTGCGCAATATGTTGGGCTACCCAGTGCAGATGTCCTACAAGTTCGCGATCGTCCTTATCCATTTCGGCAATAGTTGCAATTGGCTTTTTGGGAATGACTAAAAAGTGGGTTGGCGCCTGGGGATTTATGTCATTAAACGCAAGTGCCATATCATCTTCATAAATGATGTCAGCAGGGATCTCTTTATTAATAATTTTTGTGAAAATAGTGTCAGGCATACCTTAGTCACTCTTTTAGATTAAATACAAAGCCAATGTACAGATTTAACTATAGATTCAACTATAGAGGCAAATATAGCTTACCCTAACAAAACCCAAAATAGGATTACACCCAAAGCTAGTCGATAAATTACGAAAGGCAACATACCGATACGTGAAATCCATTTGATAAACAAGGCAACACAGATATAGGCACTGACAAATGACAGTCCAGCACCCCAGAATATACTGTTCCAATCTACCGCCTCTTCGCTCTGCACCATATCAATGCCCATCAACGTACCCGCCCCCATGATTACCGGTACCGATAATAAGAAGGAAAAACGCGCTGCGCTTTCTCGGTTAAAGCCAAGAAACAAGGCCGCTGTCATAGTAATGCCAGAACGAGAAGTACCGGGTATCATGGCTGTCACTTGTGCAAAGCCGATAATTAACGCTTTTTTCCAATTCATATCAGAGACATCAAGTTGCTGCTTACTCGCCCGATCGGCCCACCACAACAGCAATGCAAAAACAATCGTTGTGGTGGCAATGACTAATCCCGATCTTGTGTAGGCTTCCACAAACGCTTTTCCCGTATAACCAATCACGACGGCAGGTAAAGTAGCCATGACAATTAACCAAGCCAAACGACCATTGTCGTTCTTTTTCCCCGTTATCGATTGGCACCAACCAACAGTTAATTGTGCTGAAGAGGCAAAGTGTTCCAAAGAGGGAATAAGAAACTCTAAATCTTTGGGTTCTTGAGTCCCTTGCCGGTCGGGTGCTTCTGTGTCTCGATGATCACCAAATAATAACATGTTTTCAACGAACATTTTCCAGACAACCACACGACAGCACTTATTGGGGTAATACTAATCAACACACTTGGATATTAAGCTATAGCAGAATTTAGTAGAGCAAACTGCCATTCTACCTGGGCTGCCTGTTTTATGGATTCTGGATAATATGTAAACCTAGCATGGCATCCCCCTCCCTCCATTATTTACTATTTATTTACATATTTACTGCTTGGGGCATGAATTTATTCACCAGACGTAATGCAAGGTTTTCACGTCATCTAGAGATGTCAATTTTCAATATTTTGCTACGGTGATGCCTCATTGGCACAATGAAATGTAAATATAAATAGAACATAGTTTCTTTGCAAAAGTTGATCAGGTCATTATGCTGCTAAAACACAATGATCCTTTTGTCTTGCATCAATACTCTATATTGTATACATCTCATGTTCTTATTTGAGCAATTGTTAGTAATCTACATTCCTTAACCTATTGATCTCAAAAAATCAAAGCTTCATATCTTCCCACTTGAAATATTGAGGCATCAAACAGAATACATATCTTCTTGGGTAATAAAGAGTTTTATACAATATGTATTGGTATCCATATTTAAAAACTCAACAATAAGCCGCCCAACGTAGTATTCAATTTTACACTCTCTTAATGGATAGGTATGCTTAGATAGCTTAGTCTCCACTCTATACCTAACAACACATGTAAAATATTATATATACTCATAATACTGCACAAAACAGAAAAAACACTGTGAATTTAAAAGCCTTTTCATCTGACGCTTACAAGAGTACACTTGTCAGAAATGATTGAAATGAATCTTACAAAGGAATGTAATCAAACTGTATTTTTGAAAGAGCCAATCAGAATTTGGACTGCCTGAATGGTTTGTGTTTTGTGAATGAATCAATGTCTGCTATAAGAACAGATGAATCAAATCTGTCCAATGAGAAAACAATTTTTTTTGTGTCTGTATAGCCAAAGTGTTCTGGTCTTCATATAGACTCACTCCAGAAAGGCATTATGAAATGCAGACCTGGCCTTGCCTATGATAAGGATGCAATTGTCCACACATGTTTTGTCACTGCCTGGGTTTTCAAGCAAATACTGCTGCCCTGTGACAAAGTTATAATGCTTAACTGTGTTTTCGGTCTTTGAAACCCAAGGAAGCTGTCTTCTTTTTTTAAAAAATGAGGGAACTGCCAACACTGGTCCCCAAAATGGTGTAATACAGAGCTAAGGACTTGTTATCATTCCTTAATGTTTTAGTTGAGAAAGTTTATAAGTTCAGATTTTCCTCCGGTGTCTTGTAGACTCTGTGATGGATAATTATTTATTTGCTTAAAAAATGTATTGTAGGAAATCCATTATCAAAATTGTATCTCCTTAATCAGCACTTGTGATCACTGTCTCACGTGGAAATTTGAAACTTTCTAGCTCTATACATTCCCTTTTAGATGAATGATGTCTTGTTAAAGGGTCAGGTTTGGTGTGATTCAAGTCTTTAGCCATGGTTGTTTCAATCACATGGTTATATATGCTTGTACAAGAGCATATGAAGCACCAAACTAATGTAGACATTTGGTGTAGGTAGTGCATCATTAAATGCCTTGAAAATGGATTATAACTCTCCTGATATTTTCTGCATATTCTTTAGCAGCAGTTATCTATGGAAAGGAGGAGTTGTGGGTATCATGCCGAGACACAAGCCTTTGGGCTCGCCACGGTCGGCGGCCTGATCAGCGACACCGGCGTCGCCGGACTGACGCTGGGCGGCGGCATCGGATGGCTGAGCCCCTCCTACGGCCTGGCCTGCGACAACCTGGCATCGGTGGACCTGGTGACGGCCGAAGGCTCGATCGTGACGGCCAGCGAAGACGGGAACGACGATCTCTTCTGGGGCCTCAAGGGCGGCGGCGGCAACTTCGGCATCGCCACCTCCTTCGAGTTCAAGGTCCACCCGGTCGGGCCGCTCCTGTTCGGCGGCATGCTGCTCTATCCCCTCGAGCAGGCCCTGGACACCCTGCGCCATTTCGTCGCCTTCAAGGCCGAAGCCGAGGACGCGCTGGGGGCGCTGGCCGCCTTCACCGCGACACCCGACGGCCTGCCGGCCCTCGCGCTCATCGGCGTCTACAACGGGCCCGTGGAAGCCGGAGAGGCTGCCCTGGCGCCCTTGCGCGGGTTCGGAAATCCGTTGCGCGACAGCTTCGCAGCGACGCCCTATCGCAAGCTCCAGACCCTTTTCGACTCCGGAGCGCCGCCCGGCCTGCGCTACTACTGGAAATCCAGCTTTCTCGATAGCCTGCCGGAGGCCGCGCTCGCCGCGGTGATCGAGCACGCGCGCAGCCGCCCCTCTCCCGCCTCCAAGATCTTCCTGGAGTTCCTGGGTGGTGCGTTCTCGAGAGTCCCCCGGGAGGCGGCCGTGTTCGACCATCGCCGCTCGCGCTACAACCTCCTGGTCATCGGCGCCTGGGACCGGGCGGAAGACGACGAGGTCAACCGGGCCTGGACCCGCGACACCTGGAACGCCATGGAACCCTTCGCATCGCAGGGCGTCTACGTGAACTACCTGGGAACCGAGGCGGACGAGGGCGGCAACCGCCTCGCGGCCGCCTACGGCCCGGGCAAGTTCGACAAGCTCGTCGCGCTGAAGCGGAAGTACGACCCCGACAATCTCTTCAGACTGAACCAGAACATCTGCCCGGCCGCATGACTGTGGCGTGGCCCTAAGTCGACGTCAGTTGCCGGCCCCACCGGGATAGACGCTGACCTCGATGAGATTGCCGTCGGGATCATTGAAGTAAATCGACGACATGGGTCCCATGGCGCCCGACTGCTCGCCCGGGCCCTCCAGGATCGTCACCGACTCCCGCCGCAAGGCGGCCACGATCCGGTCCATGGGCCAATCGGAGATCAGACAGAAATCGCCCGATCCTATCCCGGCGAAGTTCCGGGTCTCCTGACCCAGCGTCTGGAGATTGATCTTCTGGTTGCCGAACTTGAGCGCCCGCCGACCCTCATCGAAGGTGATGGGCTCCATTCCGAGAACTCGCGTGTAGAACTCGACCGTACGCTCCACGTCGCGGACGGTGAGCACGATGTGATCCATGTGCGTAATCATGCGCGCCTGCCTCGCTTTCGAACTCTCGGTCTACTCGATCTCGCCGGTTGGCGCACTCTATCTTCGACGGGTATTAGCGCGGGCTTCCTTGCCGACCGCCACTTGGGTCACTGCACTCGCGCCCGCTCCACGATCGCTTGGCTGTCCAGCCCGTCCGCCAGGGTCCCGAACGCCTGCCCCCAGGCCCCGTCCAGGCGGCTGGCGCAGAAGGCGTCGGATTCGACGATAACCTGTAGTGATACCTAAGCAACTACTTAAGCAACTCCATGCCTGATTTTGGAAAATTGCTAAGCAGCTCGAAGCCTGACCCCGAAAAAGGAGTTGCTTGTATGAAAGAGAACGTGTATTTACAATGCTATCCCTTCTGCTTGAATTGACGTGTGCGCATGCACGAGTAGTGATAACACCAGCTACAGGCTAGTTCTAGACCTCCCCGGTTCACGTTATTATGTCTGTAATTTTCAGGCCTCGTAAATCATCGCGTTTCAGTTCGACAGCATCGATAAGTAGATATCGTCTCAGCACGGAATCGTTGGCATCTTACCAACTGTAGTCGTTATATCTTTTCATATGCCTTATCTTGATACAAAGAACTGCCTTAGCAACCTCTAACCAAGGCAGAAGGTGAGTAATGACCGTCAATTGTAAGAGATGTCAGGGGCATCATGACTGGTGATCGCTATTGGAAAGACTTCATAGGTGACACGGGCGTGTTTTGCAAGAGACCAGTTATTGTAGTGAAACTCAAAGTAAACGTGAAAGTAATATCAAAGCCATTAAACCTTACATCATCAAAGAAACCAGCCAGGAATGTTTAGGGGGCTACAGAGCTTAGAAAATTACGCGAACAGGAAAAGTAGGAGAGACGTAAGTGTCTGGGGGGGGGGGGGGGGGGAGGCAGGAAAGCTTCAACATTTGAAGATTTGTACCTCGGTTAATTCTAAAACAACTAACTTTGACACCTGTCAAGGTTGAAACATGCCTTCTGTAGAAGCATACTTTATGGCAGGGTGTGGCTGCCACCTGCTTCTCGGCCTTTTGGCAAGGAACGGATGCAGTACCTGTTCTCATTGCTGACAGATTCTTTCCATAATCCGCGAGAGGCAGTCCTACTGGGTGGTTTAGTCTGCCTCATGGCTTGTTTCTCTGCCGGTAGCCTAAATCGAGGGGCGTTGCCCTTAGACGCCCCGCTGCTCTTTCTTTATTAGTTAGCCTGTTTGATGGTTTGGCTGTTTATTTTGGATAGCTTCAAAATAGGTCCCACTGCTCGTCAAGGGTCTTTAATTGAGAGATTGCCTGCTCCCTACCGAATTGCAGATGCTGGCATGCCATACGTGTTCCCAGCAACTACTTTATGGTGGTCAAACTCGATTTCTTATCACGCGCGATAGCCTGTTATTAACGAGGTAAATGATTCCAAGTGAACAACGCAGAATATAAGTCATAAAGCCTGTACTTAACTTACTGTTCGCATGACCTGGAGTGCTGTGGTAATATTATAATATATTTATAATATTTATAATATTTTTCTTCGTAGATCGATGAACTGGACTTATCAGGCGTTTATCTCAGCTACAACCCATCGTCAACTCCAGAAGCACGCGTCACAAGAGGAAGGCCGAAAACTTCTCGTGCAAGGTCATCGAGGCCGAAAACGGCACGGAGGTAAGTTACTATAATGCATATATTAGTAAGAAGCATTAATTTTATTTCCGATGCCTTCAACACACATGTAAACTAGACAGCAAAGAGTAAGCACTATTGCTATCCATACCGATTCGATTAATCGATTACAAACCGGTTTAAGAAAGAGTCGACTCGCATGAATGATACCGAAGAATCGTTATAAAAGCCGGTTAACTTGAATCAGAAGATTCGGTGTCTTCAGCTGGTGTAGAAGAAGATGAGGCTGAATCCTCTGAAGAGGTTGTGTGAGTATCAATTGATGTATCATCGGCATATGCCATTGGCCAATATGATTCGCCAATTGCAAATGGAGTGATAGCACCACCAGATAAAATTAGTAAAGCAAAAACAAAAGCTAAAGGTTGATGAAGTTTTGATAAATTAAATTCAAAATCTTCAGAACGAAGTAAAACAAAGAAAACAAACGGAGTGAGAATTACTAAGAAATATTGAGGTGTTGGTGTAGAAGTTGCAAAAGTTGTTAATTGATCTAGTGATGATATAAATTCAGATGAAATATCTTCATACAGATTTTCTGAAATTGATAATAGATCAAGCTCATGTAATTCAAAATTATTATTTAAAACAAAAATTGGAGTGTGAGAGATTAATGATGAATCAGAAATTGATGTGATGGATGACACATAAGTTGATTGTTCAACAATATTTTCAGCTAAAAATTGATCTAATTTTGAATTCTTTTTTCTATCTTTTAGCTTATCAATTTGAGAAACACGATCAAATGTTGTCTGTGGTTGAACAGCTGATGAATAAATTTCAATAGATTGTTCAAACATGGATGTTGTAAGATCTAAACTTTCTGAAAGATTGATTACTCTTTCAAAAGATCCATTTGATGCAATGATTGCTGATTGAGCATCCAAATTCTTTTTGTTTGGAGAATTTGATGACAGTCCAACAGATTCATTCAAAGAAACAGAGATGACTCTAGATTCTTTTGGTGTAGAAGAAATCGTTGGATTGTTTGTTGCTATGTCAAGATCAGAAACATCAGCAAAACCAAATGGAATGCTTGATGTAATCAAAAATAGAATTGTAATTAGGGATAAAACAGATTTCAGTTCAACACGCCCCCAACACAAAACATTGCAAAAATTTCTTGGTGTAGAATTGGATTTGCAAAAATTTGGTGTAGACTTTCGTCTGGGGGATTACAAAAATTATCTATACTATCCACTGGATAGTCTAAAGGTATCCACCTCATCTTCTTCTACACCGAAAAATATTGCTTCGGGAAATACCATAAAGAGGCTGGAATTGTAGTACATCGAATGATTCCATGATGGTATTTAGTCATCTACAGAGGTCCATTTTGGATCTCAAATTTTTGATCGATTTTAAAGAAAAATTTTGAATTTTTAGCTACAAGATTTCAAAAAGATCATACAAAATAATATTGTCATAAAATTACAAAAATTTTGTTTAGATTAAAAATTAAGATAAAGAAAAATTACCATGCTTAATTTCTTTTACTTGACTTTTACCTGCAGGTAATACTCTAACAAAATCATCAATGGAAATATTTTTTGTAATATCTTCATTTAATTTTGCAAATTCATTTTTAATTTTTTTTGCAGCTTCAACCATTTCTATTCCATGTGGTTCAATTACTGCATAAAGAATAGAATTTTTTTTAATTGGTTCAACAGGACCGCATGTTAATACAAAAGAATCATCATGTGGTAAAATTCCTACTGCAAGTTTCAAAGTTTGTGCTTTGATAAAATTTCTTTGTCCTTCAATTGTAAAAGATCCTTTTGGTAAAAATTCTCCACTTGGTGCTGATTTTTTTACTTGTACAAGGTTCTTTAAAATTGATTGCTAACTTTTTCTGTCATTCGTATCGCCAATATAGAAAGACTAACTGAATTTAATGCTATGAATATGCACGTGCTCGTTACTCCTAAATTATATTTTGTGCAGTTTGTGTAAAATGCTACGCATCGTTTTATTAATAATTGATTAAGAACAAAAGCTTTAACGATACATAAAACTGTAGTTAAAGTCAAAATATGATCACTACGTGAAATGTGAATATATCTTATTTACGGATCTACGGAATTATATGTCGTTGGATGCATATCTAATCGTGAAAAAGATATCAAAACTGATTTGAACAACCCACTTTTTTTATTTTTTCCTTAAAAATTGAAAGCAGATTTTCTAATCAGAGTTATACGTAAGCAAAATTCATTCCCCTTTTTGCAACACCTATTTGCATCTTACGGATTCTTGACCCAGATAACATGACAACTTTTAGTTGCACCTTTTGGTAAGTAGGAGCTAATCCATCGATATAATTATGAAAAAACACAAAAGCAGAAGCTAAGATTGTGAAATTAGATTCAAAAGAGGGGTGAGAGTATTGAAGAGAGTGAGAGATAATGTTAGAAAACGAGGGAGTTGAAAGAAGATTCCCAGAAGCGGTCGGGGTTCCCAGGTGATCAGCTAGGCCTCTTTCAAATTGGCGAGTCGTCTGAACCAAATATGTTTCGCATTCTTAGCTTCTGGCTCTACTGAGTTCAGTCTTCTTATGAAAAGGAGGCCTTCTCCTTGCCAAACATAGGCCCACTTTGAATGAAAAAAAAGAGTTAACTACCTTTTTCACTTTTCTAATTTCTACTATGAGGCTCTTTTGTTTATTCTTTTTATCATAAAGATTGTTAAGTTAGGCCATTAGGTCCATAAATGCCGTATGCACTGTCAAGTTTCCTATATCCTGAGGATAATGTGATATTGCGACGAAAGCTCGGTTATTTAATATATCTTCTTATATGTTCTTAAACTCTTAAATATGGTTCATATGCGCATTCTTTTCTCGGTATTGCTGTCCGTAACTAAATAACGATTCCCACCGGTTAAATCAATTGCAGATATAATTATGAAACAAATGTCGACATAATAATTGTTTACTTTGCAGAAATTTACCTCACATAAATTTGCTCTTGCAATTCTTAAAAATCGATGGTCACGTGGGTGTCCGAAGAAACGTTTCTAGGAAGGGGCAGTAGAGCGTAGTATATGGGTGTGGAATAGGGCAGTTGTAATAGTGGGAATGAGAAGGGGGCAATTTTAAGAAGTAGTTGATTGGGACTGAAAATGTATATGACAATTAGATAACTAACGATTCTTAGTCAGCATTTCACAGCCAATACGTTCCTTAAAGAGTTAGTACAATAGAGAAACTTAAATTATTCATTGATAGAGTTTTGATAGGTTAGCTTTTGAGGCAACCCTCATTCTTAAAGAAAATTCAAAACAACGAAACAGTAATCTTATTAATCTAAAGAGTCGACAAATTCACTTAAAGGTGCTATTAGTAATCATGATTACTAGAGGTTGTTAAAATAAATTTGAATTATAAATTAGTGCACGAACAGGATGAAATTATCTAGACAGGCTTTTTTGTGCAAAGAAAGATTATATCATTAATAAAACTTGCCCACGTTCAAACGCTTTCCAAGTGTGCACGTAGCCCTTACGATATATCATTGATATGCAATAGTTCTTTATGACTTCGTTTATTTGAAAATAGAGTACACCGTACTCGACCCAACCTTGTTCACCCTCTAGGCGCTTACGAATGAAAGCCCTTACAGCTCAAGCCAAATTTGATTTGAAATATTGTGACTTGTATGACAGCTTCTGCTTGTGTTCAATTATCATTTCTCGACTTTTTACTTATCTTTACAGCTATGTAAAGATTTAATATATTTTATGGCTGACGGGATATAGGAAGACTGTTATTCTGAGTTTAGGAAATGATAGTACCCATTGAAAAACAATTTAAAGAAGGTTTGTATAAGGTTATCTTTATTTACAAAATACTCTTATATCACCAGCTATGCTGGGAGGAGTGGTCAAAAACATGACTTGGGATAGGAGTGGCGCCCACCCCTACCACTGTAATGGTAGAAGCTAAGGACAGGGGAGCATTCGTGTTGCCTCCCACTACGGTCGACCATGTTCTTCATATATCGCCAAAAATCTATGAACGAGTATGATACTTTGATAGCAGTGCCTTTTAGATCTCAAGGAATATCTAATAGACAGCTAGACGTCTATACTCTCCCTTAAAATTAACATGGTCAACATACATTGCACCACATGGTAAAAACTATGAGACACTGACTTAGTTTAACAGGTTTATGATTTGAGGTCAATCGAGGAGAATCTTTACCTTTTGAGGCAAGAGAAAGCTCATATTCGGGGAAACCAACCCATAAAACACAATGTTGTAGATGCATTCAATCTTTGATAGATAATGTCTTATTTGCCTTTCATCATGATATCATCTCTTTTTTTATCATGACAGCCGCCCGTAAAGAAACCAGAGAAGGAAAATTTTACCATTAAAATTGATCCAGAACTTCAACAGAAATACGGTGAGTTTGCCACTTTGTTAATTGAACCTTTTCAGAGAGGCGCTGCGATTTAAACTGCTTTTCCTTACTTTAATACGGTGACCAATACTTTCTTTCTCATTACTGAAGTACTCACATTTTCAGATGTCCCTAGACTGTTCCATATAAAATGTACTCAACTCAGAGTGTATTTATCGAATACTGCATAGCTTCTCTAATCTGCGTCGCATTTCTGTTTGAGCTTTCTCCTCGAGGTAGAAGGATTTCATTTTTGTTATATCGAAAAAAGGAAGAAAATTGTTACACGATACTCAAAGAGTATTAGATAGGTTTCTTGGCAACTTGAAAGCAGAGTTATTTCAGGACTACATCACTTGTAAATAGAGAGAAGTATGAGGTATAGAAATCTTTTCTTACAAATGTTGCCAACTGACATAACGTTTAAAGAAGTAAATGGCATAAAAGTCGGAATTTGCAAAACTATTAGTAAGCTTTGAAACACTAACTTAAATTAACTATAAGTGCCACATTCCTTTAGATTTAAGGCAAAGCATCTACAGGTTACAAAAACTCAAAGGGGCATCACAGGGAGTACTATAAAAACACGTTGTTTTGAATCCACACGTCTTAAGAAATACTTTGCAAGGGCTTGAATAAATTGATGAACTGGATGGCAGCCATTCCATGGCCAAGACACATTGTGTAGATAGCCTGGTTTTCCAGTGTCTTTTAACAAATTGATGTTTAATTTTTGAAGCATGATTCTTACATGATACTTAGTCAATTCCAAAAATATTAACAAGCCCCCCTGCTGACCTAAAGCCTCCTACTTCAGAAAGTCGTCGCGCAAGATTTAATTGTTACGAATGGCGCCATGAAAAACAGTTACGTCATGTACGTCAAATTTCTATATTTTAAGGAAAAGATAGCTGTAACCAGTGTCTCTTACTTTCGACTGATATCTTTTCAGGAAATAACCCATCTGTACTTTTCTAGGCGAGATACGAGGACCCCTGGAAATGTCTCAATCCATACGATGATGCCAAATTCGTTAACAAGCCTTTTAAGAAAGGTAATACGTTAGTTTATAATAATTAAGATGTTTGTTGTGTATTCTTTCGTATGCGGTTTGTTGTTTTTTCGTTATCATATGTATTCTGTTACAGTTGCAAAAACCAAGTGCCTAAGCCATCGTTTTGTCGAGGCAATTCCCAATTTCAGGCAGTTGACACGCCAGCCCCATGATTTGTTTTGTATGTGTGCCACATTCACTGGCAGATTTATGCGGTTCCGACTCGTAACACATCGCAGTTTTGAGCCTAAAGAAATGCTGTTGCACTAAGGAATTATTAGAAATCGAAGAGAGTAGGTGTGGGTAGGTTAAAAGGATGAATGATTTGAAGAAGCTATGAACAGGTATGAAATATATGACGAGTGTAGGGCTCCTACGTTTAATATTATAAATGAAAGAATTCCACAGACACACACAGACATACACACAGACACACAGACATACACGCAGACACACACACACACAGACACACACACAGACACACACACACACATAAACAGAGACACACACAGAGACACACACACGCACGCACAGATACTTACTCGGAGAGACACACAACAGGCACTCACACAACAGACACTCACACACAGACACAGACATACACACAGACACAGACATACACACAGACACAGACATACACACAGACACAGACTAACAGACAGACACAGATTTACAAATTCACACACGCACCCACGCAAATACAGCTTTAAGACACCAGGACCTCAATTCATGAAACTTTAGTCGCATACCTACTACCTCATGTTATATTCAAAGTAGTGCTGTTCTTGTTGCAAGGGAGCTATTCACGTAACAAATACAACCCGATTACCCCTATTTAAGTAAATCGTTGATAAAGGAATGTGTAATAAAACCTCATGCGAGTAACGTCTGCGATGGACAAGCGAGTAGTAAATTCCGTTAAAATATTGAAAGTCGATAAGAATACAAAATTTACTCCATATCGTTTGATTATTTGCCATTAACGTTTGCAGTAAAAGTTTTCAATCGTTCAGGTCAAGCCATCCATATCAGTTCATTATGGTATCCATCCGGTATTTTATCGAACGTATGGATCAACTTTTCATCAGCCTTTTACCAACAATTGATACCTGGAATCTGGGAGATTTGTGCGTGATTGACCCTTGTTTACTATATTCTACAACACTTTTAATCATAGATTGATATTTCCTTGTGTTCGCTAGGAAAGCCGTACAAAATACCAGTCTCCGCCTTTCAGATGCCAATGAAAAATGACAGAAAAAGGAAAAGAAGCAAGGGTAGACAACCAAGACCGTCATTATTGCACTGTATAAACTTTGTTTTGTATATCTACATATTATGTTTAGTATCATCTACGGAAGTACAGTCTATTGCTGAAACCATAATTATTCTTCATGTGGAAATATTGCTATTTAATAGGGAATATTTCATTGAGCCATGAAAACTATCCTTCCTTGAAACCTTAATACATGTTTTGAAATGTCCGTGAAAAGCAAGTGTTTATGATATGCTTAAACTCAAATAGGCATGTTGGTACTCATAGACTGTTTCCTGTTGATAGTCTTGAAACTTGAGAGTGGGAAAATGCCCTTTCAGATTAATTGAATTTTGTAGTTCATGATTGCAGCAGGAAATTATTTTCTTGACAGTTACTACTTCATTCGTGAATTGCCTCCAAAATTGTGAAGACATAATAGAATTGTAAATATTTCTGATTTTCTGCATAATTTTTGAATTTGCAAAAACAGTGGATGGAGCACTTATTTATAAAATTTGTATACAGATGGCAGAGCATATTTTTGAAAACAAAGGTTATGATCCACTAATATAACGAGAACTAGTTATTGTGGCTTTTTGCTGGTACTTTAAGATGCACGAGGGAGGGAAAAAAGAGTTTTTTAATCAGTGGCTGCCCCTTGGTGATCAATTATGTTGAAGAGATTAACCAAAGAGAAGCAGTGCCATGCAAGCAGCAATGATTTTTTTGTTCTAATTATTTACTTGTTAATGGCAAACAGTTATTGTGGGAGTTTGATTGATTCCCTTAATATCTGTTACAAACAGAGGTTTCTGGTGGCCAAATTTGTAATTAATGGAGTGTCCCTTGCATTTGAATAGAAACTTTGTGATTGGCCAAGTCCCATTGAGTGAGCAGATTTTAATTGGCAAAGGTCATTGATGTTGTATTTGTTTCTATTTCTAAGTGTATTTAGTGTAGCCATGCATTTCTTCAGTTTCCTTCTACAGACAAATTATATATCTATTGAAATTAATATATGCATGGTAGATAAATTGAAGCAGATTCATTGTAGTAGTAGCTAAGTAACCAAAACGTAAAGATTGGCATCTGCAGAACTTTGTTTGTGGTTTGAGAGATATTAAGATGTTTACTTGCACAGATATACTACGTGAACACTTACATAAAAAATGTAAGAGAGGCAAGGGACAGCCCCTACATATTAATGGAAAGACAAGTGTGCAATATTCTGCTCCCACTTTAGTTTCCAGAAAGTGAACTTGTTGCTCTTTCTTATAGTTTCTTTTTAAATAATTAGCAAATCTCTGTCAATACGTAATAATTACAAAGTTTGTTATTCACATCACTGTAAACATGTTGAATGATTTTGGGTTAGTTTGAAATAGTTTCCCCTGCGTTCTTTCTTACATACATCACATGGTTAACTTAAGATCGCCAGGGGCTCCATTTTCTGACCATAGCAAACTCGTTGCTCGTGATAGTAAGATTACGTATCTCCATTAGTCTATTTTTGTTCTGTCGAGTTTACTCAGAAAGGTATCCATGGATGTATGACTCTTATTGAATTGGTTCGGTCATATCTTTAGCTTTCTTTGAAAATGGTGGTCTCTCTCTCTCTCTCTCTGGACGTGAGGCTAGGTCCAGCCAACACGAGAGTTACGGATTGCTGTCCTCCACTGGGTGGTTTTTCTATTTATTTAGGGTAGTTTCAATGTCGGGCCCACTGCTCATCAGGGGTCTTTGATTGAGAGACTGCCAAAATCGTTCTTGATGTTATCATCACTATCCATATCTTTGTTGAACAGAAGCCCTCGAGGAAGCGTATTCGGGCTTAACAGAATCGTGCTCACTGATTGAAAATCTTCTGGTTCAGATCATTTCAGAAGATGCATGTTTAGCCTTAGACAATGCAAAGAACGTACCAAGGCTTTATCGCCGCACAAACAGAGAGGTAATTGTATTCATTTATTGTTCAGCTTCTTCTTTTCTTTGGTATTAGATTGTTCTGTACATGTCGTCATTCTCCCGAACAGGTATTCAAATATTGTGACCACACTTCGACCATGTTCTTTTCTTATTCAACTCTGGATGATTTTGCAAGAATGAATTCGATTATTTGTGTTAGTAGAGAAGTCATTGCAAGTCACGTCCGGCGTTCGTAGTCTTTGCCTCCAAGGGGGACTAGAGTTAAGCACATCATTGCTAGTGCATGAAGTTCATACGCAGAGTTAAGGACATCTAACGTCGCACTGTAGCTCAAACAGTCAAAGAAGGAAATAACACTGCGATTTGTCTTATTGTCGCCTAGTGTATAAAGTGTCTGGTTATATTGGTAGTGTAGTGCATATTGTGGCGAACGTATCTGTACAATCGATAAATCATGAGGAAGATATGACTAGTTTATTGCCATTTTTGTCGGTATGTATTTTTTTCGACTTGTTATTCATAACATATCGGTGTCCATATCCATGTCCGCCCATTTCTTTTAAAGTTCATAAACACAAAGCACTTAGTATCTTGCAGTCACTTGTACATGGTGTAAGTATGATTATGGTACCCCAGACCTTGGCGAGGTTTATTGATGCTGAGTAAGGAAGATCATCATGAATTATTGAGGAAAGCGTGAATCCATGTAGATTGGCAGTTTTATCACGCAGTTCAAGATTAACATCTTAATGAGGTACCAATTAGTCGCGTTAATGAGTTTTCAACAGTACTATTGCTTCTGCAACGACGTCATCCATATTAAATGCAAGCGTAAAATTTCTAGTCAGATAGTGTCGTGAATTTTGGTTCTTTGTTAATTTTAATCAACATGCTAATGTTGTTGAACATGTGATAATCAATAGCTGCAATTTTATTTCCTCGGTCATAACCAGAATTTAGCATTTTATCCAAAGACGAGTGTGGGCTGAGCTAGCACTTTGCCTACAATTTACAAATATGATTTTTTATTAAATTGTTTTTAAAAACGTGTGGGAATGATTGCTTTCATGTTTCGTGTACATGTTTTGAAATCATTCCATACCGAAATACCCCTCTCCCCTCTTTGTAGCTCAGGTAGGTTGATTAAATCAAAACTTTGCACTCCAATTTCTGATTGGCTCTGTTCTAAACACAATATGGTGTAGAGTTTGCCTCTCCCTCTTGCACGTGCTTTAACTATTTTTAATCCTAGTAGTGCCAGACGAAGACATCGTTTCAACCAAAAAGATTTCCGTAGTTTGTGCAGTTTATTCAGTGTATAATAAACAGTTATACTTTCTCATAGTTATTAATATATCTACCACTAGTAGGGGATGGCTTCATCCGGCAACATTTTTCAACAAATGTGCTATAGTCAATAAAAGACATATAATTGTTCAGACTCTTTTGTTCCTGATGACTACTAGCTCAATTGAATTCTTTGTGATTTATGTGTAACAAATTATCAAAGTATCTTGGTACTAGTAATACAACTGTTCTGCATGGATGCTCTTCTATAGCTATGAATGACAAATATAAGTGGGACAGGTTTCTTAAATGTGTAAACGATACTCAGAAGAGGAAGTAAGACAACATATCACACAAAATAAGCCTGCATATTACATATCGGACCTACTGACCGATAATTAATAAAGGCTTAAACATAAAACTAATTTATCAGGCCAAATAAGGGTACACATCTTACAAAACTTGCCAGAAAAATTGAATACTTAGGTGGAGGTAAGCTATCTTGATTGTTAATGAGTTATGATGAAAAAAACTCTTCAAACTCACCAACATACAGATGGCCAAACTAGCCTACATATATATTATATAGTAGTTAGGGGAAAGATCTAGTAGTCACACATTCCCCTACACCCATAATGATCTGTGTAGATTGTATCATCTCTTTTATGTGAATGACCCTTACATGTTTGATTTTAGAATTAACAATTGTCATATTATCAGACGACAATTGTCCTAGATATTTTTTTTATTTCCAGAACTTTCCAGAACATTCTACAAAATATATTCTATAACCTTCTATAATCTTCTAGAATAGTAATCTTATCCTATAACACTGGTCAACAATTTTTTTTTTAAATGGTGTTGCGACTCCTATAATATATTTTAGCTAATTTGAGGATGCAGAATCTGAAAATGAACTTAGGTTTTCTTGGTAAGCCACCGTTTATGCGGCACAGAAATGTCTCATTTTGGAGAAAAAAGCATATCTTTCATATATTTTATGTACACATGATACTGACTGATGGCAATATTTCTTACAGAGAAACAGAAAAGACCCCTCAATTTGTATTTGAATTAACAAATATTTGTCCTACTTTCTAGAAATACTATTTTTGCAGTAACAATCAGACCCTTTAAATAAAGAAGTCTTTAAATAACTCAGTTGAATGTCCAAAGGCAAACAAGTATATATGTTTTTTAAATTGTTAAAGAAAGTAGCAACAAAAATGAAACACTCACGGACATAAGAACCATGATAAAAAACTTCCCTTTCTTCATTGTCTTTTATGCTCGATATTATTTCATTTCGTTTGGATGCCCAGCAATAGTCAACTATTATACTCTTTCTCCACCCACCCTAGTAGCACTCTTCCATTGTTTTGATATCCTGGTGGAATCTTTCTCCTTACTCATCATCTCCTTACTTATTTATATATCATTTGGAAATCCAAATGGCCATGTAAATAATGAACCTTAGTACTAATATTAATGCCTATGCATTGTAGACTTGAACAAATTTCCCACTACCTCCTTGCAGTTTTCGGCGCTGCGATCCCCTAATATGTTTTCTATAATGTCAGTAAAGGATGCACAAGCATGAAACTCTCAGTTATTAATGAACATATTCATCATTATTAATGAGTTTGCTGATATCAGAAACATCGAACACCCATGCTTTGAGTTTCTTGGTGCTAAGTTCTGGAAATGATTTACATTTATACTCCCAACCTTTCCTTTCTTTGTCGAGCAATTTTAGCCTACACTTTCGGCTTTGCCATGCTCGGTGCGATTATCCTGTGCCTAACCTATGTACCGATGATGTCATCCGTGCTGCTCAAACCGCTCAAACAAAAACACAGTCGGTTCGGAAAATTCGAACAGCGGTTTGAAAAAATCGGTGACAGCATAACCGACGGCGTTCAACGACTGTACCGGCCATTGCTTAAAAGCGCGTTGCGCCACCAAATGCTGACTTTGGTGACGGCAATGGTATTGCTGGGTGCCGCCGGCATCACGTTTTCCAAAATGGGCGGCGAGTTTTTGCCGCAACTCGACGAAGGCGACATCGCCATGCAGGCCCTGCTCAGACCCGGCAGCGGACTGAATGAAGCAATTGACGTTTCAAACCGCATTGAAACCATCCTGCTGGCGAACTTTCCGGAAATCAAATCGGTATTATCCCGGATTGGCGTCGCGGAAATTCCGACCGACCCGATGCCGATGGACATCGCCGACATGTTCATCATTCTCGAAAAAGACCGGCGTAAATGGGTGTCCGCTTCGTCAAAAGACGCATTGATTGAACAAATCGCGAAAAGGCTGGATACCGAAATAATCGGCGTCAATCTGGTGTTCAGCCAGCCGGTCGAACTGCGCTTCAACGAATTGCTCACCGGCGTGCGAGAAGATGTCGCGGTCAAACTATACGGTCCGGACTTGACTATCCTCGGCGAAAAACTCGATGACATGGTAAAAATCATCCAGACCGTTCCAGGCGTAGCCGACATCAGCCCGGAACGCATCGTCGGCTTACCGCAGATGACGGTGCGCTACGACCGGGAAAAAATCGCGCAATACGGTGTACCCATCGACAAGCTGAATGACACTATCCATTCGGCGTTTGCCGGCGGCGTGGCCGGTATCATTTACGAAGGTGAAAAACGCTTTGAAATGGTCGTGCGCTTCGACGCCAGCTACAAAAAAAGCATCGAGGACGTGCGCAATCTCTACATCGACCTGCCGGACGGCAACCAGATTCCGATCAAGGAACTCGCCGACATCCGCTATATTTCCGGCCCGATGCAGATATCGCGCGACAACACCCATCGCAGAACCTATGTCGGATTAAACGTCAGAGGCCGCGACGTGGAATCCGTCATTCACGACATTCAGCAAAAACTGGACGCGCAACTGGAACTGCCCGCAGGTTATTACCTGAGCTACGGTGGTGAATTTGAAAACCTGCAAAAAGCCAAAAGCCGACTGGCCATTGTTGTACCGATCACGTTATGCCTGATATTTACCCTGTTGTATTTCGCACTGAAATCGGGCCGCCAGTCCCTGATGATTTTCTCCGCGATCCCATTAGCCGCGATCGGGGGCGTATTTGCACTCTGGCTGCGGGATATGCCGTTTAGCATTTCGGCCGGTATTGGCTTTATCGTATTGTTCGGCATTGCGGTACTCGACGGTCTGGTGCTGATCGACCGTTTTAACACGTTAAAAGCGCGCGGCGTCACCTGTATCCGGCGGCGCATCCTGATCGGCACGCGCGAGCGACTCAGGCCGATTCTACTCACCGCCACGACGGACATTTGCGGATTCATGCCCATGGCGTTATCCGGATCGGCAGGCGCGGAAGTCCAACGCCCGCTCGCTACCGTGGTTATCGGCGGACTGGTTGAGCTAAAGTGGTAGGTGTAACCTGAGAACTTTCCCCTTGGTATCTATCGTGATACAAGAATTCGTCCACCGCTACTACATCGTATTTTCTGATTAAATTGCCAGGGAATAATATCGTCTAAGATTTAAGAATCAAGTGACAGTCGCAAGACCAAAACAGAAGCATTCGACAAGCTCGTGACGATCGTGCCTGCCAATAGAGCCCACTGCCGCTATCGCAGTCCCTATTACACTGGTGTCAGTAGTGCTTACAAGCTTGAAGACGATCCACTCGATCAAAGAAGACGTGCATAGCTCGTATCTCTCAATCACTGTTTGGTAGCAGACCTACACAAGTGCCCAGCTCAACACCCCTCTGTTGCACTGGAGTTTCCTTAGCTCTGGTAGCTCTGGACCAAAGTTGTTCCCCCGTTTGTCTGAAAGTGCGGTATACTTGGACAAAACAAGAATCGTTTCCTGGATTTCTGCTGGCAGATTTTCCTTTTCTCAAATGCCTACATACGTTCGGACCGCAGTACCTGCTGTACTAGGATGTTGCCCTTGTTGTGCTGAAAATCTCACGGATCGTGTGGATTCTCCATTAAACCGCTAGTGGTTGGTTATGCTAGTACGATTCACAGTCTGCGTGCTCACCTTGTACCTGTTGTAGCTGCCGTGCTGATGTGTTAGGATTCTTTACCTTACTCTTCACAATGTTCCCTGGCTTACCTCGCAGCCAAAGCAAACGACCAAAGCCTGTCTTTGTGCATTAGCATGTGTGAAGCAAAACCTGTCTTCATGACAACAAACATCAACGTTTCGACTTGTGTCTGGGTCCTTCCTACGGGAATGGTGACTTGATTACTCAACCATGGCCTTGTCGCATCTAACTTTGATCCCTGTTGATCAGGGCACCCTGTCAACTATCGAACATGGTTTTGGCAAACCCAAACAATGGTTTTGTCACGGACATTCGACCGCTTGTAACTCTACTATCATTGCCTTTTGCAATCTAGCATAGAATGTTCAAGCAAATTATAGTAATTTTTACTAATTTTAATATTTAGCTCTTACGGGTCGTGTTGAGCTAAAGTGGGGGTGAGTGTAACCCTGGTACATTCCCTTTTGTAATCTACCTACCCCCACCTTATTTGGGTATCCCTTAGCCCTAGGATAGCTCATCCTGTGTCTCATACACAATAGTATTTCACACCTTCCTGTTAAGCTCTCGTCTACGACACTAAACTTGTTTTGCTTAGGTTAAGCTACCTTTGTTCTCAGCTAAAATCCTGTTTATACCTTAGACAGTAGTTTCGCACATATAAGCTATACCTTTGTGCACAGTTAGCTACAGGCTATTCACATTATTTTCCCCCTTATTTGGTATGCCGTATCTAGCATTCACCTCATCCCAGTAGGAATATTTGCCGCTATTTTCGTACACACTGGTACAATCGTATATCACTTATTGGGCATTCCCTTATCCCTTTGGCTACGATCCCCTAAACGATCCCCTTAACTCTACTTAAGATTTCTCGTCTCCCGATGGTCTTATCTCAATAAAATTTGTCTTGAGCTTGAAGTTTCACTCTTTCAGAATCAACGGTTTTTATTGGCTAGTTTTCTATTTAGCATTATGAAAATACCGTTTCAAAATATCGACTAGTAATTACATAATCCATTTAATCGTACGTACATATAAATACTCGATCTATAAATTTATCAATACACACTTTTAATGTAACAAGCTGTTGGTAGTAATTTTTGCCTCTGCTACTTTTCCTGCCCGAAAAAATTACGGCCTTGCTTTACGAAGTCATATAAGGGTAATGCACGTCAGACACGTAACCTATAATCTTTCTGTAAGTTGCTTATTTAGAGAATTGATTTAATTGACAAATAATATTTTTTTGTTTTAGTTGAAAAAATGAAAGCCACATTTAAAGACATTCGAAGCACCAATTCTGAAGACTTTCGAACATTCGAATATGTAGGAAGTGGAAATTAGTAAGAAAACTAAACTAAAAGCGCTGTAACTTATTTTCCCCAAACGCTATTTCCTTGGGGTTTTGCTATGTTAATACCCAAAAACGTCAGTTCTAACGATGTCAAATATCAAACGTTTGCAATTTATTTGACGTAAGGCCTTTTTTTCGATTTTTCTACCGGCCTACTTTTTTAACTCAAGCATTAATCAACACGCAAATGAGACTGCCTGGACTCTAGTTATGTACTTGAAGTAGGGAAATGCAAATTCTACAGAGTTTCCATATTTTCTATATCAAAGCGCTGACGTCATAAAATTTCCAAATCTTAAATGTTTTAGGGTTTTTTTCTAAGCAACATTTTGCAATGTCCGTCAGCTATATTTTACATTTTTAGTTACTCTTTTCTCATTTAGGGAGGGAATTTTGGATGATTAGGGGCAACGCTAATGTCTAATATGATATCATATATGGTTGTAACTTGTATAAATAAGTAATAGCTTTTGTGCGTTAAATTGTAGTTTATCGTAGGTACGTCCCAAACTCATGTTTGTTAACAGTCGGTTGTAGCAAATTCTATGCTTTATGGTGATTAACTTTGAAATTATTTCATCGTATCATTAACGTTTTAGCTTTGAAGGGTTTTGCATTGGATCCATCGGACGAAGGGAGAAAGAAGTATTTTGATAAAGTGAACAAGGAATCATGCACTCCAATTCACCTAGCTTGTAAAGGTGGTTACGTCGCTGCCATAAAAGCACTGGTAGACAATAATGCTAACATGGAAGCCAGCACTGAAACTGCAGATATTGGTACACCGTTGCATGTGGCAGTCCAAGAAGGTCACCTAGAGGCCACTGAGTACCTTTTATCAAATGGTGCAAATATTCATGCTCAGGCATATAAGAATAAGCTTACACCCCTTCACATGTAGGTTGCTAATCGAAGTTGTTAAGATATTACCATTGCACTTTATTTAAAGGGATCTCCCTAACTTTTTCTTCCTCATGGATCTCTATTCATAATGACGTACGCGTGCTTAAAATCCACTATGTCAAAGGGAATAGAATAATTGGCTATTTTGATTTTGGTCTGTGACTACTTCCAGTTGTGATAGCGATCGTGATGGCACACCAAGCTTGATATTTTTATCAGTAAACTTGTCTAAATATATTAAGTATAGCATTTTAAGCCCATTTTAGAGAGTATTTTTCTGAAACAATGTTAGTTTTATAAACAAAAAGGATAAAGAGAGTAACCATAGTATCCTTTTCAATTAAAGGCTATGTACCCCAATCGCCGACAAAGTGGTCTATTAAAAAATGTACAAAGTTTCTTAGAGGCTTCATCCAGACAAATCTGGTGAAAGCCTGAGTTTGCATCTAGTTTAGTGAACACATTTGCTCCCCCCATGCGTCCAATGGTATAGTCAACGGGTGGTAGCATAGTTCTTTCCCTTTTAACTGCAATTTTTTAGTTTAGTAAGGTCAACACAAATCCTGACCTTACCGTTATCTTTTGGAACCACTACCATGGGGGCACACCTGTCAGTTGGTCCCTTTGTCTCCTCTATTACCCCTAATTTAGTCGGCCTATAAAGCTCTTCTTTAACTTTGGGTAACAATGGGATTGGCACCCTTCTTGGCATTGTTATGCTTTAAGGTTCAGCTTTAGAATCTAGAGTAATATGATATTCACCTTCCAATCTACCCAGTCCGTGAAAAAGGGAAGAGAATGCTTCAAAGTTAATAGGATCTGAGGCGATATTTCCTATAAGCTTTACAATACCAAGCAGCTTACTGGCTTCCCTGCTCAGCAAATTAGATCCTTGTGAGAGCACATAAATGTCCTTGTTAAGTGTTTGGTCCCCTTTTGTAATTTCTGCCTTGAAATAGCCAATTACTGGCTGGTTCTTTCAGTCAGGGCCTCGTAAAATTCTCTTAGGTTGTCTCAAAATAACATGTGAGAAGTCTGAATCATACAGCAATTTTGGAATAATGGTGACATCAGCCCCAGTATCTACATTAAATGAAATTGACTTGCTTGCAACTCTGACTTTTGTCTGCCACGTTTGTCTACTTTGATTCACTGTCCCCACTTCAACACAGAAGATGTCCGGAAAATACCCATCAGAAACAGATTCCATCCAATTGGCCTCGTCTACCATTTGAACATCTGTGTCATCCACTTCTTGAACCTCTGCTCTCTATTTTGCTCGGCATACCTTTGACCAATGTCCCATTCTATGGCATCTATTGCACTTACTGCTCTTGGCTGGGCACTGATCTCTAGATTGAGGCTCTCTTCCACACCATAAGCATTGTTTACCACCTACCCCTTGGTTGTGTTTCTTGCTTTGATATCTATTTTGTAATCCCTGACTTTTACCCCCTGATATCTCTTTCTGGCGCACTGCTTGAACCTGGGTATTATATCTGTCACCCCCTTTTATCTCTTGCACCCATCGACCTGAGCATCCCTCTGCTCTGCATTTGTTTATAGCCTTTGCTAAAGTTAAACTACTGTCCCTCAGTAATCTTGCCCGTACCTTGTCACTATTTATACCAAGAACTATCTTATTCCTGGTGAGTTCATTGGCAAGGTATCCATAAGAACATATGGCAATTAGAGTATAAACATTTGACAAGAATGAGCCAAAACTATCACCTTCTGCTTGTACGTATGTGTTAAATTTATACCTTTTGTAAGTAATGTTCATTTTGGGTGAGCACAATGTCCTAAACTTCTCTAGGATTGCACGAGGGCCCTCCCTATCCTCTGCGGGTAAATATCCATCCTCTCCTGTACTCCCTTGTGCAAGTGCCCACGCAAAGCCATTGTAAATCCTCCATTAGCAAAGCTGATAAAGAGGCTAGACATAATGGCCCTGTTAAGTGTATACCCCCCTGAATCTATTGCCGCTGGCCAGGCACCGTGTCTGACCAGGTATTTATAGGCCGCACCCCACCTGTCACTGTGCATCAGGCATTGGACATTTGCTCAATCTCTCCGTTTTATCAAAGAGGCAATTCAATGAAACTGTAGCTGCACAGAGTCGGCTGAAACTGTTAACTCGCCTTTTGAGTCACTGCTCTGGTGGCTTTATTCTGACTCCACTACGTACAATTGCAACCCAATGTAAAAATATAGACCTGTCTGACAATGAAAGAAACGTTCTGTCTAAGAATTAAAACAAGAGGAGTAAAAGCCGTTATTGTTGGTTTACCAAAAATGAATTTGCAGAAAGTTGAGTTTGGATTTGAATAAAACTGAAGCAGAAACTAAACAACCTATTTTTATTTACACGTAGTAATCTAAAAGAGCACCAAATCGAGGATATGATGGTATAGAGGCAGCAACTATCTCCTACAGTCCCACTTTTGACAGTTAAAGCATGGGTGTGGGCGGGAGGACATTTGCACAATGGATTTCACCGCAGGCCATCTGAGTGCTAAAAAATCATTCACCGTCCTTTACTTTTTCTTAGCTTTTTCGTAGGTAGGCAATTATATCTTCTCTCGAGAACATATGTTAGAAACATAACGTCTGTCTGAGTACTCATCTATGTACGTGTATAGAGAGATAAATATTTATTGCCAGGTTCATCCTCCTTGGTTTGTAGGGATATTATTGTTGTAAATCTACTTAACGATCTCTCTGAAAGGGATTAAATACCTGGAGTGAAGTAATTAATGTAGCCAGTGATCCAAAGAATTAACTACTTAGCTTCTTATAATTTGCTTAGTGTTTAACTGTCTGTAAAGCAATCAGCTGTCAATTAACCTGTGGATAAATCTGAATAAAGATACAGTTAAAAACTTAAATCACTTTGAAACAAGTACAATATTATGTAGATAATACAATTTCAGAAAGAGATAAAGTACTTTGTTATCATAATACGTTCATGTACAATGGCAATTCTACTTAAAAGTCAAGAAGATGAAGGGGCAATTAACTGTTCTCTCACCTAAAATATTGCGGTAGGAAAGAACGTTAAGGACCTCGAGTTGTTAAAATTATTTATATCGCGTGGTAATAGTGTCAATTTGAAAACGAATTTTAGCAACAGTATTCTTACAGCCTTTAAGAGCAAAAGCTTGCAGAATTCATTTTAGCTGGCATTAGAAACCTTCACGCTATCTCTTTCACATTCAAATGATATCCTCGTTTTCATGCCACTATGATTATACCGACCTCCATTTCCTGCTCTCGTTAATCCCTAATTTTCTGTCACAAGTTACTAGCTTTGGCCACTAGTTAGTCTGTTTTCCTTTTATTCACTTACTTCGGTTCATGGCCTTATGCTGCTTCTTACATGCTCTGAAATGTTAAAGCCAGTCAGTGCCTCAGGCCTCAGGGTGGAATTACCAATGGCTTCTAGAGGTTGCAATAAAACACCGAATCGATAAATAGATTTGCACCTTCAACTTTTATGATCCCTCTGGGTTCGTTAGCCATTTTACCCTCTTTCTGCGATAGTGACCGCACCCATTTAGAACATGAGCAAACACCCTCACGCCTGAGTCCTAATCTTGCATAGGATATCAGTAGTTCAAGAAGATAGAACTTAGATCATGGGCTTATTAAATAAAGGGCTTACTCCTAGCTTCCCTACTGATGCCAGGATGCATCTACTCTGCTTGCATGTGAGGTGTGATGCTATATGCAAGTGAATGCTGGACAATCAGAAGAAGACTCATATGGAAAGGAACAATTAGGTGGTAGTAAGGTAGATCTGTGATGTACTAGCAGAAGACCAAGTCAGTATAGCATCCCTCTTTGGAAGAATGAATAAACAGCATCTAGACTCTTCTTCAAAGAAATAGACTGAGATGGTACGGGCATGTTGAGAGAAGCCATGGGTGGTGTAGTCGCTGCGGAGAAGTGAAAGTGAGAAGTATCAAGGGTCCAGGGAGACCAAAGAAGACATGGGATGAAACCATCCGCCAGGACAGAAAGGACCATTCATTGCTGCACGTCGACCCTACGAATCAACTGGCCTGGAGAGGAGCTCTACGTAAGCTCATCCCCCATCCGACTCCCAGAGAGGAAAATGTGATGTAAAACACGGATAGTAAGTAAGTAGTAAGTAAGTAGACCCTGTTGTAAGACATCAGAGACTGCTGAGGGCAGGGTGTGTGCACAGAAGTACAGCATGGATCAATCACTGTCAGCAGATGAAAGTGACAGGCAGCAAGAGCAGTGGGTGCCCAAGGAAGACATGGAAAGATCCAAGATCTACAGTTCTGGAACCTCACCATGAACATGAAAGAGGACAGAGACCTGTCAAACGTGAAGTGAAGTAAAGCCAGGACACAGTATGCAGGCAAGGTATGAAAATCTACTAGTGTAACATATCCTACAATAGTATATTTTAGTGTATAGCAGAAATAGTAGTTGTTACCTTTAAATATTTTACTACTTTTATCTGTAATTTGTTCCATCTGGTAAACAGAAAATATTTCATACCTTTCTAAAAGTTCCAAGCCAAATGTTGGAGATACATTAAACTTGCTGTTGAAAACGAAAAATAATCCATTCTTTATGATATGGAGAAAGTGGATGTTCTCAACTTCCTATAGATAAAGCGATAAAAAAAATTATTTTGCACATCAAACAAAGATCAGTATATATCATACATTGTGAAAGCAGTGTCTTATTTTACTCTGTTCCGGGGAGGGGGGGGGCAAAAAGCAGGTTATTTGAATAACAATTATACAAAGTTTCTAAAGCAATATACTGCAGGTATGTGGGGTTTATTCTCTAATGGGTTTCTAATGTAAGACAGAAACAAGATACCCAAGGTGCAGTAAAAATGACATTAGTGCCAATCATATTCAAAACAAAGAACATGATGCTTTTAGCCATACAAGAATTCTTCTTTAGTTCTTTAACACAGCAAATCAGAATTATGAACAATATGAACAATCTTTCAAGTATATATATATGTGTAACACAAATTTGAAAACAAATCTCTCCAAAGTTGTGAGGAGACAAGGCCCCCTGTCCCCATCTGCTTTAGGCCTGAATTTAAGAAAATGTCTTGATAGTTTAGAATCTTGATAGGCTAATAGTTAGACTCATCAATATTCTGACACTATCACAGCTATTCTGCACAGTCCCGTAATGTATTATATGTCAAACCTGCATAATATATAACTTAGTACACATTTATGACTACTATATTTGTATAAAGTGGTTGGGTAAGACCAGTCAGTATAGCACTTGAATAGCAAGCAGATGGTTAATGATTAACTTTCACCTTAAGTAAGAGGTGGCCAAACAGCACCCCACAATGTTTTCGTGGGCTCCACCTAGCATTTATAAAATTCCTGGCGGCAACAAAGTGTGTGGCACATTTTCTTTCGTAACCAATGAAGTAAGAACCACAAAAGATATTAAGCATTTCATCAAATACTGAAAAGTAGCATTTTATTTTCATAGGGAAAGTTGAAGTAAGATACCCACCATTTTTAATTCCAGCAATCAAAATCTGGTTTTTAGTGCACAAACGATCGGCCATATTTGATTCAGATTCTACTGAATGCAACTATGTCGATGGGCTACCAACACTTGATATTAAATCGAATGATAACTTTCGGATCAGCATTTCTGTAAGACTAATGTCTTCTGACAACAGTTTATGAGAATGCCTTAGTTTGTATGCGTTTATGAGTCTCCGAGACAGATATTGCCTGCAAAGGCCCTTTTGCTTCTTATCTGGATGAGAGCTTTAGGCCTGCGGCAGGCCCTACTTTTTTACGGATTGGGATGAGCTGTAAAATTTCATAAAAATTAAATAAGAAGTGGAATGACACGTCTCTCATTCCCCTGTGATCACTCTGGTGTTACTGTTATTGTTGTTGTTGGAGTCATTGATGTATGTGCGGAAATCAAGTACACTTTCTCTTTGTAACATGAAGCTTTGGAGAAACAGAATCTGCTTGAAAATAAGATAAACATACATTTTACTTAATAAATGAGAATCGAACTCTTTCACCATATCTACTGCATTGAAACAGGTGATTGAGACAGGTTTAAACAGTTTTACCATATGCAAAACGATGCCTTTCGTTAGCCATTGTGAGCCTTTATTTCGGACATGGAATGCCAACGACTGCAAATTTATGCGTGCTGAGAAACGACCTATATCTCTCTAGGTACTTTTTACGAATTTGAATAGGCCTACTTTGCACGTTTTTGAATTAGAGGAATGTATTGCCAACTAAGTCAGCTCGGAATTCGGTAATTAATTGTGTCTTTCCGCAATCATTTACCGTATGCAATGGGCGAGAAGTATGAACAGCTAAAGATATTTGCTGAAAACTTCGAACTTATATTTCAAGCAGACAGACGACGATTATTATATATGATTTATTTTCATCCACTAAAAGTTTTCACACATGATTAATAGAAAGAATGTTTATCAAGAAAAGCGACAAGAATTGTTACCTGTTCCGGTAGTCTAACCAAGTACACTGGACTTCACACTGTTGTGTTAGTCATGATATCTAACTCGTGATCACGTGATAAAAACAGCTACTATCCTGATTGGCCGAGAAGTAACCGTTCGACGTGGTATGGTTTTGAGAAATGGTCAGATCCGTTCCAAGAGTGACAGAAACAGTGACAGCTAGTCGTGTATGCAGCATCTCACCCCACGGCGGTATCTGAGGTATGATACGTTAGAAAGGTCCGTAGAGTTTATTGGAAGTATGACGATATGCCAATTTTTCCATTCGACTGTGTCTTATTTCACTTTTTTAACTGCATCTCTCAGTTACAGAAATGAAGTCAAGGGAAATGCAAACGACAAGGAAACACACTTATCAAAACCAATTAAAATTATTAGACTCTAATCCACTCCCATTAACTTAGAGGTTGGTCATATCAGGAAATTGAGTTGTTTGTCTTGTTGTTGAGGTGTTTGTCTTGTTTTTGAGTTGTTTGTTTTGTTATGTGAATTAAGTAAACCCACGTCATCATCTATGTTTATTGATAGACACTATCCTCATCTCAGATAATTAATTGGTATTTCATAACTCTATTTTTATTTTATCGCAGTTTCAACAAATTTATAAAAAGGTTGAAGTTAAAGTTGATGTGGACTTATTAGCTCTCAGGTATGAAATATTGCTGTGTAAAGTTCAATTGTTTTGATTATCATTAAATACCTCCTGCCATAGCTTGCCCACCTTACCATTGCCTCCCACATCTCTATATCCACTGATTTCCAAATTGTATCATACTTTAAAGGGTTGGGTAACTTTTCATCACACTACGATTCATCAGGCAACAATTCATCACGGCAACAGTTCATCATACAGGTTATTCGCTATGCGACTATTCATCACCTGAAGTCGACACGAAGGTGTTTTCGCTAACTTTGGTGAAACTGACATTTTAACATATTAAAAAACAGTACAGTATTTGGCCTGCAAGTAGATTTTGTTATAATCTGGTGGAATATATAAATAAATTTAAGGTGATGTAGAGTCACATGATGATATGTCTGTAAGAAATTGTCGCATGATGAATTGTCGGGTGATGAATTGTCTTTGTGATGAATTGTCACTGTGAGACATTGTCGCATGATGGATTGTGGCTGTGAGAAGTTGTCGCATGATGGATTGTCGAAGTGATGAATTACCGCGTGATGAAAAGTCCTGGCAGCCTTTGAAGAATAAGCTAACCTAAATATGTCCAAAGTGTACCTTTTCGTTATTACTTTCACTGTCCCAAAACCTCTGATTTGTACCGTTTCGTATCTCCGCATGTCATACGTCAGACAAGGCCAATATAAGATTTGCTTGTTTTTTTGTTTGTTTTTTTTCAGTTTACTGTGATATCCATCCACAGGATTGCCAATTTTAACCTTCAACTGCTACGTTAAGTTGTGAAACAAGTAACCTATGTTGTTAACATGTGTTAATTGTACGTACGTATTAATTTATCTTACATTATGGTTAGTTTTCTCATTGGGCCGATACAATTAATAAAGTTGTAGTAATTCTGGTTGGATCTTTGGAAAATACTGTTCGGTTATTCTTTTAGCACGGCACGGTAGTCCAGTGGTGCTTGACTTGCATTTCAAATCGTGCGAGCGGGGTTCGATTCGAGACAGTGGTGCCAAGGTTCACTCAGCCTTCCATCCTTACGGGGTCGGTAAAATGAGTACCAGCTTTGCTGGGAGAAGTGGTCAAAACATGACCTGGGATGCGAATGGAGTCCACACCTACCACCGTAGTAGTAGAAGCTAAGGAAAGAGGAGCATTCGTGTTGCCTCCGACCGCGGTCGGCCATTCTTTTAGACGTTTCATTTCGATCATCCTGACGAATATACTCTGCGGAGTGTCAGACGAAGAAAGCTTTCAAGTACAAAATGCTTCTGTATTTCGTGCAATATTTGTACGTACTTTATCTTCTATCAAAACCTATAACGTTTCCTTACCTTTCCTTCGTTCTAGTCAAGGAAGTGTTATTGCAGACTATATCTTAACACTCAACCAGTCGCGTGATGTGGAAATTCTTACGTTTTTGGACTGATTTTAACCAAACTGCTTCCCACCATAAAATTTATTGCATTACAATACATTTATGCCCATACCAAAAAACAAAAACAAAAAAACTACTATATACCCATTAACACTGAGGATACACTGTACACACTACAATTTCAAAGAGAAGTTGTAAAATGTAGCCATTACATCTACTACAAAAGCAGAAAAAAAATAAGAAAAGTACATATACACTTCATCACTTCACCTGTAAGCTGGACAGTTCTTTCAGATGGTTCTGCAAAATTTAATGAAAGATCAGACTTTACTACAGGCATGAATCATATTGGAATTTACAACTGTTGTACTACCACTAATAATAGCTTTAAATAAATCTCTGAAAGATAATTTTAAGATGTCAGCAGTAAACTTTCTTCTTGGCACAAACGCATCTGATAACACATACTTTCCTCTCTGACATTAAAATCATGACATTGTAAAATTGGTGACCATAAAAAAAATCCATTATTACAAGCTAAATGGTGGGTACAAACATGTTACTCTGTAAATACAGCTGCATATCACTGCAAAAACATTAACATAACAAAAAACGTAACCAGGGCTTTAACTAAGAACTTGACGATAGAAATAAAATATGTTCCAAATGCACATATTCTCCAAAAGATTGCACTGACATAGAAACCAATATACTATTCAATGTCTGCAATTTATGGTGGTGTTATACACAATGGCAACAACCCTAGAAGGAGCTTGTTTATTTCTTTGATTGATTTCTCCCCTCAACTGACTGACCAACTGCATGACACATGTGGTGCACATGATCCTGTGACCTACGCTCGCATTTGCCATAGCCCTCCATTAGTATTAGGTAATCAATTCAAGAATCCTTTACTCTACTTCGTAAACAAAAATACTAGCACATGACCTACTGTTTGTACTATTAATAAACCCATTTAATACACTGAAGGAGGTATTTCTATATATTCAATGGAGTGGTGTGCACTTCTGGTGTTTCTGCAACTGAACGTGGTAAAACCTTCGACAGGTCTCACACAGCTCCAGGGCTGTAGGAGAGAGAGCTAGGGATGCACACCCATTTTTGGGAGAGAAATGCTTACAAACATGTGTTAAAAACTTTAACAATAATATAGAATTACTCTTCAGACCATAATTAATTATGCTCCATATATAGCACCTTTCTAATATTTACTGCATTAAAAAGACCAAGAAGAATGACTCAATAGCTAGTTTTGTTTGTATTGTTTTGAAAGTGGTCAACACATCAAACCGTTTTGTTCCTGTCCTCTTGTTTTCAACTTGCAATAGGAACCCCTTGGAATATGCGAATTAAGTCTTGTGGGATATCAGTTATATAGTTTGGAAACACTTTAAATTGGCCTATCAAATTAACTGCTCTTTCTGCTGACTTTGTAATACCATTATTTGCGCTCTACAAGTAAATCAACCTTGGAAAATATTCATCAAAATTGAAAAACTGCAAACACTGTCAATAATGGTAAAAATGCACTTTAGTGCCATCAATGAAATGCAAGCACAGTCCCTTTTTAGACTATATATAGATAGAAAATAAAATTTCTGCGCAAATTGGTTTCTTTATCGTCCACAATTTTCTTGCCACCTCTTCAAGGCAGGTCCTAAAGTACCCACTACTACTACTACTACTACTACTACTACTACTACTACTATTACTACTACTACTACTACTACTATTACTATTACTACTGCTACTACTACTACTGCTACGACTACTACTACTACTTCTACTACTAGTTACCACCACCACTATTTTACACTTGGTATTTACTATTGTGATAATTTTCCTGGAATAAAAATGTATGGGGTCGATAGAAATCTTAAAATCTCATTAGGGGGTAGACGAGCCAAAATGTTTGAGAACCCCTGGTCTAGTCAGTGGTCTAAGCACTTATGGATAGGGTATTTAGACGGCACCGAATACATTTGCATCTCTACCAGTTTGGATCCGTACCCATGTAAACAGGTTCCGAGCATAAATCTTCACTATCAAATCATAGACATATACCTCATCAATATAATTCTTTTCCTTTAGTCGTGTCATAGCACGAGTCTGATACCCATCAACTTCCGGTCTACAAAAACAGATATACAAATGGATTTTACATAGTTACACTAAAATAGTAAAGTAATATTACAGTTTTATGACAGCGGAGCAGCAGAAAACGAGAGTCTCACCAAACGGCAAAATGACCGAGTGGTACGAGCATCATCATCATTATCTAAGGTTATGAGCTTTAGAGGTTCCAGCCCTGTCGTGTTATAATGTCCTAGAGCAAAATATGAACTTTGTTGTGCTTCATTGTACCAAGGTGTAAAATTGGGACGTGACTGTGATGGTAAGAAAAGCCACTTAAGCACCCGACCGTGTGTCTGCACTCCCCAGGAAGTGGACCAGAAAAGTGATAAAAAGCAGACTTGAGCTGCGGCATGAATGTCAGTTGAAAAGCGCCTTTGAATGTCCCTAGGACAGAGAGGGTACCATTTAAATGCAGAATGTCTTACGTTACTTTCCCTCCTCAAACATATTTTACCTTCCCTTGGCAACATGTAGAATTCAAGCAGAAAAATAGCCCAAGGAGCATCATCATCAGTACGAGCATCATCATCATTATCTAAGGTTATGAGCTTTAGAGGTTCCAGCCCTGTCGTGTTATAATGTCCTAGAGCAAAATATGAACTTTGTTGTGCTTCATTGTACCAAGGTGTAAAATTGGGACGTGACTGTGATGGTAAGAAAAGCCACTTAAGCACCCGACCGTGTGTCTGCACTCCCCAGGAAGTGGACCAGAAAAGTGATAAAAAGCAGACTTGAGCTGCGGCATGAATGTCAGTTGAAAAGCGCCTTTGAATGTCCCTAGGACAGAGAGGGTACCATTTAAATGCAGAATGTCTTACGTTACTTTCCCTCCTCAAACATATTTTACCTTCCCTTGGCAACATGTAGAATTCAAGCAGAAAAATAGCCCAATCTCTTCATAGTAACAGTAGCCCAGGCAATAAGGTTTCTGATTCACTCATTGAATTTGACAAAATACTTATTTTCTTTAATGAAAAGCTGTTACAGTACTTCCTCGATTATCCGGTCAAGTTGGACGGGAAGATTTGAAAATATGGCCGGATGATCGAAAATGGCCGAATAATAAAAATGTCCTATATATTAATCAAAATTCATTTGCCGAGAAGTTTAAAGTTTTCCAGCATTAAACTGTGCTACTGGGGCATAAATCTGCCGTCTGTCTTGTGATCAGCACAAATACTTGAATCCTTAAGTGCTTGGAACCTTGTACTACTGGGATGGCACTGCATACAGTGTTTTAGACGATAGGTGGTTGACACTCTGATGTCAATGTTATCGAAGAGACCGGGTTCTATCACAAACATAAGAGAACCATTGTTTAGCTTCCATTAATTTTGCAGTCACCGTAACATCTAGGACGGTGCTACGACTTTTCATCACGTGACAATTTATCACGCGATGGTTTATTACGTGACAATTCTTGACTTTGACAATCCATCATGCGACAATTCATCACAGCGACACTTCATCACAAAGACAATTCAAAATGCGACTATTCATTACCTGAATTTATTTATTTATGCCACCAGATTACAACAAAATTTACTTGCAAGTCAGATACTGCACTGCTTTTTGTTAAAATGTCAGTTTCACCTAATATAACTGACGTAAAAGACTGCAAGCAACACTGAGAGCCGACCGTAGAGTAACAAGTACAGATAAGGCAGTCCAATGCCACTCGCTGTGCCTCCTACTGGGTCGAACAAAAGTTGATCAGTTAAGGTTGACGGACAAGAATCGCGTAAACAAGCAGCTTCCTTAGGGGTATTCCTGGTAAATTAAAAAAAATTGTGCTTAGTACCAAAATAACATGTTACTCAATAACACATTGGTGTCATCTTCAGGTGATGAATAGTCGCAATGATGAATTGTCTTTGTGATAAATTGTCGCTCTGATGAATCGTCGCTCTGATAAATTGTCGCGTGATGAATTGTCGCGTGATGAAAAGTCACCCAACCATCTAGGACATATTCTGAACTATTTATACATCCTAACACTTCATATAGAGCTATTTAGTCTTTCCACTACCCCCGGTCCCTCCCAATCACTCCCGTAGTAATAGGTAGATCCTTCCTCCTTGTACCGGTATCTGATTATAAGAATAAAGATTGATGGTAAGATGATCAGTAGCTTAAATCTGATAAGAAACACGTATACGAGCACATTTTCCCTAGATAATCAATTCGCATGTACTTTGTTTCATGGCTTCTGTCTTTTGCATTGTAGGAAAAGAATATTGCTTTGCACTGGGCTTGCTACTTTGGCTCAGTAGGATGTGTCGATATTTTACTTAAAGATGAGTCCACAGTGAATTTGCCAAATATATTCGGGGATACACCACTGTAAGACATGTATTCTTTAGCAGCTTGATGCAAAGAATTTCATAAATTTATTTTCACTTTTTTTTGTTTATGCATCTTGGCTCTTATATGATCTTCGTTGCCTTATGTTACCTTCTGTATTTTTTTAAACATTGCTTTTTGTTAGTAAACCTATTAATGGTTTTGGTTAATATTTTAATTTTTCTTAATTATTTTTGCTCGACACTTATCAACTTAAATTGTTTGAAGTTAAGAAAGAAAATCGTTGGTGATGAACTATGGCGCTTGTGTGTGTGTGTGTGTGTGTGTGTGTGTGCGTGCGCGCGTGTGTGTGTGCTTGCGTGCATGTGTGTGTATGTGTGTGTGTGTGCATGCGTGTGTATGTGTGTGTGTATACGTGTGCTTGCGCGCGCGTGTGTGTGTGTGTGTGTGTGTGTGTGTGTAGGTTAGCCTATCAGTGTTATATGGTATGTTTAACATTAGCAATTATTCATCTAGTTCTGTGTCACTTGTTCAGGTTACGATTCTCTCAAGAGCCATTGGTGGATGTCAGAAAGGGCATCAAGATTTAATGTACTTCTTACTCGAATAAAAATGGGATATACTCATGGGTGCCTAATAGAAGGGGGGTTGGAATAAACGGGAGGGTCCCCAAAAATTCCCAAAAACTAAATAAATGGGGGGGGGGCGGAAAATGACCCAATATGTCAAGAGTCAGTGTTTAGAATCAACTGCAACTTCATGTACGTAGGGTAATACAACACAAACAATAGTCACGTATTCGAAGTCGTGGTATTCTCCTACATGCCTTCCAGGAATTTTTTTAAAATGTTCCCCTCGTCCTCTGTTACTGCTCATATCTGTAATGTGCGTCTTCACACTTCTTCGAGCCTCGTAAAGGGCCATCTTCATCTTTGTAATGTGTGGTTTTCATATTTTAATAAAGTATTTTGTACTTGCTCGCCAAAGTACCTCGTCAAAAGAATGTCATGGGTGTGAGATTACATAACAATTAATAGGTGGGGGGGGGTGGGTTGGAATAAGAATGTCCTGGGTGGAAAATTTTTGAAAAATTAGTTAGCGGAGGGGACGACTGCATCTATTAGGCACCCAAGAGTACATGCCTCCTGGACCTCTGTCAAAAGCAGTATGCAAGGAGCAAAATTGAGTTGCTGAGCTGCAGTGCATCAATCTACTATCTGAAGGATTTCAGAATGATTCTCATGTGCATGTTAGCGAAATAGAGGGATTCTGGTGATGCCAGAAATGCTGGTAGGCCTTTAACAAACTTTCACTCCCACGTCTGTCACACGTTGTTACCATAAAGTATTTAGCTATGCTTGCCATCTTCTACTTTTTCCTTTCCTGTCTTTTCCCCTTTGTCGACTAGTCCCCTATTTTTCTGTGCTTCCTGGAAGTTTTCCTCTCTCTCTGTGCTTTCACACAACCTCTGTTTTGCTTGATTTTCTTCTACCCTTTTTTCTTCTTCTTCTTTGTCTTGTGTTGTTGTTTTTTGTCCTATTGCTTTGTAGCATCCTCATTTTTTTTTGCCAAAACTTTTTATTTTGGGGGGTCGGAATATGGATCAGACTATTTATTTAATGCCTTCTGACACTCTCTTTTCCCTCTACCTTACAGCGTAAGTACTTCTCTGATACATCAACTTTTGTTCTATGAAAGTCCCTAATTACTCTTGGGTGTCTAATAGAAGGGGGGTTGGAATAAACGGGAGGGCTGGAAAAATCCCAAAAACTTAATAAACGGGGGGGTGGAAGACGGGGGTGGAAAATGACCACAAATGTAATAGACAGGGGCCTGGACAAAAAGTAGAGTCAAGTATCAGTGTTTAGAATCGACTTCGTAAACGTAGGGTAATACAACACAAACAATAGTCAGTTATTCGAAGTCATGGCAGTCTTTCACATGCCTTCCAAGATTTTAAAAATGTTGCCCTCATCCTCCTGCTCAATGACAATGTTATTGCTAACATGTGTAATGCACTTCTTCGCACTTCTCCCAGCATCGTAGTAGGCCACCTTCATCTTTTTAATGTGTGATTTTCATATTTTAAAGATGTTTTCTATTCGTCCGCAAAAGTATCCTCAAAAATTGTCATCGGAGGGAGATTACTTAAAAATTTTTAATAACAGGCAGTTTGTTGCTGTAGAAATACTTTGTTGCATGTTCCAGGCATTATGAAGGAGGATTAAACTTGTTGGACATAAAGGAAAAGCAGGAGACACTATCACACACCATCCTCATTGCTGATTGGGAGTGGACAAGACTGCTCACCAGTAATCATTCTATTTTATTTCAAATAACAATTGTCATTTATGGAATTGCCACATATGCGGGGAACAATTCTACTACAACCATATCCTGATATCAATAAACACATAAAGTGTCTTCTAATGCTCCCACTGAAACTGAAATGGGTTTATTTTATATGGTAACAACACAAAAGAACCTGCATAAGCAGTAAATAACAGAAGTTATCTGTCCACTTGGGTAAGCATATATTAGGTCTTTATATCCACTAGTGTATTAATGAAATGAAGTAACCTAAACTTAGCTACTGCCTTGATAAATACACCTGAAATATTATTCTTTGATGACACATACATAAGGTCAATAGGTGGACATATTTTGTTGATTAAAATGGCTTCTATGATTTAATGTTCTGGAATCTCCACAATAAAAGGCAACAGAACTTTTAATCCAAGGAGCCATTTTAATTAAAAAAAATCTGTCCACCTATTAATCGTAAGGATGAAGGCTTATGCAGTACATTAAAAATATTTTACGGAAATTTTATGTAATTTAAAGCAGACATCAGACTCATGATACAGCTCTGGATTTCTGATCTTTTAAGGTGGTATTTCACATCAATATGTTAGGATCCTTGCTGGGGCAGTGGATTCTTAGCTCATGCAATAGGGCTTTGGTTGTCACAATACACATCAAAATGATTAAATGAAAGTCACCAGTCATGCTATATAATAATTAAATGAAAAATTTAGCTTCCTGTGTAGCAGCCTCTAATGTATTCAGCTTCACAAGTAGATAAAGCTACCGTGTGTTGCTTTCTACATTTTCATTATCATAATGGCCTTTCTGAGAAGATCTTAAAGCCATAACCAGTGATACTATGGAAATCATCAGGGCATTTGCTCCAGTCACCATCACAAAAACTTACAAGAAAGAAAGCATTTTCTGACTTTCTGAAGTGTGAGAGGCAATCATTAGTACCCTTGAGATTCCTTGTACATGTTTGGCCATAGTCATATGTATTACAGTAGGCTTCAACATGTACTGTGCAAATTTAGCGACTGTGAAACACAAGTCTGGTCTGTCATAAGGTATATCAAGCTACCTACAGTCTCTCTGTAAAGTTTAGTGTTGGTTAATATTACATTATTCAGTATGGCTTTATTTATGCCAGTCTCGAGAGGTGTAGACCTGCGCCTACAGTGTAACAAGCCAAGCCTAGACAATACTTTCCCCACATATTTAAACTGACCCATAGTAATTGTATTATCATTCTTGGACACCCAAAGAAAACATGGGAGGGAACTGTCTGAGGAGATCTCAGAATGTCAGGGATGCTAAATGACAATACATTGGATTGAGACAGTTGCAAGGAAAGACTAGGCTGTATGTCCTCAAAACACTTCACACTCACATTCAAAAGATGAGACATTAAACTAGATTATGGATGGATGGATGGATGGATGGATGGATGGATGGATGGATGGATGGATGGATGGATGGATGGATGGATGGATGGCATCCATCCATCCATCCATCCATCCATCCATCCATCCATCCATCCATCCATCCATCCATCCATCCATCTATCTATCTGTCTGTCGATCTTTCTATCTATCTTTCTATAAATCTGTCAATCCATCTATCTCGGAAAATTAACATTTTTTATGTTTTTCCGTTTTTTGCTCCCCCCGTTCAACTTTTCATAGGTTACAATCCATATTTGAAGTTGGAAAGTCGTGACTGATTAAGTTATAAATCCTCCGTCCAGGGGGGAATTATCATACTATCACAAGCTGCATTTTTTGGTCTTTTCCATCGTAGTCGACTTTGGTGTCAGTGATCAAAATAGCTGGTGGTGATCGTTGAACAACCAATGGAAATAAAGAAAGAGCCATCAGAGGAATTTGACATTTGGAGAAGAACAATTGATAACGTACACTTTTCTGGTAGAAATTTGCGTAAACGAAACTCACTCTAAGCAATCGTTGCACGAATCTGAAGTAATTGCCGATATGGGACAGTGGCGGCGCTAGTGTGAGGAGGAACTTCAGCGCCCCCAATTGTTTGCCAAGTGATGATTTTCTCCGGCAAGTAGAACAAACGAAACACTGAAATGAGTAAGAAAAGGGGGTAATAGAGACTTAAAATCAAATGTTAATGTCAAATGATGGCTAGCGATTAAATAAGTATTATCCGCGAACCAAAATTTGCCTAGTTTGATCCCTGGTTGTTTTGTTAAATACCTTATGATTTTCAACATCAGAATTTACATACTTTGATTCATCGTTCGTTTCTTCAGCTTCATCTACGGGGCGAAAACATTTATGGCATTCTTCGATCGCAAAGGACAGCAGGAGTAGAATCAATCATACTCCACGTGCCATTTGAAGCGAACGGAAAATCCAGTGGTGGTTTAGCCCAGATATTTTCATTAGCTAAGTATTTCAGAGGTCAAACCTACTGGGCGAAAGACATCGTTTTCCTAGTAACGCAACATGGGTCGTATGGTTTGAAGGCGTGGCTGAGTGGCTATTATGGAACTGCAGTGGATGGTAAGGGAGCTTTAATATCTCTTTAGCCCGAAGCATCAATGCTTAGTGAGTATTTGGAGGTAAGACAGGGCTTTCATCGAAACCAAGTTTCATCGATGCTCAGTTTGCACCCAGCAATACAGACTTAATACTGTTGTAATTCACTAAATGGCTCACAATTCAATGTGAAACTGTTTATAATTTTGTCCATGCAGATAGAGATTTTCGTGCGGAATGCCGGCCACCCTCATTCCTTAAGTTTCTTCCCTTTAAATGTATTCTGAGTTGTTCCATGCACAAGGAACGACAAAATCTTAGCAGCTTAGCTGCAACATACAAATCCCTATCCGAGTGTTCAGGGCGAAATTCCTTTTTGGTACATGCGCCAATTACTGGCACCCACTGTAAAACATAGTTTCATCTCATCATCATCATCATGACCATCACCACCAACAACTCAACCACGAACACCATCATCATCATCATCATCATCATCATCATCATCATCATCATCATCATCATCATCATCATCATCGTCATCATCCATCATCATCATAATCATCGTCATGATCACCGCCATCATCATCATCATCATCATAATGATCATCATGATCATGATCATCATCATGATCAACTTACATGCTCGCACAAACTTGTTCGAGATAGGATGAGTATCAAGTAGTCCTGTCTTGACTTCCTCAGCCAGTGGAGCAAGGTGATTACCAGCCGTGTAGAATCGTAGATAGAAATCGACAATTACGCCATTCGTTGTTGCAGGAGCAGCGCTTGGGTTCACTCTAAATGAAAACAACGAATATTCACAGCATTGATATCAAATAGAGACAAATAGTATACTAATGCATTGTATTTGAGCATTATGCAGAGATCCTACATCCGACTAAACCGGAAACGCTGGTTAGGCTATAATGTCCTTGGTTACGTGGAAGCAACGACATGATAAATATAGTGCTTAATAAATATCGCTACAAAAATTTCTAAAATATGTCGATATGTCGATATGAAGATGCTTTAAAGGATTAAAATAAATTAACTTAAAGAGTCTGAAATAATTTATCGAGGGAATCCTTTAATTGGTGGTAAGTCTAAACTTGCAGAAATGTTTTCAGTATCTTGTAGAAAATACTGACGTTGCTACTACGTAACCAAGGCTAGTCTAACTTTGGGTTTAGTCGCGCATGTAAATAGAAATGATGATGATGCTCTTTAAGTCTAAGTAGCACATGTGCTTAAATAGCAAGTTGAGAACGAAAGCAACAGCTTGGTCATTGTATGTTTTGTTTCATATTTATGGTACATAATGCCCTTCTGGGCTTGTATACTATGCATTTATCAAAAACTTTCTAAAGATTTAAAGCTTAGGTTGCAATACAAAACCAATAGGGAACTCAAAATGCACTACCAATACAGAAGTCAAATTTATATATCCCATTTAGTAACGGATTCATTTTGATAAATATTTTCGCCAGGCACTTGTCACTTGTCACAGCAGTCTTTACTAATGCTATGATAAGTGTCTGGCCAAAATATTTATCGAGATGAATTCGTTTTTAAATGGAATATGGAAATATTGTAATACAGCCAACTTTTGAAGACGTCAAATTCAATATCAAAAAAAATTATTGTTATTTGATTCTTTGTCGTATATATAGGTTTGCCTCGATACGTGTCTGTCTGTCTCTCTGTCTTCAAAAGGAAGTAGTCAAATTACAACAGAAGTCAACAACAAAGTTATTGCATCTGCTGAAAACAAATGGAATAAAATCGTAAGTAAATGAACAAATAATCATAATTCAGTCTTACGTAACTGAAATGCTACTTTACTCTCATGATTATATATCTTTGAAAACGCGCAAAAAATATCGAGAAAAATTATTGCACAACGTTTTGCAATTCTGTTTAGGATCAGTTTTGTTCCTAAGTCTAATATATTTAACACACCATTAGCGTTGGTTTAAAATTAGCAAACATTTTGGTATTCATAGAATGGAATTATTTTTTATTTAATTAACGAATATTTATCAAGAATTAACTTGCCAGAATTATGGTACAGCTACAATTCGATTATCAATATGTTTGACAGGGCCTCACTGAAAACCACCACTGAGTGATGTGGGGACCCTGTTTCAAGAATGTTAATAATAATAATGTTACTACACGATATGCATAACAACAGCGTAACCCCTCCCCCAAATAAAACCCACCAAAACTAAATCAAAAATGAATAAGTCTAAGAAAAGCTAAAAGATTAAAAAGTCGATGAAGTGAAGGAAATGAAGAAGAGGAAGAGAAGCGATAAAATAAAATCACTAAAATGCTATGACAGTGAGCCGTGACATATCATAATGATTCATAGACAAACGTAAATTGGAATCTCAGTCAGACTGATACTTTTGACGGGGCAAAAAAATCTGTTTATTAGTTAGATTTTGACAAAAAGGAATTTTAGAGGAATAAATTATCTTGTGAAGTGTAATATGGCAGTTAATTTTAGCATTTTTTTCAGTTGCAAGTACACATAAAAATAGAAGAGAATACGTTTCCATAATTTACAAAAAGATCAAATGTTCTAGTCTGACTATCAGGACAGCTTGTCGGAATTTCTGCCCTCTTTTAGGATGGCCGAGGGATCGGTATCTGACTGCCGGTCGTCAGTCTTTCTCAGGTCTTTATCCGTGTGCCATACATATTCGCCACCCATATTCGCGCTGCCCACACCTGTAACAAAACTTTTTGTGACTGGCCACTGAGTGATTTCCTCAGGTATATAACTGGAACGTTTTCAAGTCCAAGATGGATTCATAAATACTGAATTGGTGCTTTTGCTTGGTTGTCCCTACTTCATAGATCCATACGCTGAATGACTTTATCCCTAATATCGTTTTCACCACGGAAGAACAATAACAAAAAACGCTATAAAAAGGGAGTGAACATTTCAAGTTCCAAAAACGACTAATTAGCCTTTGAATACTCACGTTTAAGCATATGTTATATTTCCTTAAGCTTGCAAACGGGAGTCACTTAAGGCCTTGTCTAACTAAACATCACAGAGAAGTTATAAAGACATCTGACGTATTGGTAGTCGTTGTGACATCTTTGCTTAAACGTATTCTTAAGATTTGTTTCCTCTTCACAGGCCTATCGTTGCTCACCGCAGAGGATGCCGAGTCCCTCTTCTCTGCGTTGCTTTCCAGACATTTACATCAACACCAGACCGTTAAGAGAAGTTACACACTCAAGAAAAATACAACAAAAGTAGGTGTACAAGTGGATACTTCTGCGGATGGAAACTCTAATATGCAAAGGTATCATTTTCGTTGCTTTCTTGGGTTTAATTACATGCGTAAGAGTTTACATTGTTAGGTTAGAACTAAGGATATTAGGAAACATCACTACCGCTGGTATGCGAGGTAGGGGAATAAGTAGACATTACAGCATTTGCCTAAGCGCGTTTGACAATGGATCAACGGGTAGACACGACAGCCATAATTTTAAATCTTCTAAAAAATGTTTTAGCCAAAACGTGAGCAGTAAATAGAACTAAACGTGCAGCAACTGATGTTCATAGATCGAATTATCGAATCGATTCGAAAATGATATTAATGTTCTGAGAGCTATGATGTCTTCACCATTCATGTATTGATACTGCAAGGTACATGAAAAAAAGAGAAAAGCGAAAAATATTACAACAATGCTTGATATAAATAACAACTGTGGAACCGGAACATTGAGAAAGTTATGCGTATCTGTGACATTGTAATTTAAGAGCGTGATTACGGTTCTTAATGTGTTAAAATAGGTCTATATTTTAAAGTTAAAAAGGAACGTCCAAAGAGCAGTGTTGAAATTTATTAGTTCCAAAGTGTAATTTTCAACGTCCCCTATGCACTGTAGCATTTGGGCATTTACAAATTTTGATAGAATAGTCAAAAGTTGGCAAATTTTGAAAAACATCAAATTTATCGCATGCATCCTGTAGGTCCGTTCCTTACATCATCAGAGTTATGTATGATTCACGTCAATGCAAATTCTTGTGTGCTTTCAAGGTATTTTGGTAGATGTTACATATCATAGCACACGAAATGGTTAAATGTATGCCTTATGTTTTTTATATTTCTTCTGAAGTATCGAATGTGCGTCCGACAGATTATTGCACGAAGTAACAGCGCCTCCAGTTGAAAGTTTCCTTTAGAAACTAATGTATCCGAAGCACAGACTAGCTTCAAGACCATCTTTAGATTTATGATTGCGCCTTTAAAGAATGTAATTGTAAAGCCTCTAGGTAAGACAAACATGCAAGCCAGAACATAATGGACGTTAAGAAAATTTCCTCTGCTATGCCTGCTCCATTGCGATATTGATTCACTCATGGTCGCTATGGCTAATGAAAAGGCATTTCTTGCGTGATTTCTAGAGTCAACGTAATGCCATAAATCAACATTCAAGGTATTAATCGAAGATTCCTATTTTCAAGAGAAGGTGCGCGTTTAAAGATGCAAATGTTATTAGCATTATTTTCTAGTACTAACAGGAGTTTAATTCAAGCAGCCTATTTAGAAATGGACTACATGTAATATGTTAAATTTTAAATTTCTTTATGAAGTCAAAAAGTGCTCCGATGATATTGATGCCTAAGTAGTTATAGATAATAACATTTTTGAAACTGTTGATAAATTCTGCTAACTCAATATTCCGTGTAGAGGTATGTACGTCTTGTATGGAAGAAGAAGAACCTCGCATGCAGATGAAAGTCTTCATCTGGATCATCGGAAACAGAATCACTTATCTTCGTCGACTTTCTACTATACAAAGTCCTGCCATCCGGCCCATCATCAATCCAAAGCCCATTAAAGTTAGCAATTATTATCGATGTCAAGGTTCGTTCCCCGGTGGTGACATATTTTCTATTTCACTAGTGTTCTTTTCAAAACTAACATTTCAAATCCTCTCTTCTCGATAATAATTGTTTTATTTTGAAAAGAACACTAGAGAAACAGAAATTGGCCTTGGACAGTATGACGGGCTGAATGGCTGTCCTTTCTTGGTCAAGTCTCGCAGACACTATGTCCACCAGTGGATGAATGAGAGCTAATGTGACGACTAGAGAAATAGAGTATGTTAACATCGGAGGTCACCTAGCTCAGTTGGTAGAGCGCATACCGCGAAAGCGTGGATCACGGGTTCGATCCTTGGTGGTGACATATTTTCTATTTCTCTAATGTTCCTTTCAAAACTAATAACTGTTTTAGTGAGAATGCATCAGACTATCAACTTAGTTTAAAATATGATTTTCTCCCATTGCAAAAGTGGCTTATTTACCAACAAACTTACTTGCTTTAACAGTTATTATAACTTCAATTCAAATTTCCCCGCTCTAAGATCTCATTAAGTCAAAATATTCTTAATTAAGAAGATAGAGTAGATAGTTGCCTGAAACTTTTTATTAAGTTGCTATAATAAGAGGAAGCCATAATCTGCCTTTTCTTTTAACTCTTCCTTCGCAGAAACATTTCATGTGAATGGACCTTTTCTTTGTTTTTGTCCCACAACTCTACATCGAGGATCTTTTCCCAGTGTTTTATGGAAGACCATAGTCTTCGATGTTGACAAAGATAATGTAATATGACTTTTAAAAGTACTGTCCAAGTTTGTTTACGGTTCACGACATCAACACTGCACGAAATACACAAATCATTTTTGCAATTTAATACTTTTTATATCTGAAACTCCTCAGAGCATAATAGTCAAATATAATGGAAATCGAACAAACGAAACTAAATACTACACCGAATTTTCGAAAGAGCAAATCTAAATTTCCCTTCACTGAGTGGTTTTGTGTCTTTTTTACCAATCAGCACCTGCTAGAGCTGTATAAAAGAACCAGAAAGACCCAATGAGCAGACAAATTCTTTTTGTCAGCAAAGCTAAGCTTTCTTTGTATTTTTATGGACCGACTTTAGAACTGCCAAATAATTGCAGATTTAACCTTGACGTAAAGAATATTCAACATAATTTCTTCTCACCGAGAGAGGAAATAAAGCACGGAATGGCTCACTTTATCTTACGCGTAGGCTTAAAGTTTTCCGGAGAAGCGATGTAAAACACAAGTGACTCTTAATCGCAAACCATTGCCTGATGCGTCCTAATTCCAATGACGTCACTCGATAATACGACCAGGTTAGAGGTCACAAATGCGGTCATACACAACATTCAACAGTAAACTATGATCGTGTAGTCAAATAACATAGTTTTGTGCGCTACAGATGCCAAAAAAACCAAAACAAATATTTCAATTTCATGTCCTAATCACGTTTACCCGACAAGGGTATGTCTTCCACAGGGTAATCAATTTACTGCGATAAATTTTCTTGCTTAGGTTAATTCAACTACGATTTCTTAAAAGCTTCGAAGCTATGGTCATTAAAATCGGACGTTTGCACAATGCTAGGGGAAATATCCCCGCTCGACGTAATTGACCAGCAATCACTTAAAAATTTAAATAGACAAAAGCATTGAAAAGTTTAGTTTACTTAAGCACACCGGTGCTACGTTTCCACGTGCGCCATTTTAGGACCTCATTGCTTGACATCGACCTTGTCCGATATTGCAGCCATACATTTGGGGGCGATAAAATAAGGTTAAGTACATTCTTGCCATAATTATTTCTTATTCTCAAAGCAACACATATCAAACTAACTGGTATTACTTCACCTAATAAACGAGAACTATTCGCGTAGAACTACGATTAGACTGTTATTTCACTTCTTGTCGCTGTTTCCCTTCTTGCGAAGAATTAAATGGATAAAGACTGTTCAGAATAATGCTTTCTTTCACACAGCACTTGTCTGTTCTAGTAGGATCGAATTAATCTCCGAACATTCTAATTTCAAAACATATATCTTTCCGTATTTTTTCTACTGAGAATGCATTTTTTGATCTCCGTTTCACAAGGTGTAACCCATGTACAAGACATCCCAACGACGCAATGCATATGGTAGAATGCTGTTCTCTCAAGTGTGCCAAACGATCTTAAAGAGAATTGTTCTTATCCTGGTAAACATGACTTGGCATACAAGAGATACCAGACATGATGCTAATTATCACAAATACCTGGCCTAAAATAGCTCAAGGCTCGTGAAGAACACCTTATGCTACAATAACACGTGCTACATACCCTCATCGCTTGAAAATAGCGAAAACATTGTGTACTGAAAAGATTTTTTCGCCTGACACTCCTCAGAGTACTAAGGTCAGAATGACCGAATGGAATGTGTGAAAGAGTATACCCAACTGTACTTTGAAAGATCCAATCAGAATTTTGACTGCCTGGATGGCTTGTGTTTTTGGACCAATCAGCGTCCATTACAACAAGATTAATTGAATAGGCATAGTGAGAAAACGAATTCTTTTTGTCTGCATAGCAAAGGCTTTTATGTAGACTGAATCCAGTACGGCCAAATGAAATGCAGACCTGGCCTTTTCTATTATACGGAAGCAATCGTCCGTGTGGCTGTTTCAAAATACAGTTCGGTACACTCTTTCACAATTCCATTTCGGTCTCCTTAGTACTCGGAGGAGTGTCAGACGACAAAATCTTTTCAGTACATAATGTTTTCGCTATTTTGTGCAATATTCATGTTTCGTAAATGGTTTAGCGCTGTAACATCCAGTGTATGAAGACCAGAGGAAGCCATCTAATAGGAAGAAACGTTGTCTAAACTGTAGTTTCCTTCTTGACGTTTTACCCAGAGTTTGGAAATACTGCGTTGAGTAACGGATTCATTCTACAAGCCGGTACGTATTTTTTTAAGCACCCCAGTTGATAAGGCTTCAGCCCTCAAATTAGCCACAAACGTGAGCAACTTTCTTAGCAACCCTCAACCCTGACAGTTAGTAACTTTCTTTCACAGAACAAAATTACAAATTTTCTTAAAAGTAAAGGCAGAAGAATTCTTTTTTTTGATTTGAAACAAATACATACGAACTATTTACATGTATGACTCACTGTAAGTAGACAGAAGAAGAACTAGATATTGTATATATTTAAATGATTCGGTATCACAGAGAAAAAGTAACCTTAGCAACCTGTTAAGCAGCTTTAGCCCTGAAAGTGTATCATACTCTTAGCAACGTGTTAAGCAGCTTTAGCCCTGAAAGTGTATCATACTCTTAGCAACGTGTTAAGCAGCTTTAGCCCAGAAAGTGTATCATACTCTTAGCAACATGTTAAGCAGCTTTAGCCCTGAAAGTGTATCATACTCTTAGCAACCTGTGAAGCAGGTTTAGCCCTGAAAGTGTATCATACTCTTAGCAACCTGTTAAGCAGCTTTAGCCCTGAAAGTGTATCATACTCTTAGCAACCTGTTAAGCAGCTTTAGCCCTGAAAGTGCAGCTTTAGCCCTGAAAGTGTATCATACTCTTAGCAACCTTAGCCCTGACCCTGAAAATCGAGTTGCTTGTATAAACAAGTGTGTACTCTGTCGACAAAAAGAATTTGTTGGTAATTTTATCCTTTTTTTAATAACACAATCATCTTGCCTGATGTTTTGTGTGACGTGTTTTGGTCTTCTCGTTTGCTATAAATTCATCGTAAAAGCTTTCTCACTTCACTCCATACGATTGTTGTGATCAGTGTATGGCGAAAACGTTTAGCAGAATGAATCCGTTACTCAACGTAATATTCAAATTTTGTACCACTAACCAACTTTCAAGTTTGGAAATACTTGGTAACGGGATACCCCAGGTTTTGCTTTTCGTATTCGTTCTGCAATTGCAACTGCCAAAATGATGTCTCGCACGGATAGTTAACCATTGTACCGGTAAAACCATTCTTAGCATCGCCAGAACGCTGATTGGGCAGGTGATATGCCGAGGGAAAGACATGGAAATGAAAGGGAATATAAGGTAGGTGCAATTTGCTAAAAGTGAATCCGTTTGTACTGGTACTAATAGACTTTGGTTTCCTTAAGATTATAATGTATTTCTGGATTAGAATACTGAGATAAGTGTGTTATCAAGGCCATAATAACTAGGGTTCTGGAAGTAGGAAATCTTTATTGCCCCTTTCCGAGTATCCATGCCCACATGCACTATGAAAACTTTTATATATTTAGTTAAGATTCATGTATGCGAATAAATCTGTCCGCTTCAGAAGCCCGTATAACGGCAAACCAGGGTGGTAGAAACAAATTAACTGCAACAAATCGACATAGTAGAGGTTTATAGTTCAATGAACTTATCAGAAAATAAAATATTGACCGAAGCAATAATGGTACCTTGATGTTAACTGCAACTCGTTTTCATCGGCCATACTCTCGTCTTTGTACGTTTTTATGGCACTAAATGTTTCCTTCGGCCACATCCAACACACAATGTCACCTTGCTGCACAACAACGGGGTCAGGTTGCACACCTTTTGACGTCACTTGCACCTTGTGTACCTGAGTCAAAGTATACCAAGGGCATTAAATTGCTGAACATCGAAAAATAAGACATAAAAATACATCATAATGAGAAGTGGAAGTGGAGAAATGGGAAAAAGGAAAGAAAAAATGCGTAACAAAAAATCAAAGAACAAGGATGAAATAAATAAATAACGAATAATAAGAGAGAGAGAAAGTATAGTGGAAAGAAAGAAAAGCAGAAGAAAGCAAGGAATGAAAGAAAGAAAGGAAAAACAAACAAACAAACAAACAAAGGAACAAACAAAGGAACAAACAAAGGAACAAACAAAGGAACAAACAAAGGAAGAAAAAAGTAAGAAAGAAAGAGAGAAAGAAAAAAGAATAAAAAGGTAACCAAGGCGAAAGATTAAAGGAGGGGAAAGTGAACGTGGAAAAGCATAAATACAGAGAGCAAAACAGGACGAGAAGAAAGGAAGGAGAACGTAGGGCAGAAAGCAACAAAAAGTCAAATAAAACTAACAGTGGAACGTTACAAAAAAAGAATAATAATAATCATCATTTCGGGTGTGGCATGAAGATTAGATGGTCGATAGAAATGGAAGCTACGAAAAATTATGCAGTTCGAGAGACTTTTTACCACGGTTATTTGGATCTGATAAATACTTTCTATACATTATAGTCAGGAGTAAATTTCTATAGCATACCTTTGGTGATTCTTGAACGAGAACGAGGCCATATGAAAGGCCCCCAAATCCTTGACTGCAAATCAAATGAGGAGGAAACATTTTAATGCATAAATCTTCTCTGGAGCCATCAAATCAAAATCAAGTTCACATTAGACTTTGAAAATTATTCCTACTATCATTAACAACAAAGCAGAAATTTGTGAGGATTGGCGCAGCATCCAAACTCAGTAAATTCTGAGGGCAGAGTATTAAATCCATTGCCTTATCATCAGACCTTGTGACTCTGCCCCACCCTGAGCATGGGCCTACAAGTACGGTTTCCTATAATTCAGCTTGAGGGATGCAGTTTCTGGTGCCCTTGGTATGGTACCTGGCATGAGCTTCATAGTAATAAATTGTTATGTTGGAAGAAGTTCGTTTCATTGCGTCTAACTAGTACATACTTTAGTCGCGCTATAATACAGCTCATCGTGTTGTACTTTGGTAGACTTTTTGTATCAAATTTTGGCCCCTCCACTTTTATGGTCTCGTCGACCCTGCAAAGTAGGCACTGTAGCAGATTTGATAAAAACAGGGCAGTAGCAGTGGCTGATAATTTTTTTTTTTTAAACTTGTAATAGCTTAATTTATCATTTATGTAATTCACATATTGATATTTAGGGGAACGTCTACAGTGGCTGGAATGTGTGCAAATTAGAAGATTGGTTTTCTCCGGAAGAATCCTGTCTAATTGAATCTTATCTGCACAGCGATAAAAAAGGACGACAGAGTGTCCAACAAAGTAGGGGGTCCCCGTGAACCATGTGCTTAAATACATTTTTGCCCCTCCCTTTCTAAGAAAAATCTGTCTGTATGAATACGATCATAGACGCTGATTTCTTTCCAAACCTGTTTTTCGTCATCCGACCTTCTACTGAGTGCTCCGGACTTGCTCTTCTTGATAATGTCGATAGTCCGATACCATAATGGCAGGATGGGACTGAAGCAGACCAGCAGGGTTTTTAGTCCCCATCTCAGTATATATAGGTACATATCTTCGAAAGTTCTCTCGATTAAGTTACATTTTAAGTTTATCTGTTGGTCAAAAGACAATTCCCAAAACACTTCCAAAAGAGCGATGCATTAGTTATGAGTTGGATAGAAGACCCTTTGTAGTGGGATCCCAGGCCTCTATATCCTTATGCAGATGCCCCAGTATACTAATTAATAAATAATTTGAACCCATCACCCCTATAAAATCTACACCTCCCTGCCCTAATATTTTACTTTAAACATAGATCATAAATTCATGGCGCTAAAATCAAAGAATGACCATATCAAAGTTAAAGATTCTACTTTTGTACGTGGAGTAAAAACTCACGAACGTAGTGTTCAAGACGACTCACGAACGTAGTGTAATTAATCCTGAAACAAACAAGCGATTACCTCTTGGAGTGTCATACCTGCATGTAGACTAGGCTGGGGTTCAAATTTATTTTTTCACGTTCCACTAAGGTGCCTTTGGTGCATATCTAGCTGTGAATGTGGCACAATGTCTGTCGCAATCAAATTCAATTTTGATAAAGCTGAAAGGTGTTCACGGAAAAACTTGAGATTTGGCAAATCTTTGGGTGCAATGGCCCCCTGTTCCCCCGTCCCTCGACTGTCCCAGCTACAGAGAGTACAACGCATGGAGTAACTAGGCTATTTCCTCCATGTTACTACGTCAGTAGTTTCTGTCTGCACACACGCCATAAATGTCGTCGTGCCACGCACTATTCAACTATTGTTTACATAATTACGTAATGGAATGCCCTTCATGATTCATGATTCTGATGAACTCATATGCGAGGCTTATGAACGTGAAGAAAAGTTCCCTGAATTGCAATTTTCTTCCTTGAAACAAATCCAACTCATCCCTGGTGATTCCCAACGATGAACACCGTTGTGATCTCCTGGTCAAGCTGTTTTCGGCTATAGACCCTTTTCAAAAGTTATTCATAAATTTCAAAGCGAGGCTAACTCGGCAAATTTTTCATCGAGCAATGGCGTCTAGGATTATGTTTGAGAAATAATTCTAGTGGTATGTGGGGTGTATCTGTAAATAAACAAAACATTGGCCACTTTATGGTGAAAGGAAAACTCTGGATCAATCTTGTAAAACATGTGTTTGAATGTTTGCACAAGCTTCTCTGCCATCCCATTGCTGGCTGGGTGCATAGCAGGGAAAAGTGTGTGTTAGATGCTGTTTGCTTCCAAAAATTGTTTAAATTCATGTGCAATAAATTGTGGAGCATTGTCTGAACCAGTTGTGAGCAGAGTCCATGAGAAGCAAAAAGATTGCGCAACACAGTAATTGTGGCCCTGGCAGTGGTACTTTGCATTGGATTTACCTCCATCCACTGCCAAGAAGAAATGCTGTCCCTTAATCTCTAAAAAATGGGCATGCACACGTTGCCAGGGGTTGGTAGCCCAAGGCCAAAACAATTGATGGCTAAATCTGGCATATGTTGAATATTTAAACAATGCATGAACTGTATCCTCAATGTCTTTATCAAGGCATGGCCACCACATACATGAACGGGCCAAGGCTTTCATGTGGCTCATGTCTGGGTGGAAAGAATGCAGTTCTTCAAGGAGTTTTGACTGCAAAGAAGATGGAATAATTACTCTACGGCCCCACATTAAGCATTGGTCTTAAATTGACAACTCATGCCTTATAACCCAATACGGTTTTAATTGCGGCAAGTTAATGTGCTGTGGCAAGCCTGACAGCACATATTCATAAACCTTTGATAAAACATTGTCTTTCAGGGTAGTATTGCCAACCTGTTTTGCAGTGATTGGTAATGCCTCTAGTACTGTCTGGTGTAAAAAACATTCATCTTCATCTAAATCTGGGACACTTTGCAATGACAAGTGACTTAACATGTCTGCATTAGCATTGGCAGACGAGCTACGATACACAATATTATATTGATATCCGGACAACAGCAATGCAAACCTTTGCATACATGCTGCAGCTAATGCTGCTTGGGGTCTAAAAATATTTGTTAGTGGCTAGTGGTCTGTGTACAAGATGAATCTCTTATTAAATAAATAGAGGTGAATTTTTTTACACCAAAAATAATTGCCAAACTTTCTTTTTCAATTTGTGCATAGTTTTCTTCTGCAAAAGTAAGGGTCCTGAATGCATAAGCTATGGGCCTTTCATAGCCATCTGGTATCTGGTGGCTGATAATAGCACCCAATCCATAAGCTGATGCATCCACACTTAAAAGCAAGAAATTTGAAGGATCAAAATGCAGAGCTCAAAGCAAATTTACATGATGCAACAACAATTAATTAGGCAAAGTTTCAATCTGCAACAGTGGTGACTAGAGAAATAGAGTATTTCAACATCGGAGGCCACCTAGCTCAGTTGGTAGAGCCCACGCCACAAGAGTGGCTCATTGATTCGATCCCAGGTGGTGACATAGTTTTCTATTTCTCTAGTGTTCTATTCAAAACTAAGAATTAGAGTCTCAACTAATGTCACCACTGGGGATTGAACCCGTGACCCACGCTCTTGCGGCGTGCGCTCTACCAACTGAGCTAGGTGACCTCCGATGTTAACATACTTTTATTTCTCTAGTAGCCACATTAGCTCCCAATCATCCACCAGTGGACATCGACATCCAGCTCAACGCAATTGGGACTAACGAGTGTTAAATTTAACTGACATCCAATTTTCATTGATTCGAACGGATATTTTCATTTCTCGTTTATTAACCATCGGTTAAATAGAAATCTGTTGGTACATATTCAAGAAGCCAGTTTCAAGGCAAACAATTTACTCAAGAACTATTAAATTTCAGCAACTCTTTTACAAGAGAGATGAATATTGTCTGTAAAGACCTTGCAACTAAGTTGATTTTAAATACCATACTTGAATGAGGAGGTCATTACACAAAATAACATCGAAAAATCAGAAAAGCCAATAAGAAATATATAGGAGCTATTATCAAATGCAATCTGGATAAACAGGGAATTTATAAGATTCTTTAATGATCAGTGAAATCAATTTCGTATACTCTCAGATAGTACGATAATCATATCGTAAACAAGGTAAACAAAAGATTCGTTGAAAGCATTTACATACACTACGAATAAAAGCATGTCTGAGGTATCATAAAATGTTTAAAATTAAGATATTTAAAAATCATCATATAAAATATTCAATTTAAGCATAGGAAGTATTTTTATATTCAATTGCCTAAGAAACTAACGTAATAAAATATTATAATGATATTATGATGTATGCTAATCGATGCTAGTAATAGAATGCATCTTAGTGCAAAGCGTTTTTGACTAATGGAGACGTTTCAATAAATTATAATTGAACAGGGTGATCCTTTCTTCAGTTAGCAAATATGGTCTTTAGCAATGAAAAAAACAGCAATGAACAAAGCATAAAAATACAACATGTGCAATAAGTAACAAACAATCATAGTCAGAACATGAAACCCAAACATCCGTTTTAGTCATTGCTTCAGACACCACATTGTGTGACCCTCCCTTAGATTGAGGTCGAATAAGAAGGCCAAGTTAGCTGATATTCTAGTGATAATCCAAGTCACATCCTGCCAATACATTATAGTTTGATTGGAAACTGTCACAGGAGTCTATTGTGTTATAGTGCACGGTAATACATCATGCTTTAAAGTTTCTTTTTCATAATAAGTTAACTTCTTCAAGTCCTGAACAATTTGGAACCCATAAAATATAACTATAAAGATAGATTATTAGTGAACACAAAATAAAAGATGAAGAATTTTAGGGAAAGGAGGGATGTGTAAGTACTTTGGGAAGTCTACAAGCATATTCGGCTTGATATCTAGTAAACAAATACTTTCCTGAGTCTTTTCTTGAAAACTGACATTTATAAAAACTCTGTCGATCGTTAAAATCGTTTATTCTTCAAAATAATCTTAGTATTGCGATAAATGAATATAACACAATCTAAGTGTCAGCATCTGACTTTCACACGTTTTCACTTTAGAGACATGATTGCTAGTGGCAGATGCGGCAATTGATAGCAGAGAGAGAGGGGGGTGGGGTGGGAGTGGGAGGGGGGTATTTCAAAGGTAAACAAGGTAAATTGAATGAATTTCTACTGACATATCCTCAAACCAAGCAAATTACTCGCAAAGCATATCTTCATGGAGATCCGTGGAAGAACTGGAGCGGATGTAACCATCATCGATGCCATCAGAAAAATAAAAATTGTACTGGTCTGGCTATGTTGTTAGACGTACTGAAAGCAGTGCTCTTCAGAAAGCGTTCAAGGAAGACCTTCAAAGACACAATCGAGGTCTAAAGTACGCCTACGTAGATCCATAGCATGATATCTATCATCCAAATAATGAAACTTACCGGTCGATAACGTCCTCTGTACATATGCCCATCTTTTCCTTGGATCACATCCACAATCGATGGCTCTCGCTCGAAATTTACGTCAGCTTCATACACTACATCACGCTCTGTAGGATGACACAAAACTTATTAGAGGTAAATATTACTAGAACGAATACATCACACACTCAACATTTCACGTTTCAATCCTTTTAGGAAAGGGGTCTCTATGGCCTATCTAAGGCCAACAGAGCTTCCGCTCACTAAAATTTTGGAGTTTCTCTCATTTACCGTATTTACTCGCTTTCTAGCCCACCCACATATAAGCGCATGTGCTTAAACTCGAGAACAAGCCCATGCGCTTATAAATGAATCAATTTCTTTTGGGGGGAACCACAAAAGAGAATTTTTGCTTATAAGCGCATGCGCTATAAATAATGCAAGCGAAGTAATACGGTAGTAGTAAATCCTCCTGAGAGTGTATTCACACATATGACAAGAAATGCAAAAATTTTAATCTTGACGTCATCCTGACGTCATCTTGACGTTATCAAATTCCCGATAATCATAATCGTCATCATCTTCATTACCTGTCATTATTCCATGTTTGCACGCGATGGACCATTAACGCATTCCTGTGGAAGCTCTATCAGTACTTAACAATACGAGTGTACCATAGGATAAACTGCTGCGTTTTAGCAGTTTACAGCACCGGTTGATAAAATAAGAATATCATGTCTACCTAATGTAATTCCTGGAAATTCTACCAAACATATAAAAATCACCTTGTTGTGCCCATGATGCTGCTTTCGGCATTTTTCCTGGAGTTACTTTCGTGTGCATTCCTCCACAAGGCCTCTCAGTGAAAGGGAAAAGCTGACCATAACCACTCCAAGATTTATTCACCCCTCGAAGTTTCGTTCGTCGAAGCTGATAACATACAGACAGATGACCTCTTTAATTACAAAATCATTAAAGAGTAACTAAATAGCAAGTAAAAAGTAAATCTCAAATTTAAAAGATTTTTTTAAAAAAAACAACAAAAAAAACCGTTACATTAAAACTGAACATTAAAAAACCCAAACATTAAAACCTGAAAATTAAAAAGCCAAACATTTAAAACTCTACCTTTAAAAAACCTGAATATTAAAACCTAAAAATTAAAAAATACAAACGTTAAAGCCTGAACATTAACGAAGCCAAACATTAAAACCGAACATTAACAAACCTAAACGTTAAAACTTGAACATTAAAAAGCCAAACATTTAAAACTGTAACATTAAAAGTCTGAACATCAACACCTAAACATTAGAACGTGAACATAAAAAACCCAAACACTAAAACATGAACATTTAAAAACAACATTAAAACATGAACATTAACAAAGCCAAACATTAAAACATGAACATTAACAAAGCCAAACATTTAAAACCGTAACATTAAAGAATCTGAAAATTAAAACCTGAACATTAACAAAGCCAGACATTAAAGCCTGGACAGTAAAAAATCCAGACATTAAAACCTGAAAATTAAAAAGCCAAACATTTAAAACTCTACCTTTAAAAAACCTGAATATTAAAACCTAAAAAGGAGTGCAGCGTTTAAATGTAGAGCGTCATTTACCAGAGTACAGGTTTATCAGAGGACGTCGTTTATCAGAGGACGGAGTTTATCAGAGGTTGGCGTTTAATGAAGGAAGTACGGTAACACTAGCCTACGTGCAGACTATCCTAGCTGAAGTGGAGATAGCTGAGATAGTCTGCACGCAGGCTACGGTAACACTTGATAACGCTTTTTAATCAGAACAGTTCCTGATATTACATACATTTCCCCACTACCAATTTTGCTATATCATATTTTTACAGAGGTTCTGTGTATTACCTAGCTTTTCCACGTACTCTTACAGTTCGTTATATTTCTGTCTTTCTGTGAAGCAATAATTGTTGAAGGTCGCGTCTTGATAGTGCTTGAAGGCCCTTTGTGACTAAACAAGGCACTCAGGGATCTGAGGTCAGATTTGTTTAGCTCCAGGACTTTCTTTGCTGTCACCTCAACTCCAATTTCCAAATGTAGAATTTCGTAAAACTTTGAGACATTTTTCTCTAATACAGCACAGCTCTTGTCAGACATGGTTGATGCTCGAAAGTAAGCCGATAACCCTTCCAGTGTCAGCTGCTTACTTTTTTGCAGCTCTAACAAGTTCTTGCGTGTCGTATACTCCAAATCAGAGTTCTCCCTACTCATAATTCCGTGCCCTGGGTAGTTCCAATCGATATCAAAATCAGAAAGTGGTCTGTGCTTAGTGTGTCCACAGTCATCAAATTTAAGTTTCTTTATGCCATCAAATCTTGAAAACAAAATGATAATCGCAAGATTATGCTTACCACGCGATGTGACATGGTGGTACATGCGTTTCGGCAAAAACAAACAATCTCCAGCATTCATAGTTACATGTGACCACGGTACTTCGGATATAGTGGGATACTTTATCAAATCGACTTCTTCTGGATCAATATGTGAAAATCCACCAACTTCATTCTCTGGATGCCATACTTTATATATTTTTTCTTCGTGCTTATACTCAATTAATTTCCATTCCTTCGTTCCGTTAAACAGACAATTTATGGCATTAAAGGGATCTTTGTGTAAAGGACCGCTTGTTTCCTTTCCTGTTATCCAAAGATCAACCTCCACTAAACGTTCTGCAAGTGTTCCACATCCTAAAAATGACGGAATTATAACGTCCTTGTACATTGGAGTAGGAAGTTGAGTAACTGCACACGTATTCTGCCCTTCCTCATGATAAGTGTCGATGAAGTTCGTTAAAGTGTCTTGTCTGAAGTCCTTTGTACCTTTTGAGGTCCCTGGTTGTTTTTCACTTGTGACTTCCAACCCAATCTATTGAAAGAAAACCAACCATTAGTATCTACTTTCAAATTACAAACTGCTCATAAGTGTTATTGTATTGCGATTTATTCTATAAAACAATCAAAGGTATTAGAGTCTAATCGGGGGCGGCGCCACCAAGTCAAAATTGGGGGGTTATAATCAAAGAAATCGGGCTTTAAATTATTGAAGTCTGTCTCGAATCTTGCATCATCCAATGCAATATGATGTAATGATTGCACGAAAAGGATTTCCCCCTCTCTATCTATTCTTAGCAACTTTGTAATTTTATTTCATGTCCACATATATAAATACTGCATCTGTAAATTTATTAAGACACACTTTCAGACGAAACGTTGTCACAATTGTAGTTTCCTTCTTGGCGTTCTCCCTATAGTTTGTCGGTGTGCTTGTCACCATAGTACAGAAAATTCTTGACATGGAAATCGATAAGAGAAATTTTAATTAAAAAGCACCATATCAGTGTATCTTAACTAATAGTCTCGGCCTTCCTCAAAAACAGTTGAACGATGATTAAGGGTCGTCCCAAAGCTGTTTATGCTATTTCCTAAACCTTACCTCGAGAATCTACGATGATCCCTTGGCTTCCCTTATTTAGAAACCTCAATAGGCGCAAAGGGCAGATTCCTACTTCAAAAACACATTACTACGAATATGGAGCTGGCCGCTGACATTGGGGAAAATATGTGATGAGGCTTTTTTTGAAGAGGTGAGGTTCAAAGAAGTAGAAACCGCTTGTGGTTATCATGCGTCAGCTCCATGCATTTCTTCTCCGTTGGCTCGTAGCTATAAGCGATTGCCTCTTGCGCGGGAAACGACTTAGAGCCATTATGATGAAACCTCTGTTTGGTAGTAATCGCCTCAGTTTGGTTGTTTTTCCATTCGAACGCCGCCGTCCGACGTGTGTGTAACAGGTAACAAGCAAACGAGGGATTTCAATTTTGAGGGCTCTGTCGTAAAGTTTCGCGTCGGTTCGGATCAGACGTGTGTAACTCCGGCTTCAGTGAACGCAGCGGTCACTATACAAGAGGATCCATTTGGATCCGTACCCGTGTAAACTGGGTCTTCACATAATAGTTAATCATGAATATTAAGAGCTCGCACCCCTTCAAAATTCACTGTGACTTTGCCTTGGGTGTTAACGGAATGTTGACATAATAAGTGTAGAGACATCATATTAAGCTTACAATCGGCGTTGAAAAGAAAGGAGATGCAGGAAGGAATTGATAAAATATAGGTTAACATTAGGGAAACTGGCCGTTTGAAGTATGTCTTTGGTGTATGTCTGTAGCGTGCGTATTAAGGTATTAGACGATACCTCATAAATGGTTTTGAAACAAAGGCACGAAGCAAAGGAATAATAGCGTGATTTCTTTGTTCACGAGGCTAATTTTGTCGGCCATAAGATTTGCAATAACAGTATTCCACGTCAGTTAACAAGACCGTAAAGCAGTACATCCTTTCCTACGTTACTCCTACCCTGTTCCTACCGTGATTCTATCCTAATCTACAAACAAACTTTTCAGTGAAGGAAACTAAGACGTACCTTAAATTAAAGGAAAGTTTTAGGAACCTTTTTTTCCTCAAGTCCCTTTATGCATAGCACGGCAAATAGTAAGGAATTTTTTTAAGTTAAGGAACTTTTAACGTTCAAGATGTTTTATGCAAATAGACCCTGGTGTATTTGTTAAAGGCTGCATATAAATTTTTCTGCGTTACCTCAACATCTATATTTAAGTGGGTGGATATATCTATAAAACACGATAGCATCTGACGCATGTAATCTGAGGAAAGTGTTCACCTGAAGCTGTAGGCATTCCACATTAAGATGTTGCTTCAAGACTCATCATTTATATGATCTGCTCTGTAGAAGTCTGAATCCGGATTACTATATGTTAGTCAGTGTATTATCATAGCAAAAGCTAATAGAACTTTATGTTCCGTGTTTTACACAGCCGACACTGACACCTGTGTTCAGGCTTTATGAGGATGCAATAATAAGACATAGTGTAGCACATGCTATTTCGTTATCTATTTGGCTTAGAATTCAGGCATCACAATTCACGCGACCTCTACTTCTATGCTGATATTTTTACTAAAGCTACTCACTTCGGCCACATGCGTTGATCCATAAACTAGAAAAGTTCCAATACTTGAAAATCACAATGACGATTAGTCCCCCATGCCGGAGCCATTTTGACCAAATCTGCCTCTCTAACTCATGGACTAAAGTAGATGTACGTTTCAGTTTACTTGGAAATCTATACTAATAAAAACCTTGTCCTTTTTCTGTCCAGACCTAGTGGACACCCTTTAAAATCTATGGACTTCAAATTTAAACCTAGTAATGGTTAGATTCGGCTAGATGGATCTAATCAGAGTTATACACTCGGAGATGGAGTCAAAGTTTGTTCTCGTTAATACTAACACCTCAATATTAAAAGTCAGATAACACTTTGGCGAGAAAGTGAGGACATATCGAAAGTACATACGCCCATCCGTTTATGATGGAAACAATTGGATTCGTTAAGCAGTGTACAGGATGCGTACCATTTGAAATATATCAATGAATGAGAATTCCGCTTTAGTGGATAAAAGTCCTATCCGTGTTTACAGATACATACGACATGGCTTAACCAGCCTTGTCAAATATTAATCTGTCAATTTCCCCATCTACAAGGGTTCCCCATGGTCGTCAAAATAAGCAAAGGGGTTCCTTGGTTGACGCTCTCATGAGAAACCCTCTAGCAACCATTTATTTTAGGTTCACAAGCATTACAGCAGGCAGGCAACAAAACATACACTATTAGCTATATATGGTGAAAATAATATACTTTGCTTTTCAAATTATGATGATAAATTAACGACTGAATTAGTTAGAAATTGGTAAAGCAATAGAATATTTCCATAAGTTGCGCCCAAACACATGGATTCAGTGAGAGTGGCGTATAAAGTTAAGGGTTTCGAGAAAGTGCCGCACAAACAAAAGGTTCTAGAGAGATTGTTGAACAAACATATGGGTATAGAGAGACTGGTGGACAAACGCATGGATTAAGAAAGAGTGACGCAGAAAAAAATGGGACTAGAGAGAATGTTATGGGTTAACTAAGAGTGGCGCAGAAATATAGGTTTGGAGAGAATGACGTACAAACATATCGGATTAGAGAAAGTGGCGCAAAAACATATGGGATTAGAAAGAATGATAAACAAACATATGGGTTTGAAGAGAGTAATAAGCAAGCACATTCGTTTGAGAAAGTAGCACACAAGCAAGTGGGATTACAGAGAATGACACACAAACATATGAATTTAGAGAGAGTGGCGAAGAAACATATGGGTCTAAAAATAGTGGCGCACAAACAGGTGGGTTTAGAAAGAGTGACACAGACAAATACGGGTTTAGAAAGAGTGACGCACAAAGATATCGGATTAGAGAAAGTGGCGCAAAAACATATGGAAATTGGAAAGAATGATAAACAAACATATGGGTTTGAAGAGAGTAATGAGCAAGCACAATGGTTTTAAAAAGTAGCACACAAGCAAGTGGGATTACAGAGAATGACGCACAAACATATGAATTTAGAGAGAGTGGCGAAGAAACATATGGGTCTAAACTAATTGCCATTGAAGGAGAATCCGAGAATAAATCATGCAAATGGAGGAAGCAAACGATTTTCAGTAAAGCTGCGTTCAAACGTTCGTAACTTTTCCATTACCGAATTATACGAATATAATTTAAGGAAGTAGAGGATCATCTCTTGAAAATCGGATAGCAAATGAATAATTCGGAGGGACAAGCTTTTTAATCTTGCCTAAACTTGTTCTGTAACTCTCATTTGCCAACATGTGTTTTGCAAGCTTCTAAATTGGGTAGAATGAGGAAGGTGGAAACGTAATCAAGTAAAAGCACGTCATGGCAGATCCTCTTCATCATGACGTGTATTAAAGAATTGTTACCCTTCCTAAACTTTGACAGCACCCAGTAGTGGCGCAACAGGTGTTCCATTTTAAAATAGCCGACTGTTAAGGGACCACGCCCGTATTAGTGGTGTCAGTTACACATTGTTGTTTTGTCATAAGAAACTGCTTCAAAAGCAGCTAAACTCAACATGGGAGAATTTTTACGGAACTTTGGAATTTTGGTTTTACTCGCGCAACAACTTAAGAATTTAACGCGCGCATTTTATAGTATGCATTTGTAAGGTATGTCCATGTGCCCGCTGAAGATACTCCACATTGACTTTAGTCGATTCCCCAAAGAAAGAAGTAAATGAATACCCCACAGCCTCTTCCCTCTTATCATTCCCAAATTTATTTGAAACTTGAACATTTGAAAAGCTCATTGCTTGTAGCATAAAATGGTCTCATTTGTCTGCTTAGTCTCAATAGTTCTCCAGATATCGCAATTTGAAGTTCGTAGGTGAATGCTGGAGTTTCGCAGGTTAGCAAATTGTCCCCAACTAGGAAATTTTGGGCCATAGATTCCAAAATTTAAGATTTTTACTGTATAATGTTAATTTTCCTGCATTGCACACCTTAGTAGATGTCTAAGATGTACTCAAACAGTCAAAACAAGAAAGTATCTTAGGTCAAAGGTAAGTGTCCGCTTGAACCCCCATCTAAGCCCTCTGTGTATCAGTACAACACTGTTATTTCATGTTCACAGCTAACACGTTTGTACAAACAAAAGGCAGCCAGTTAAGCTACCTGAGTAGTGTTTTCAGCCCGAAAAGCAAACAACTCAGGAGCTGATTCCAAAAACCTAAGTTACCTACAAAAACTTATGTCAATTTAGAAAAGACACTAGAGAAATAGAGAACATTTCGCCACCAGGGCTCGAACCCGTGAACAACGCTCTCGCGGCGTGTGCTCTGCCAACTGAGCTCGGTGGCGTTAACGTGCATAATTTTCTCTAGTCGCCACATTACCTTCCAATCATCCACCGGTGGATATCGACTTTAAGCTTAAGGCAATTGGAGACCAGCCTCTCTGTAACATGTGACTTGACCACGGAATGAATGCCATCCGGCCCGCAGATCTATCCAAAGTCCATTTAAAGTTAAAAAGTATCATTGAGAAGAGAGGATTTGAGATGAGCGGTCACAGGTTCGACCCCTTATGATGACATTTTTTTTTATTTCTCTAGTGTCTTTTAAATTGACATTTTAAAAAACTTTGTATACAACAAGGTAAATCAATTATATAACGGATCAAAACGCATGCGCCTCGCATACAATCGCTTCTCGGCCTTTTGGCAAGGTTCGTTGAAATGGTCCACGTAGAACTGTGCACTGTGTCGTTAATTCTGAATGTCTGCTACAATTTCACAGCTCTTTCATGTATCATTTCCCATCAGTAACATTAGAGAATGACAACATGAAGAGGATGCATGAGATGGGTTTTCCCAGAGAATTTCACCATTTGATCAATAGAGATTTACTGAAACAAGAGCAAGCAAATACTTGGGTTATAGTTTTCTGACTTTTCGGAGTCGCCTTGACACTATTCTCAAGTCGTAGCAGACATTCAGACTCTGCACCGTGTTTTGTCTTGAGAATAGTATGGCTATTTTGGCAGTATATTTTGATGCCCTTATCTTGATTGTGAAGAGAGAAGATGAGATGAAAAGGTTCAAGAAGAATTTGAGTGATCGCTTTAAAACGACTGATAGGGGGAAACTTCATTATAGTCTTGGCATAAGTGCTAAGGAAGCAGAAAAGAGGAGTGTGATGTTGTTAAATAAAAAACAATACAATCTAAACATACTTAACCCTACCTTAAATGAGCTTTTTGCTTCTTCTCGTAAATGAGAGGGGGGAGGGGGACTAGTAGGCCCACGGGAGTTTGCTATAACTCTGTATTCACTGGCGCTATTGCAACGAGTTTTGGTAGGATGATAGTTTGACTCTTTTTCAACAATTTCAAAAGAACGGTTTCTTAATTTGGAGTCAGTGACGTCATACATGACTCTCAACTGCTGTACAATATTGCAAAACTTCTAAAAATTTTTGAAAAAGCCTTAAAATTTGGATCTTTATGGTATCACTGCATGTATATGTTGGCGTTGGGCAGTATCATTTTTATTTTTGGCTTGTTATTTAAAAAAAAAATGAGTTGAGTGTCTACAGGAAAGATTCTTCAATAATATCTCAGTGTTTTTTTCTTTTTAGCATTATTGCTCATCAAATAACCACCAAACATGCCAAATGGCACTCGTAAATCACTGTTTGTGCAAACTTCATCGAAATATGTGATTTTCTCATAAATGTTCTTCACACATTGCCAATTATGTTTCTCTAACAATGTTCGCCTTATTGCATAGCATATTTTAACATATTATTTTTTTGCAAAAATTGAGTTATTTTTCATTATTCTCTAATCTTATTCGATGGAAGCAAATTGTTTTTACGAATTAAAGATATCTAACCTTTAAGTTAAAATGACCATGACTGTCCAGGAAAATTGACAAAAACGAAAGTCCAAAAGCTCTATGATAGTGAAACAAAACGCCAAAAATCTAAACATTTTGAAATAATTTTATCCGTCAAAAAAAATCCCCGGTAAAAGTTAGGCAAAGTCACAAAATTTCACGACCATACATCAAGTCGTTAACAAGTTATGAACAGAAGTATGTAGCCGCAGGTCCACTAGCCCCCTCCCCCATGTAAGTTAGGGTTAAGAGATACGGAGGGAAAGATAGTTTCTATCCCAGCATATGTCAAGTTTAAGTTGATTTAAGATGATGGCAAAAACAAGGAAGTAGATCACGTAAGATATCAATGAACAGTAGGACGTTACTATATTTAGTAATAGGAACGAGGCGAGACATAGCTAAAGCAGTGAGAGCAGTCTTAAAATTCAATGCTTAGTCAAATGAGTTACATATAACGGCTGCGAAGAGAGAAAATGAGTTGATCATACTTTTCATATATCTCCGCTATGAAAGTGAAAAATCTTTAGAAACAAAGCATCTTGCAACCGTCCTATTGCAATCTCTCCCGAACGCATACAACTAACCTCTCGGCTATGTTACTCTTTCCGTTCAAAGGTTATGAAACTGGGTCAATGGTACTTTTCTTACATTTTCAGTTGAAAAATGAAAAATGATTAACCAGAAAGTAACTATAAACCATTCCATGGCACCTGGGCCCCTATTGCATGCAATGATCCCCTGAGCTAATTGACCCTTTCTGTTAACAGGTTTTAAAATTGAGTTGATCGGACTATTTATATATCTCCACTATAAAGATGGAAAATCTTTAGCAACAAAACATCTTTCAACCATCCGATAGCACTCTCTCCCGGAACGCATCCAACTAACCTCTCGGCTATGTTACTCTTTCCGTTCAAAGTTTATGAAACTGGGTCAATGATACTTTTCATCCATCTTTAGTTGAAAAATCCAAAAATGATTAGCCATAAGAAAACTACATACTATTCCATGGGATTTTAGTTTCTATTGTACGCATTTAATACCTACCCTTATCCGACCTCTCAGTTTAGAGGTTGCGAATTTAAGTTGATCATACTTTTCATATATCTCCACTATAAAAATGAAAAATCTTTAGCAACAAAACATTCCCACGGTATTCTCGTTTTTAATGCTACCAATTGACTTGTAGGCGAATTTTACTCTTTCCGTTTAGAGGTTGTAAAACTGTGACTATTATTCTTTGAATATATCTGCACCATAAGAATAAAAAATGGTGACCATCAAAGCAACCTGTAGCCACTTAATTTTAGCCAATTACCCTCAATGCTACTTGACTCTTTCTGTTTAAATGTTGTAAAACTGTGTCTATCGTACCTTTTATACATCTGGAATTTAAAAACGAAAAATGCTTTGCAACCGAGCAATTTGCAACCGTTCGAAGAAACTCGCGCACCAACTGCATGCAATTAACCTCTTGACTATATTACTCCTTGCGTTTAGAAGCTGGGAAACTGAGTCGTGGTTCTTTTCATATACCTCAACCTGAAAAATAAAAATTGATTAGCAACAAACATCTTGAAACCATTTCCTGGCACTTTAGCCCCAACAGCAGGCAGTGAACGTCTAGGCTTGTTGTCTCTTTCCATTTAGATGTAGTGAAGCTGAGCCGATGATACTTGTCATCTACTTACACTATAAGAATAAAAAATCTGTAGCAACAAAGCATGTTGCGACCGTCCGATTGCACTCTCTCCTCAACTCATGCAATTACCTTCTAGGCAAATTGACGCTTTTTGCTTAGAGAATTTTAAAAATATGTCTATCATGCTCTTCATACATCCCCATTTCAAAAATTAAAAATGATCCGCAACAAAGTATCTTCTAAGCATTCCTTCATACACCTCCACCTAACTAATGAAAAATGATTAGCAACAAAGTATCTTCTAAGCATTCCTTTGATGCACCTCCACCTAACTAATGAAAAATGATTAGCAACAAAGTATCTTCTAAGCATTCCTTTCATGCACCTCCACCTTACTAATGAAAAATGATTAGCAACAAAGTATCTTCTAAGCATTCCTTTCATGCACCTCCACCTAACTAATGAAAAATGCACTATAGCGGTAGAGGTGAGCGCCACTCCTTTCACTAGTCAAGTTGTGACCACATCTCTCAGCATAGGTGGTTTTCTTTTCACCGACCCCGTAAGGATTGAAGGCTGAGTGAACCTTGACACTACTGTTTCGAATCGAACTCCGATCGCTCGATTCGTAATGCAAGTCCAGTACCACTGGATCAACGTGCCATTTTTTCCTATCAGTAACTAAATTCAAAGGAGAAACATCTTTAAACTTAAAGTCACAGGTTTTTGTACAGTAAGCAAATTGATAATATCAATAGTGCACTTCGTATTACGTCATATTGCTCCACTGAAAATACTGGAGGTCCATCTTGACTGTAGTCGATCCCCCAAACAGGAAAATAAAGGGTCATGTTTCACGACCCCTTATCATCATACCAAAAGCCAACAGGCACTCACAAATATGTGATGCAACCAGCTAAGTAACTTCAGTAGGGCCTACTGCTTAAGGTGTGAAATTTAGGAACTGGAGATCCGATCCTAAACGTACGTTGCTATGACATAAAATCGTGTAGATATAGATGGCAGCATCAGAAAGAGTGGCACCAAAACCTTGGGCCCAAGACAAGTATCTATCAATTATTAGTCAACAAATATTAAAAATATGTCGGTAAAATTTGCTAGGGATTACAAGGTAGTAAGGAAAAGCGACTTAGTTCAGCTGCAACTTAGTAAATATCGTTTGTAAACAACCCTACCGTCTTATCCCTTTGAGGCACGTTTTATGTCCATTTATCAAAATTTTGGATGACCATGAGCTATTCAAATGGTTTGACTTTCATATTGTTTCCTGTACATTTCCTCTTAGTAAAGAATATATTTCTTCTACACATTTGTAAATAAAAAGTGAATGCATGTCTTTCATGGTTGTCGGCATACAAGTTTGTTGTCTGAAGCCGACACCAGTACAACTGACCTACTCTTTAACGTAGACGTCTGGACAGTGGTCGCCAGACCTTTTTGGTGATGTTGCCACCTTCCGATCTAACGTGCAAATGTTGTCCTTTTTAGAGATTGAACCCTTAATTATATAAAATTCTATTATATATTTCATTTGTCATCATTCTCCATGAAGATAAATAAAAAACGGTGAACAATGTTTCGATATAAGAAACGTGTTTTTTGATTAGATATTACACGTAATGAATTAAATATCTCATTTTAATGTTACATATAGCTGAGGATAATTTTTCTGTTTAAATATCTTTGCATCAAAGGCGCCTGCAGGAATTTCTTGGAAAAATAATTTAACTAGGAAGGAGCTTACCAAAAAAATAAGCACAGTCTGACCACCAATTGATAAATACGGTCTCCATCATATGTGAAATCCTTGATTTCGCTCCCTTAACTCGGTATATCTGTGCCGTCTATGCCGATAAAGTTTACAGCATCTTATGCTGCATAAAAGGCTCCTAATCCCAAATTTGCAGCTCTACATTTTTAGTTTCCTTTCTGTATAAATGAGAAGATCTAATCAGTTAGCGTTAACCTCTTGGTATCTCCCAGTATGGTTAATTCACAAAGGAAACAAAGAAGTACTAGTGCTATCGACAGTAACCCCCGTCTTTCACTGAGATTCCATTTCTTTTATTAAAGTAATCTCACCAACAGGTGCCTAATTTCTGAAAAATGTGATTTTTTCAAAAATTGAATTTTCCTCCAAGAAAATGAAAGTTCTTGCAAGAAAATGAAATTTCCTGCAAGAAAATAAAATTTCCTGCAAAAAACTGAAATTTAAGAAACTGAGATTTTTTTCAAAAAATTAAATTTCCTGCAAGAATATAAAATTACCTGCAAGAAAATGAAGTTTTCTGCAAGAAAATGAAGTTTCTGCCAAAAAAAACTTAAATTTCTAAAAAATGAGATTTTTTGCCAAAATATGAAATTTTCTGCAAGAAAATGACATTTTTGGCAAAAAAAAACAAAATTTCTGAAAAATGTGATTTTTTTCAAAAATTGAATTTTTCTCCAAGAAAATGAAAGTTCTTGCAAGAAAATAAAATTACCTGCAAGAAAATGAAGTTTCTGCCAAGAAAACTTTAAATTTCTAAAAAATGAGATTTTTTGCCAAAATATGAAATTTTCTGCAAGAAAATGAAATTTCTGACAAAAAGCTGAAATTTCTGAATATGAGATCTGTTGCAAGAAAAATGATATTTCCAGCAAGAAAATAAAATTTCTGGCAAGAAAATGAAATTTCTTTCAAGAAAATGAAATTTCCTGCAAGAAAATGACATTTCTGGCAAGGAAACAAAATTTCTGAAAAATGTGATTTTTTTCAAAAATTGAATTTTCCTCCAAGAAAATGAAATTTCTTTCAACAAAATGAAATTTCCTGCAAGAAAATGACGTTTCTGACAAGGAAACAAAATTTCTGAAAAATGTGATTTTTTTCAAAAATTGAATTTTCCTCCAAGAAAATGAAATTTCTTGCAAGAAAATGAAATTTCTTTCAAGAAAATGAAGTTTCTTTCAACAAAATGAAATTTCCTGCAAGAAAATGACATTTCTGGAAAAAGAAACCAAAATTTCTGAAAAATGGGTTTTTTTTAAAAAATTGAATTTTCCTCCAAGAAAATAAAATTTCTTGCAAGAAAATGAAATTTCTTGCAAGAAAATGAAATTTCTTTCAACAAAATGAAATTTCCTGCAAGAAAATGACGTTTCTGACAAGGAAACAAAATTTCTGAAAAATGTGATTTTTTTCAAAAATTGAATTTTCCTCCAAGAAAATGAAATTTCTTTCAAGAAAATGAATTTTTCGGCAAGAAAATGAAATTTCGGGCAAAAAAATGAAATTTCTTTCCAAAACTGAAATTTCGGAAAAATGAGTAAAGTAAAATTTTTTGCAATAAAAAAAATTTCTAAAAATTTCTAAAAAAATTATTTTGTTGCAAGAAGATCGAGTTTCTTGCAAGAAAATCAAATTTTTGCCAAGAAAATGAATTTTCTTGCAAGGAATAGATATTTCATGCTCGAAAATCAAAACATAATTTCTTGCAAGAATATGAAATTTATGGAAAAAATGGATATTTCTGAAAAATGAGATTTTGGGCAAAAAGGAAATTTTTTTGCTAGAAAATGAAATTTCTAGCTAGGAAATAAATTTTTTTGCGAGAAAGTGAAATTTCTGGCAAGAAAATGAAATTTCTGGCTGAAAAATGAAATTTCTTAAAAATGAGATTTTTTTTTGCAAAACACATCTTTCCTGCAATGTTTTGTAGAGTAAAATTAGAAAAGCATAAGAAGAAACTGTAAAGGAGCCGCGTTTTTATTAGGCCGCATTTTTGAAGGTGCAGCCTATTTAAGTACGCGGCTTAATTTGACGTATTAAGGTATACTTGATCGTGTTTCTAGTTCACGAACGAGGAAAACTGGTGTTGCTGCGAGTGCATTTGACCAGCTTCTTGACCTCGTTGTTGAGGCAGATCTTATTTTTTATTGAAACTAGGCGCAAATGAATATTTATAAGTAAAGTGAATACTGTTTGGTGCCTTAGTTTCCAAATTTAAATTGAGATTATCATCGCAAATGTTTGTATCACACCGTCTACCAAGGAACCTAAGTATGCAGAACGCATATCCGAAGGTTTGTAGACAAGTTGCTGATGTCAAAAGAACACAAATACGCATGATGTTAATCAATAAAAAAGTTAAGCATCAGTTCAACAAATGTTAAAGCGTTCTTAGGTCACATTTAATAGTCTTTGTGGTTAAAAGTGAAAGGATAAAACCATCTCTATTAGTTTAACCACAACCTTTGTATCTTCTTAGTTATGCCAAAGCGTGTTCCCCCGACGTGAACTTATTTGACTTCCCTTTAACCATGATAAAATACATTTACTTTTGCGGAGGGGGAGGTGGAAGCGAACTTATGAGTACACGGTAAACATATGCACAGGCAAAAGTAATAGTTTGAAGAAGTGTTAGCAGTGTCGCTAACAAATCAACTAACAATATTGATTTAGATGAAGAGAAGAACTATGACTGTCAACGCTGTAATTGGGAGCACAAATACAATTTGTGCTACCCCAAAAATAGTTGCTGTATTTTATCGTAAACAAAAATAAAGTAAACAAGAGGTGAGAAACTGAAAGAATAAGATCGAACTGAGATTTCGAGAGTTCATACTTCTTAAGTGGTCTCTCAAGGTAGATCATACCCCTTTTATAGTATCAGGCATGCGTACCTTGGGCTGTAATGAGTGATTTGTGGGCTCGCGGGGGATTAACTGGGATTCGCATCATCTGACGGTATATTGTAATTTTGATCTCCAGGCAAAGTCATCACACTATATGCACGTACATACTTCTCCCTTTTACTAGTAAATGGTGATTTAAACGCAATACGTTTCAGAGCGAGCTTCGTTAATTACTCCACCTGAAATAATTGTCAAACATCTGGTTATAATTTACTTATATTGCTAAATTATCAACTTTTTAATTTTGTTTCCCTTTCAGAAAATGTTAGATTTTGTGGCAACCCTCGCTTTGAGATGACTGTAACATCCTCGTCGGCCGAAGACTAAACATTTCTATGCCATTTTGTATTTATCAGGTGCTTCAAAACACCAATTGCATGTTATTGCTCGTTGTCTTACTTATCAAATTTTAGATGTACATAATGCTACCTGCCATGGATACGCTAGGGCTATTGTGATGATTTGATCAGATGTCATTTGTAATATACAAAATCCGATCATGATTCCTTGTGAGAATTTAGTGTGAATAAAAGGTATGTTGAGACGTCGGAGATTCATGGGATCTACCCTTAGGAGTGTATTTGTTTATTGGCTTCCTCTCTCTATAATAGCTGGACTGAAAGTCAGCCAGTTGACTTATTTGTAAATTGTAGCAATTACAAATGTTGTACGCATCAAGCGCAGCAACGCAATTTAGCGAAGTATTCTATCTATCTATCTATCTATCTATCTATCTATCTATCTATCTATCTATCTATCTATCTATCTATCTATCTATCAGTTTATCTGTCTGTCTTTCTGTCTGTTTGTCTATCTATCTACTTACGTAGCGTTTTCGATTTGAAAGTGCTTCATCGTTGTCTTCTAACTCTTCCTCTTTTCTTCTTTCCTATTCAAACTTCCATAATATTTTTAACCAGTCCAGTCCTTAATGTCCTCCAGCAACATCCTTCTCGGTCTGCCTCTGAATCTATTTCCTTCTAACTTCCCTTCGATTAGCATTACCAGTAACTCTCCCGTGACCCTCTCGTATTGTGACCAACCTTAGCTGTTTTCCTTCTTGCAATATTTCCCTACAGACTTCTTTCTGCCTACACTCTTCTCAGTACTTCCTCATTTGATGTTCTCTTTGTGCATGATACTTTCAATGGTCTTCTCCGGCACGACATCTCAAAATCTTGTATTCCAGTCTTCCTATTTGCATTCAGTGTCCACCCTTCTGAGCTACACGTAAGTACTGGAACTAGATAGCTATGGATGACTCCCTCCTTTGTGATATCAAGAGGCGAATGAATATGCAGCTGAGATGTGGTTCCTCAGAAGAATACGGCAAATGCCGTACTTCGCCCGCAAATCACATGAAGAGATGTTACAAAAAACCCAATAACAAATATCACTTATGTACATGATAAAGATTCTATGGCTACAGTGTATTGGCCATGAAATCGGATTGGAAAAGTTAAAAGAGCTGATGGTATGAAGAGTTTATGGAAAAGTACAAGAAATTCTGAGGAAGATCAAGATTTATATGTGCGGAGCAGATTATTTAGATTGCCCTGGCTCTACAGGTAAAATTAGTTAGGTACATTGTGTGCCTGTGGCAGGCTCAAATCCAGGCGTTTAATGTTTCATATTTGGAATGTTATTGTTTTCCTAACATCTGACTTGCTCTTACCACTTTCAGAACATCAAGGTCGACACAAAGGCTGGTGCCTAATGCAGCTGTGGAGACTACAATATAGTATTTCCTGTTCGATTTACGTCTGGATTTCTGAACTCTGGATTCACATGAATTACCTCAAAACTGAAAGTCAATCAGCGTGCTTTGTTAGGGATAACAAAAGCAACGCCTCTACACGGTAACAACAATTACAATAAGGTAATTAAGAAGTCAACACAGACTCCTAGAGAAAATATTCTAAAGAAGAAGTCCATTTTTTATACGAACGTCAACGTAGCACTTTAGTTCCTTAGAATTTTAAAAGAGGAAAAAGTCATTATAAATCCCTGAACAAAGAGAGTTGAATGACCCGACTCTACAAATCACATACCGTTTGTAAAGATGTGGCCTGGAAACTAATTATGATTCACCGTGCAGCTTCCTCCTTCCTGTGTCTGCAGCTATGTACGTTCTCAGTGTAACGAGAATCCACGCTAGGCCTACGTACTGTAAGGTTCTCATGATTTAGTTATGGGTACGTAACCATACTAATATCTGTCGCCCACGAGGAGAATGGCCTGCGGCAGATGCGACGAAACAACAACGAGACACGAAAACTGGATGTAACACAACTGAAATCTTAAAAATGAAATACTCCCAAAATACACAATTCATAAAATGTACTAAAACTTGCGACCTAAGTACACTTCTATGAGATAGTGAGTGTGGACCTCTTACGCTAAGTTGAATTCTATTTACATTTTGTGCCCTGGCACGTAGGTATGGATACACTAGGTCGATTGCGAGGTCTTGAAGAAACAGTCTACGCGCAAATGATACATCCTTTCTCCAATTTTGGCAATCCAGAAATGCAATTTAAGCGTAGATGGCACAAAGGTTAAGTATGTTCATAAAGTATGCAAAAGACCAAGGCTTTGTTTTGAGCTGCGCTGAATATCCCTACATGGCATTGTTGACTCATTATTCTAGAATAAAATATCATGACTACATACATGCCCAAGCTGGGTCCCAGAGGACCGATTACTAATATGAGCAAAATGTCAAATATTTCTCTATCAAGATTGATCCGTGTTTTGATAACATGAAAATAATAGTGCCTAGGTATTTGTTAAGGAGTACCAGGAAAATGGAAAAAAATCCATCCATGACTTGATACCTATAAATAATAATCTCTCTTGGGTCCCCGAGGACCAAGCTTGGGCACTTAAGGGTTAACTCAAAACTGAACCATCAGAACATCTTTAGGCATTAAAAGAGGTTAATATCAAATACAACGTAACGTAGAATATAGTTAAAGAAGGGAGGGAGGGCAGACGTAAACTATGGGTTATAACTGCTAACAGGAATAACCTACTAGCTAAACATCATGGACTGGTTACGAAATGCGGGCATCGGGGATATTTTGTTGTCATAAGATGCGGGGACGAATGACACAAATTTTAAACAGTATAGTAGGATAGCTTATAAAGACGTATAAAATCGTAATTGAAGAAATTTTGTCTGGTGAACGTCTAAGGACGTAAAAAGTAAGGTAACTGTTGTGATTTTCTTCCCCTTTCTTACTATTGCTTACAAGCACATACGTATATATTCCTATAATATACTTAGTTTTTGTTATTTTTGAAAACAAATAGTGGCCTCCAGGGTTCGACAAGGACGAAGAGACCTCATAGTATAAAAGTAATATTAACAAGAAATTTTTCCTTTTTTTTAGGCCTTTACCAATGAATAAAAGTGCCCATTATATCCTCGTTCCAATATATAACATTGTACAAAAAAACAAGATTACCTATGACTCTGCCAATCAAAGTTGGATCAGAAAGAGGCATCATCCATTTCACGCGGAACAGTTGCAATATGATCACATATTTACAGACGAACAGCGCAGGCGCGGAGCAGTTCTACTTCATTTTCTCATATGCTTTTATACATTTTTTGCGCTGGCAATTCTTTGTGAGGATTACTTCTGTGCATCTTTGGAAAAGCTATGCGTAAAGTAAGTCAGATTTTCGTAATTTTCTGTTCTGGCAGATTTAATAATACAAAGCAGAGTTCTTAAATTCTACTCTGTTCAGATTTGAGTATCGATATCCCAAGATAACTCATCGCAAGCGATTGTCGCCACAATACAAACCAGAACTTTTAGTTATCCAGTTATCATAGCTTAATTGATGCAGTAGCACAACGCAAAAGTATAGGATATGAGCCTAAGTCTTGTTGACTTCAGTTTTAACTCTCTAAGAGTTTTCAAACTTTTAGGATTCGAAAAATTCTTATGGAATGCTTGCAGTAGTGGAATAACAATTGATTGGCTTTGTAGGTGTATAATTGATATCCGTGTGTCTCTTGCTGTTTGCCAGAATTTTTCTTTAACTTATCTTCTCAGTCAATGTAGGCCTATGTATGAATGTATGTATGTATGTAATCTATGTAAGTATGTATGTATGTCTGTATGTAAGTATGTATATATAATTCCCAAAGTGTGGAGCAATGCCACAATAGCTTGCAATTTAAGGGCGCTGACCGCATTCCAACCCACGACCTCATGGTTCTTAGTGCCCTTCTATAATTCTTTTATGATATGATAAGCAAGCAAACTAGAATTCATATAAGACCGCGAAACTTAGTTGCCTTCTGCATTGATATGTGGACATCTTTCCAACCACCCTCCTCTCTACAAAAATCGCAAGGCTATTCGCTGTTTTTGATCAATCTCATTGACAGGACGTAAAAGTATATAGAAGATGTGCTCAAGAACAATTTCCGTCACAAAATATTGGGTAGGTCGAAGGTGTTTCGATTAAAAGAGCTAAAATATTCGGGGGCTATACCTCACTTATTTCCATTTGCCCCCAAAATATTCATACCACCGGACTTTACTTTTAGCACGTTGCTAATAATCAACAGTAATTAAGGACTTACCAAGATGAACAAGAGGAGCTTCTTTTCGTGTGGTCAGATTACGTTCATATTCTTGCTCTCTATCTCAATGACTCCCAATAATCAAACTCGAACAGTGTACATTCCAAAATAGAACGCATCGTAATTTACATAACAAAAGGCATTGGAAAACTAAACCACGTAATGATGATACTACATAACCTCTCCCCTAGAGAGCTACTAGGAAGAGGCGAACGATAACTCTTAAGCATTGTTTAGCTATAAAAAACTTTACTGAGAAAATGTTACTAAATGGTCGGGTCAATGTACACGGCAACCAGAACGCAATGTTTGAAAGTTCTGGTTTGGAACCGGAGGAGTGTCCATAGGCACCGATGTATGAGAGAGTTCTTGTCGAGAAGCAGAAGTTGAAGTTTGAGTTTGATCCTCAATAAAGGCAGGTTTTAAACGGTCAAGAGAGATGCTTTTTCTTTGTCCAGAAATGTCAAGTACAAAGTGTTTATCTGACAGTGAGAGAATCTTGTATGGTCCATCGTAAGGTGCTTGAAGTGGGCGGCGGACAGCGTCATGGCGAACAAAGGCATGTGTAGAAGAAGACAAATCCTTTGGGACATGAGACGATCGATGCTGCGGACGGGACGATACAGGACGAAGTTTTTGCATATTTTGACGAAGTCGGTCAACATAATCAGCAGGTGACAACGACGAGATATTGTCAGAAGGAGAAACAAATTCGGCAGGTAAACGAAGAGTGGTACCATGAACAAGTTTTGCTGTGGTACATCCGAGATCACTGTAGTGCGGAGTCCTAGGAGAATTAAGGGGGAAAATTGTGTCCAATTGTTTGGTGTAGGTTAAGACTTCCAAGAAGTGGCGGAAATGCTTGATAGAGAGATAATCAGCGAGTAATTCTCTACCAAATGTGCTGTAGCGAGTCTCTGCCTGCTGTAAACGCTTGGAAAAATAGGCCAGTGGTTGCAATTTCCCGTCAATATACTGTTGAAGGCAACCTCCTACTGCAACGTTAGATGCATCAACCATCAGAGAGTAGGGGGACCCGTCACAAATCCCTTGACCCTACGTTTACCACTCTTTCGGGTCATAAGGTAGTGACCGACCCCGTTTTGATCGAAGTAGAGCATTTCTGCAAGGAATTCTTCATCTTAAGTCGCAAACGTACTCAACGAGCAATGGTAATCGTGTATCCTTGTTGCGGCTTTCGTTTTGATTGAAAGGGGAGGGTTCATTGTTAAACGATGCCACGGTTGTCACGTTTACGAGGAGAATTTCTGTCAGTTGTAAGCTGTGATCAAGAGTGCGTATGCTACGTACTCTAGTAAATCATTCCTAAAAAAATACCATCATACCTATTTAGCAGTATCTCTTAGAATGAATCGTGAGGTCAGTTGTTGATTATGCACAACAAGAGGAAAGGTTAAGCCCCCAAATCGGTTCCGGCAAAATTGTAACCGAATCTGCTTCAATGAACCTGTCTCACATGTCATTAGCAAGAGTTGGACAAGTTATTTAGACCATGCCTTTTAGCTTCTTATATTATACACTTAATATCCACAGTGAAACAGGGTGAAGTATGTTATAGGACAGTATTAGGTTAAGTGTACAGGTTATAAACCGGACTTTCAGACAAGATGAGAAAGACGCTCTCCGCAGATTCGGCCAAGCAGGCCACTCGAAGCATTGACATCAGGACAGACAAGAATAACAGGGTAAGGTAATCATTTTGATCCGGGGTTTAGGTATTCAGCGCAAAAAAAGAGAAGAAGCTTGAAATTTTGCTGTCCCGAGTAAGTTGGCTCTGCCTTTATTAAACTAAACAACTCGAGTATTAATGCAGGAAGTCCTGTTCACACCTGCGTATTCGGATGTCAATTACAAAATATTGTCAAGTTTAAATGCCTCGTCCATTCATCTCTTGTTCTGATGATCATGTTCCAACAAATTAGTAGACGGCGTGGTTCATGAATCCATGTAATGCACCCATGTCATGCACCTGGACTACAACCCTCCCAATGTTTGAAAATGTACTTTTTGATTGGTATATATAGTGTTTCTTTGGGGTGGTTTTTGTACCACGTAGTCTCTGACGAAATGCAACAAGATCTGTAACAAGGACCATGTTTTGTGTATTCTGTTTAAATGGTATCATTGCTATACCTTAAACAATAGTTACCCACTTAAAGGGGGAATTTTTCTTCCCCAGTACCGGTATGCACTGTTTTTCTGCTTCTCTGGAGGGCTATTTCTTACCCCAGGAACGGCTGTTGCTAATAAATGACCTATGCTACAGTGGCAGTGGTGCCATAAGCAGTACTATAATCATTTATAGAAAGATTTTAAGGTGTGATAACATCATGTTGACTCTTTCTTCCAATCATTGTAAAAAATGCATTCTTTCTTTACTGCCCCTTGGCTGATTCAGTTTGTGCAAAACCAATTTGACAGCAAATATGAGTACTACATATAGTACTTTTGGTTGTTTTGAATTTTATATTTGTAGTATAGTCATGGGGGCAGTATCAGCAGTTTGTTTGATTTACCGTATTTTCTCTAATTATAGATCCCCTCTAATTATAGACCCCCTCCAATTATAGACCCCCTTTTGCATCATGTCAAGTAATTATAGGCCCCCTCTAATTATAGACCCCCTCTAATTAAAGACCCCCTTTTTGGAGCCTTCACATTGATGTATGGATTGGGAACCATTGCTGTAGGGATTGGGAACCATTTCTGTATGGGTTAGGAGCTACTGATGTAGAGGTTAGGAGCCAGTGATGTATGCGTTGGGAACCATTGCTGTAATGGTGAGAAGCATTGATGTATGGGTAGGGGGCACAGGTTGAGAAGCATTGCTGTATGGGTTGGGAACCATTAATGTACAGATTGAGAACCATTGGTGTATGGGTTGGGAACCATCGCTGTATGTGTTGAGACCTATTTGAGATTTTAAAGGGAGTAAAATTGAGAGTAGTTAAGAAATAGGCTGGGAGCTAGTGATGTATAGGGAGTAGTTCTTTCATTCCTCTAAGACACGGCACAACAACACAGTATCAACCAGTAAGATATCTGATTACCAGTGTGCAGTGTAATCAAGGTTCTACATTTTGTGTTCAGTTGATTTCTATATGTTCAAACATTTCGTCTTCGTTGCGTACTGTGTGTATTTCTTTAATTTTCTTAAGGCGTTTTACCGAGGGGATGCGGGGTAGGTCAAAGGTTAAAGGGTAAGAGAACATTAAAAGGTTAAGAATCACTGCTCGTAAGTTTACCTTCCATACGTTCTCCCGCCCCTCTGTGCTCCTAGATGGATATCTGACTACGTTAACACGAACGACATGTCGGTGCTCTTATCTACCGATTTTAACAGAATTATTCTTGTATTATTGCGATTTTTAATGAAAAATGTGTGAATGTTAACTTTTATCACATTGCATTACTGATGTAGAAAGAGAGATAAAAGAAAGAAACTATCGATTTTCAGTTGCTTCTACCCCTCTGTGTGAGTTATTGTCTGTCATAGAGATCAAGAAAGATGAGCAAATGTGAGAAACGGTTCAGATTGCTAGATGGCACTTCTTTGTTACTATAATATGCAAAATAATTATTAACTGGAGCTTTGTTTTTGTATCCTTTGCTGTCTTCAAACAGGTCAATCGTGACTCAACATTCGCTTGAACAAAAATATAGGTATACGCCACCGTCTTACGCTGGTCTTGCTCGGTCCTCTTGTACAATGCTCAGTGAGATGTAATAGTCCGAAATGTAGTAAGAACATTCTAGTAAGATGACGTAATAGCATCATTAAGCAGATTAAGCATATTTTTTGTACAGTAGTTAAATGTAATGGTAGCAGTACTTAAAAGTAGGCTAAGATTAGGGGTAAATCAAATCAGCGCTAGCTATCTGGTGAAACCTGTGGCATTGTACACCGTGAAACGGTGACTTTTTTACATTTAATATTACCATAATCTCTTATGTTCCATGCTAGTCATTCTTGTTGTTGTTCTGTCATTATCTGCCATTTTCATGCTCATAAGGCCATTTTACCACACTCAGCAACAATAGCCCGGTAGTGAGTAGAACGCACGAGTAAGAAACAGCCGAAACCACAGTACGCGGGATATCGGCAGTTCAAAAAAGCGCACGGGTACGACTTGGATAGGTAAAGCAGTAGCAGTTTCGGTAGAGAGAAAATAAAATCGATTCATCGTAGCCCAATGAAACAACGTCAGAACTTAAAGAAAACAAAAAGTAGTATACAAAATGACAGCATTATTAGGAGGCCTCGAGTGCACGCAGCTATGTGTCCTGTTACTAATATGTTCTAAGATTTAATGGTCTACCAAAGTATCATCTAATGCGTAGCAAATGCCAACATTAAAAGAGAAAAAATCTACATGTACTTATACAAGCTACAGCAACTACCACTAACTATTTATCTGCATTAAAACTACTTACCTACACTAACTACTATTACCTACACTAACTGCTACTACCTACATAAAATACTACTAGATACACTGCTTACATGCCTACATTACAACTACTTACCTACACTAACAACCACTACCTGCACTAACTACTACTAGCTACACTAACTACTACACTACTTTCCTACACTAACTACCACTACAACTACTTAACTACACTAACTACCGCTACCTACTACTACTATCTACACTAACTACCTCTAACTACACTACTTACCTACACTAACTACCACTACCTACACTACAGCTACTTACCTACACTAACTACCACTAACCTACACTAACTACCACTAACCTACACTAGCTACTACTACCTACATTACAAATACTTACCTACACTAACTACAACTAGCTACACTAACCACTAGTATCTACACTACAATTACCTACCTACACTAACTGCTACTACCTACACTTACTACTACTATCTACACTAGCTACAACCTACGTAGAACTGCCTCATTACACTAATACAATCTATACTACAGCCTACACTGTCTGTCTGTCTATCTATCTACACTAAAGAAATATATCTGCCGTCACTAACTACCACTATCTTCCTACACTGTCCTATTTACAACTAACTGCTCTCCTATCTTCTACGGCCGACCATAATCTAAATAGTAAAAAGTGCCATCTGCTCATTTACCTCTAACCGACTACGACAATTTCTACCCAGTAGGGCCATAACTAACTAACATTACCAACTGCTGCCATCTGCTCGCTTACCTCTAACCGACTACGACCTTATTTACCTACGAGATGCCAACTATCGGTGTTTCATACCAGTCTCCCTGATAAGCAGCGGATGCCAACTACCAATTAACTACCTCACCACAATAAACTACCTTCTACGGCAACCACCATTTCCTACTTCCAATAAGTTGCAAGCACGAGATTCTACCTTTTTAGTGCTCAGCTTTCCTACTGATATCCTGCCACTACCCACTGCATAACTATAATTATTATTGGCACCCATCTATGCGCAACTTTCCTCATATTACGGCCGCTAATATGTTTGCAGCAACAATGATTCATATTGAATTGCGTTTCTATTTTGTGCGTACTTTGTGTAATTCTATAGCATCACTTTAATTAAATCGCATGTCTATTTTGCATGCAGTTTTTATTCTACAGTGCAATCTCTAGCGAACTGCTCACTTTTAAATTCTTTCTGCGCTTAAATTTCAGTATTTAGAGTTTCTTAATTAAACATCCATTTAGTTTTTACCTTCCATTTTTTGGAACTAAACTATTTACTTTAGTGGTTGTACAGTCTATTTTGTGCGTACTTTCATAATCAATAGCGAGTACAAGATATCTGCACAATTGATTTCTTGACCAGTGTCACTGTCGCTTTTTGTAACCAATTTACGCGTTTTACCATAGTGGTTTTAATAGAGTGCGCCAATACTATCTAAATACCTCTTTGCTTTAGCATTTTGATTACTGCCACGTTCGCTTTACAAATTTTGGAAGCCAGTAAGCAGATCGTGACAGATGAGGACGTCCATTTAGTACATTTCTAGGCTGCTGCACTAAAGCAGTTGTCTTGGCTGGCATTAACATTTCAGGACAGGAGTATTAGACAACGGATAATTCACGGGATATCTCCTTGAAAGAGCTACCATTGCTACTCTTTTAATTTACACACCATTCGTGAAATAGTGTTTGTGTTGCGCACACACCACGGGCAACAAAAGGGCTGGTTTTTGCCGTACGTACCGTTGGTCCAACGCAACAAACAGGTGATTTTGGTGACTTGTGGGTCTCTAGATTTTTCTTGTGTACCCTTTTTCAGTTATTGGTAAGCATATGGGTGACTGTCTTAGGTAAGTAGAAAATTAAGGGAACTACTTTGACGCTGTTTTATAGTATATGGTTTTATGTACCCTACAGGTAGCAGTGCATTGTAGGTAGCAAGTCCGTGATTGTTTTCCATTAGTTTAATTGTGTCGAGAAGCGACACAGAAAATAGATTTGATATTCGGTGAATTTGCAACATATTATACACACCAGATAAATCAGATGTTTTATTGCCTTTCCTGTTTGTTCTCTCATTGTATAGGGAGCTTATAAAGTTCATCTGAGAGCAGAAGACCAACTTGGTAATGAGTTTGCATGTGTGGCTTTGGAGTTTAAAACCAGGAGTTAATACGTCACTCGTTAGTATAAAGGGCCATAGGAGGCCAGTAGATGCGCATGCTGTGAAAGGCGTTTATGGTTAGAGTGCCAGGGGTTATTGAGAGGTCCAGTTTTAAAGGAGCACCAGTGGAGACGCGAACGTACATTTTACTCATCAGAAACATTTTCATCCGTTGTTATACTTCTCTGGAGTAATTATTTAATAGATATGTGAAACGTTGATGGAGGAGCAAAGAACACTGTGGATCAGCGTATTAAACTTACAATTATGACATCATCTTTTCCCTTACTGGGGGCATAATTATTTTATAGAGTGGTCCAAAGTCAAAGTAAAAGCTTTATTTCTGTGCTAATGTCTGTTTTGGTTTGTAGCATCACAACAAATTGTACCACTTCCCCTAACATTTTGACAATCCCAGTGTGTTTTGCGTCACCTTGGTAATATTCAAGCGTATAAACTGGCTGTAATCGCGCTATCATACAATTTGTAGAAACGATTTGTTCACGTAAACAACCTTATTACTGGCAATGCATATCAGTGAAGGTAATCTATCTCATGCTACTAAGGCGAGAGCTCAGATCACGATGAAGTCAAAGGTCAGCGTTTATCTTGAAATAGTATAAGAACGGCCGATTTTGTGCTTAGTCTAACACTCCTACTCATTCCTTATACAGGGAATATCCAAAGTGCTTCCAAATGTACTGATATAAAGTACATTGCTACTCCATGTGACGAAATACATATTGGCAAATGCTGCAAATAAGCTAAGGTGGGAAACTGTTAGATCAACTTGCACTTAAACGCTAGTATGCTCTAGTACATAGCCTGAATATACCAGCTCCTTGCGTAGATGTAGAACAGAGATGGATTGTCGTAGCTACCGTACATAAGACCGTACGATGGAGAAAACTAGAATTGCAATTACAGTGCTTGCTTCATGACTTCGTTTTTGACGATGTGTAACATCATGACTTTCCTACAGCATGATAATAAGTGATCTTCCAAGGAGATTGTACGACTCTACCCAAACTGGGAGGGTGGGAATTATGCATCTTTATATTCACTCGCGCGCTCACTCTGAATTTTTTCCTGTATGGATTTGAGCGGCCAAGTAGAATAGTTAATGATGTAAAAACATTAAAATAAACTTGTAAAGTGTACAAGATTTCTTGGTAGTCTTAGCTTTACGCACCTACAGCACAGATATTAATAAGGTTGAGTTTCTTTCGCCTACAGTGGTGCCATAGCAGACAGGGAGCAGAAGGCACTCCACCTCCCCCCCTGCAAAGTTCCACAGATCAAGTCCGTTTTATTATCAATGAGAGGTACTGCTAAAGTGATATCAACTCTTAGACTAACTAACAAATTTGGATTGCAAAAGAGGAGAACAGGTTGCCATCTTTCTATCTACCCCCTCCCACCTTGACAAAAAAAATCGTGGTGACGCCTCTGTGCACTGAGCTACCTTTGCAAGAACGTCATTGGAAGCCACAATAAAAGTCGATAAAAAATTCTACAATTCAATAATTTGACCGCATCCCTACCATCGGAGATAGGAGAACACTCTTACAAAATTTGGTATATGTGTTTATGCTTGTAAAGATGAGCGAATTACATATTAATTAGGTTTTTAGCAGACAAGCATAAAAAAGTATTGTAGTTTGTGAAAATCAAAGTAATAATGTGGTTCTTAGCCAGTCACGCTTACGTGAGAGGGGGAAGAGCGATCAGGGGGCAATTAATTAGTTAATCAAATTTTAGAATTTTTAAGTAACTAATAGATATTATTATTGTGCATCTCGTATGATAATTCAAAAGAGCATTATATCGAAAGATTCGTTTACAGGAGCTGAAATCACAGAGGCCGTTGCTGATAATAAAATTAAATCGAAAAAGTACTCGGCAACCTTTTAACAAGGTGTGGGCAAGATTTCATCAGAGGGATATACCCCTTGTACCCCCGTTACCTTCGGGTTTGGTGATAATCTGATTCAAGTGCTTGCAATACGAACCTTCTTAATTTCTTGAGCAAATAGAAATTGAGTTTGTTGGCCAGAGATGTGGACAGATATTTTAACGGAGGTTGAGTGAATATGGCTAACAGCTTTTCATGGACCAACACCATTTTAAAAATTCTTTAGAATCTTCAAGCATAATTATAGCTTATTATATAAATAGACTAATAATCCTTGATGTTGAATTTACAACTATGTAAAGTGCAGAAGACCAAAGTTTCATAGTTACCAATGTCATATGTAAGACAAAAAGCTTATCAGTATAACAGTTTACGAAGTTTTGTTGCTTAAAATATTTTCACCAGTTTGCTGCCTCTGTGGTGTCTATAATGTCTCGTTAACTATTAGCATGAATTCATTGTCACGTGAGCGGTCAATTCAACATCCACGGCGGCACCGTTTGATTTTAATTAAGCTTTCAGACCAGGGTTGAATAGAAAGACCATGGTTGGAATTATCTGTTAGTCGACCCCATAGAATTAATATAATACACTAGAATGGAAACGAGGCTGTTGCTAATTCATTTTCGTTGGGGTAGTATGGAGGCCGCCATTTGCCACAACTAAGATGGTAGCTTTGCCACAACTGCCACAACTGTGGGTCATGAGCTTGCAATTAAACGGTGCTGACCGGATTCGAACCCGGGACCTCATGATTACTAAACCAACGCCTTAACCATTGAGTATATATATATGTGCCTTAGATTATAATAACTAGAATTTGTACAGGTTAAAGTGTGAGCTGCCATGTAACTGCACCAGATGGCAATATAAAGCATGTACTTAGTACTTCCATTTCAGAAGATATGGTCCTTTTAAAAGTCAGGCCAGCAAAGTTTTGTAAACAGAAGAAAATGAAGTAATATTTTACAAGCTTATGGTTCTTACCCTACTTAGTGTAATGTACTATGTTTTATGTTATTAACAGTATGTTAATAATTTTTGTGCAAATTGTATACACAATATGCACCATCACCTGTCATTTAGAAGCAAATGGGGTCATACTTAAGTATGAAAGATAAAATGAGGCTCAGGCTATGGTACCATTCAAAAATACATATATTCTCACAGGGTGACATGAAAGCAAAACTATATATTGTTTTGGTGTTCTTGTTCTGCGATAGAAATATGCAAATATAGCTGAAATTTGCAAATATTTTTCCATGCTTATTGTGTAAGGGACTGAACCATTGTTGAAAATAAATTTTATATTTAATGGATACTGTTCTAGGTTTATCAATAGTGCATATATGACATACTACATAGCTATATACCAAGTAGGATAAAATATGTAAAAATAGTATAGCAATGATTCCATACTTATGTATTCTATAGTAATTTAATTGGTTTGATGGTATGTAAGAAACACAGATTGTTGAGCAGTCCTACTCATGGCAATATTAATAACTTACAATTACTAGCCAATTGTCTGTGTGATAGTAAAAACCACTCCACAAGTGTGTCCAAAAAAGGAAGGTGATAAGGAATCATATATTTATGATGTCAATGTGATGAAGTAGGAGAGGGTAGGTTGTCTATTATTAGTGAACAATAAAATCTGCTGCTCCACCTGATGGAAATTAGGGAAAGGTGGCTAATATTTTGATGACCTAATAAATAAACGGCCCTTAACACTGATGCAACTATAGCCTAGATCTGGGATCATAAAGATCACTATGCGGTTTTGATAAATAATGTAAAGTAATAAGATACACTGTTGAAGCTGTTCTTCTGATAATGTAATTGGAAACCACTTAGATTGCCTAATACAAGGGAAAGTATTTGACTAATTTTGTAACTTCTTTTTTCCAGACAAACCCCATTTTACTTACACTTTCCAGTTTCATGTTTGCGTTTTCCATAGTGCAAACTATTTAAGCACTGATAGAGTGGGTTGCCTAGTTTTGACAATATTATTTCTATCTTGATTTCTTTTTATTGAAAAATGGATCTGTTACAAACTACTATAAATTTCCTTCCTTCCAGTAAACCTTACTTTAATGTCTTCAAAGGAAGTTTAACATTTCAAGCTGTCCATCTCAGTCATTAATACCTTCCTTGTATTAGGCACTGAAGAGTACTAAAATCGATATCCGCTCTAAATTGAAACTAGTGGTTGAGCCAAGTTTGTTATTGCCCCACATACCTAAAAAATGTCATCAAGCAAGTCCTTCTATGTTAGTGGTAATGTATGCTGCAATATTCTGAAATCTTTTAATCGAGCTATCGCTCTTTCAACATGTATACGGGCCAATAGTACCTTCCCTTGTTTGTTTTTGGCATCAAAACATGGAAGACAAAACAATAACAACAAATAATGTTGTTGCCTTCGACTCTGCTAATTTGTATGTTTTACACCTTGAAACAAAATTAGGACTTTCTTTAACTAACATTTTACAAGAGTTGATTACTCTTGATTGTGCCCCTCTGTGCAAAATAGTTGTGCTCCTCTTCTGGGACTACATTGCTTTAAAAAGTAGCAAAAGATTTCGAAGTATTTCAATTTCTAGAAAGTGATAAAAGCATTGTTTGTCCATGGTTAAATCCTTTTACTGATTTATAAATACAGTTAGAGTAAGATATTACCAGAGAATCAACGTAAAACAATGAAAAAACATGGCAAACTAATCAATATTATATAACCAATAGTACCTTCCCTTGTTTGTTTTTGGCATCAAAACATGGAAGACAAAACAATAACAACAAATAATGTTGTTGCCGCTGTTCTTCGCCTCTGCTAATTTGTATGTTTTACACCTTGAAACAAAATTAGGACTTTCTTTAATGTACATTTTACAAGAGTTGATTACTCTTGATTGTGCCCCTCTGTGCAAAATAGTTGTGCTCCTCTTCTGGGACTACATTGCTTTAAAAAGTAGCAAAAGATTTCGAAGTATTTCAATTTCTAGAAAGTGATAAAAGCATTGTTTGTCCATGGTTAAATCCTTTTACTGATTTATAAATACAGTTAGAGTAAGATATTACCAGAGAATTAACGTAAAACAATGAAAAAATCTTCACACTTGGTCTACGTTCGTTTAAAGTAATAGTTTTTCATCACAAAAACTCGCAAAAGAATCTGTCTTCTTAAGGTTGTACATCCTTTTTCATTGATATTATTAAAAGGAATGCTGATCGTGGTGATATACAGTAACAATGCAGATAATTATTTGCCTGACCATATTGTCACTGTCATTCAGGGATGCGACGTCTCAAGTGCATACTGCAAGTCGACGCTAATTGTCCGTGATTGGTTCATATTTGATTCTCGTATTTTGGTAGGAAGCAGTTTCCGTGAACGTCTGTCCAAACATTGGCCTCTTGTGGTGTTCGTTGTTCTATTTCTTTATTGTTGGCATCCATGGCTTAGGAGATTCTATTGATCATTCTATAGATGCTATTAGGGTTTAGTTTAATTTGGTAAGCCTAAGTAACTCTGCAGGTGTACCAGTTCTGCTCCCGATCCATGAGCTTAATTTCACTCGGGAGCGGGCATTGCCCAGTATCCTGTGCATGTTCCGATGTTTATGTGAGGCCAAGGCATATAGCTCGATTATGTTCCATGATCTTCTCTTTCACCGCCCTTCCAATTGGATACAAATGGATCTGCCGCGTGCTTTAGTGGAGAAGAAAAATCTGTCTTCAGTTTTTATGTTCATACCCCTCGTCATTCGTACACAAGGTCACAAAGGCAAGAAAGACGTCCTCACCAGCAGAATCTACACCCGAGTTAAAATCTACAGCAGTCTTTCCATATATCAAGGGAGTATGCAAATGCACCTATCGCCATTTACAGAAGGAGTGTTCAAATCGGAGAAGACGCTGAGATCACATATAGTATGACCAAAGGGCCCGACAGATCTATCCAAGCAAGATGGGGTATTATACAAGATCCGCAATTTCAATTTTGGTACAAATAAATTCTCTTTTTCTCCAACAACAGAAGAAAATGTAAAAAAGCTATTGGAAGAAATAAATCCTAGCAAGGCAACAAGCATTGATAATTTGTGTGGAAAATTTCTTAAAGATGAGGCTCCAGTACTAGCTAAACCAATTTCTGATCTTTTTAACTTATCAGTACTATTGTCTGAGTTCCCGGATGCTTGCAAAAAGGCAAAATTGAAACCACTCTTCAAAAAGGGGCCAAGAGATGACCCAAAAAACTATCGTCCCATTTCCTTCCTACCTCAAATTTCAAAAATCTTAGAACGAATTATCCATAATTGATTGGACCCTCATCTGATGAAAAACAAAATTCTATGCCAATACCAGTCGGGTTTCCGTTCCCACCATTCAACAGATACATCCCTGTCATATCTACATGATATGATATTTCAAGGTTTTGAAAATGGCATGCATACAGGAATGATACTTGTTGACTTGCAAAAGGCATTTGATACAATTGACCATAATATCCTCTTTGAGAAGTTGAACTACATGGGATTTGACAGATCTGCTACACTTTGGCTCAAGTCATATTTAAATAACAGAACATTTGTTGTAAATGTGGGGAAAGAGCTCTCCACTTGTGGCAAACAGTCCCATGGTGTCCCTCAAGGATCTATACTACGCCCTATCCTTTTCTTTTTGTACATAAATGACATGTCCCAAGCAATTGGTTGCAGCCTACTCCTTTATGCTGATGACTCCTGCATCTTCTGCATGGACAAAAACCCGGAAGAAATAGAAAGACGTCTCAACAGAGATTTCAGTTCCCTTTGCAATTGGTTTATCGATAATAAACTAAGCATCCACTTCGGTGAAGACAAAACTAAATGTATTTTGTTAACAAAAAGAAAAGGAGAAAACAAATACCAAACGCTGAAAATCAAAGAGCGAATACTGTCATTAAGCAGCATAGCAGTGTATCCTACCTAGGATGCACTAAAGTAATAAGTAAAATAAATGGAAAACTGAAATTTCCGTATAGATGAAATTTTCTTGATTATCCCCTACGTAGGTTACTCTGCAATGCCTTAATTCAACCTCATTTTGACTATGCTTTCAGCGCATGTTACCCAGCGTTAAATATGAGATTGAAAAGAAATATCCAAAATGCCCAAAATAAATGCATCCGGTTTTGCCTTTATTTTAAAAAACAGAGCAAAAACTTTAAGAAAATAAATCTGCTGCCAACAAAGGAAAGGGTCGATCAGTGTATTGCAACAATCTTTTTCAAATTCTTTAGAAATACAGGGCCCTTATATATGGAAGAGGTGTTTTCTCCGTTAAACCAGACCAGAATTACACGTCTAACTCTAAAAATAAGTTAGATGTCCCTTTCCGAAAAGCATTCAAGGTCAGAAAGGCATTTTATAGAAAGGACCAACAATATGGGACAATTTACCGGTAAGCTTAAAAACAGCTAGAACCCTCAATTGTTTCAGACATAATATAAAAGAAGAATTTTTTAAAACACTTCAGCAAAGAGAAGAAAATCGATATCATTACTTTTAGTTCATCCTGCTGGGTACATCAGGGCGAAAGTAAAGAAATCCCCCAATGAGTCTTACGACCTTAGTTCCTTTTTTCGTTTTCGAACTGGATAATTCCTATTCAATTAGAATGTTTGACTAGAAAATTCGAGAGAAACAAGTGTTGTTAATTGTGTGTTCTTTCTTTGTAGAGAAACAGGGCGTCAATTCTACGGAAATATGGTCTTTCTGAAAGGACAAAAAAAGATCAGGTTAACCCCGAATTTCTAGGCAAGCTCAAATTTTATGATCGTCAAGTCTCACATACCCTTGTTGATCAGATATTTTCTGGCCAGCTCATCAGTACGCTCGTTTGTGAGACATGCAAAGATAAGTCTCAGAGACTCGAAAACTTTTTGGATCTCAGTCTTTCTATATCTGAAGAGAAGCCTTCTCGACCAGCATGGAAAAAAAAGCCATTGGACGATGATGATGAGGATAGTACTGCCCTAGGATGTTTTAGTAAGTTAAAATGTTTTAGTAGTTAGGCTGATCCAAAATGTATAACTCAAAAATGTTTAAATAGAGCGACTAACGTCAAAAGACTAGGTTTAGTCAGGCTTAGAGAATGAAGGTTTAGTTGGAAAATATCATTAAAACACTGTTGCCATTTTGATTTTCTTTTTCTGCAGATTCAACTGCATCACTCATGTGTAGCTCTCAAAACTTTCTTTGAAAAGGTAATTCTGATCCTATTCCTGTGTACCGTGTGGCCTAAAGTAAAAAGTAAAAACTGACCATTTAAATATACATGTTAAATAGTTAAAGCACTAAGGACAATAAAAATGGCATTCGATTTTTTGAAGTGGTGACATTAAACTTACACGACCCTATACGTCATAAGAATTAAGAGTCAGGAGCTTAATTTTTAATGAAGCAGTTATACAATTTTTTAGCAATAGTGGATGCCAATCAACGAAAATAATCTGAAAACGTGACACCAAAGAAGTTAAGCAGTTGTACTTACTTTGTTAATTGTTTTTTAATGAAGCAGTCATACGGTTTTTAGCAATAGTGGATGTCAATCAACAAAAATGATCTAAAAACGTGACACCAAACAGGTTAAGCAGTTGTACTTACTTTTTTAATTGTCCTAATTGCAGTAGGACGAGGCGTTTAACGCCCCATCTCAATTGCAGATGTTGCTAGGGGGTTTGCTTAACCACAAAATTCCCATATTCACCGTAGCTTGCAGTGTGGCTCTGCTGAGCCCTGTCCCAAGCCAAAGGTTAGCGAGACCAGGACTTGAACTCCCATCCTGAAGGACGTAGGATTGAAAGTCCACCGTGCGATCCACATGGCGAGAGTTGAGAAGTTTTAACTTTGTTTTGAAGGTGTAGTTGTCTTTGGAAATCAACAGGCTGTTAATTTCTGAATTTTTGCTGACGGAAAGTGTTGTCAAATTGAGCTAGTTAGATTTGCTAATTTATTTCTATTGCTCTACCAGGGAACACTGAAAAAAAATGTAGTACTGTCCTAAACACTTTGTTATTTTGAAACAACAATGAGAAAAATCTTAGGAAACCGCAGTTTTCAAGCATGACTTGAGATGGTTCCGAGGGGTAAAATGCTTTTATTTTGATGTACTTGATACCCTAAAATATGATGTCCTGCCTTCAGTAATATTCCTGTGAATTATGTATATGTCTGACTTTAAATATCTGGAAAATTTTTAAACTACGTTCCAGCAATTCATGGTAAAATTTCTAGACAAACGTAGAAATCACTAGGCCGCTTGAAACAGGTGAGCGGAACACAAAGCTTTGACGCAAAAGCACTCTTAGTGTTCTTTAAGCTGTGAAAGAGGCAATACGTTGATTATTGTAAACCCCTACACACCGACCGTGTCTCGGAAGAAAAGGACATTAGGCGATTAAGTTTTGTGCCAAACCAAAAAAGTCTTCTGAGGGGCTCATAAAGTGGTTTGTGAAACTTAAAATAGTCCGTTCTGTCTTAATCACAAGGTCTGAGGTGGTTGAACTTTAAGAAGAGCAAGGAAGAGGTTCACGAAGAAAAACCCTCTGGGCGACAGTCAATCAGCAAAACCGACCACAGTTTGGCTCGTGTTGGACAATTTCTCGACTCTGACCATCGGTTCAGCATCAAGATGGTTGCCAAGGAACTGCACTTGTCATCTGCTACTGTCTTTTGGATTGCTAATGAAGATCTAGCGCAGAGAAAATGTGCACCATACTCAGGGCCAAGACTTTGTCAGATGACTGACAGAGCAACCGAGCGAAAATTTCAATTGAACTTCTGTTAAAAATAAAACCTGATTATTAAAACTACTTAACTATTGGTGACGAAACCTGTATTTTTAAATACGACCCAGGAACAAAACATCAAAGCTCTGAGTTGCAGACCAATCAGTCCCTCCAACCCCAAAAGGAAATTCCCAAACCAGGCCCAAAGAAGGGCCAGAAAAGAGCAAAAAAAGTCATCTGATACAGAAGGAATGGTCATAGAGGGCAAAATGAATTTATCAAAATCGAGGGCAAGGTGGATTTTGACGTTTTTAGTCTTTACAGTTAAATACAAAAAGGTACTTCAAAATTGCCCACTTAATTAACACGCTTGTACACCCACGTATTCAAATTATATGCGACATCTAAGGAATCGATAAGGGGATCAAGTTGAAATTTCATGAGTGTTGGGGGGGAGAGGAGTCAAGTAGATCAATAATTTTGATCCAGGGAGGGAGAAGAAAGATAGGAAGATGTGGAGGGATAGGAGGAAGACAATTATTTCATCCAGGTCATCGAAAAATTCTTTCTGCAGTATATTAGCAACGGCTTCAGGAACGACACGAAGATGCAACTCTCAGGTGATCTGAAGCTTCCCCTGAAACTTTCTTTCAGGGGAAAGGAAGGGAGATGTACGGCGAGGAAAATTTTTACTCTTGCGTTGAGGGAATGGGCCAGACAAATTCTGTCTTTGATCCGCCAAACCATTTTTTGAACAATAAACTCCTGAGGTACTTACAATCTAAGCACGTTTAATTAACAAGGCAAGTTAAAAGATGTAGGGTGCTGCCATCAAAATGGCGAATCTACAATATCGCGAGAACAGCTGAAACTTTCAGGTAGTGTAGGAGAAGGAAGGGGGAGATATAGGGAGACTTTCAAGTGTGTTGGGGGGAAAAGGATTAAATTTTTGTATATCCGATTCACGTAAAGATTTTTGCACTATAAGCCCTATAAGTACTAAACGTTGTACAAGGTTATCAAAATGGTGAATATATAATAGCCTGAGAGCAACTTGGGGAGTCAAGTTGAAACTTTCTCGCATTATGAGGTCCTGTTGGATTAGGATCTTTTTCTAGTGAAGAAGGGGCGAACATAAAAAAAAAACCATGGGTAGCGAAAATAATATCTCACCAACAAAAAATAGGTCTTGCTGGACAATAAAAAAAAAAAAAAAAAAAAATAGGTTAATGTTTCTTCTGCTCTGTTTGAGTTTACTTCAAAAGATTGGTCTTTCTTCTGTTTTGGTTTTTAATCACTGGAGCTGGCTGGGCAGAGGTTTTTTCCAAAATATTTGCTTGTGTCCCCTTTTCGCTTGTTTTCTGCCCAATGACTGCTATTGCCCGCGTTTTCTCAGTGATCTAATTGTACTGTTTTTCTTGTTTTTCAAGAGCCATGACATGTCATGTCATGAGCTCCAGGGCTCCTAAGTGATTACTATTTTAACTAAAAGTCACTATTTGTCATTATTTTTCGAGATGTGGCCACTAAAGTCACTTTTTTTAATGAAAATGGATAAGTTTTTTCCCCACGAATTTGTGTTATCAGGCCAATGCAAACCCCTTTTACAGTGGAATACTTTGAGAAAAAAGGTATTTTTTGCGCTGCACGGCTTTCACTTTTAGTGGCTGTCCCAAGTATATAGTCTGTCTTAACTCAGATGTTTTTTTTGGTCAGCAAACATAACATCGGTAGCTAATAAGGTAAGTTCCAGTATTTGATTTTCAACCTAAATGGTAAGGCAAGGCTATAGTGCTGCTCATTGTTTTTACTTGTTACAAATCAACATCAGAAGACGTTGTTGTCACCACAGTATAAAAGGCTGGAGGCTGTCTTTTTTGATCCCTTACTGTGATATTCTGGTTTTATTTTATGTAAAGCTGTTGCGTGTAAGCGAGAGCAGCTAAAATGATTGACGACCGTTGCTTTTGGAGACCGAGATTAGACTATTAGCTTATGTCCTTTCAGAAGGAGGCAGATAGAGATCAGTTTGCGTAGTATGTTTAAAGTAATTCTAAGGCTGACGCAGTTTGCCTTCCCCTTATTAGTTCATTATGCATAAATCTGTCCTGTTCCTTATTCACGAGTTTCGACGTGCTGGAACATCTGATCCCTCATCAAGCATAAAGCTTCCAAAAGGATCTTTACATATATAACATTGACGGATGTAAGATGCAATTTTCATGGAAATTCGTTTTTTATGGATCAAACGCGTAATAAAGTAAAGATAGTTTTGTTTTTCTATTTTAACATGAAATTGAGCTTATTTTCTATTTTCCTTTTTTTCAGTAATTTCCTGCTGAAGTGAGACCTGCACAATGGGCAAGTGCAAATTTTTGAAGGAATAGCTGTCAAAATTTAATCCAATCGCTTGATCTTGTAAAGATTGGCGTACTGAAGTGCTCAGTGAAGCTGCTACATTTTTTCGCAGCTTGTGTATTTATACATTAAGCTTCTTAAAAGGCATAGAAGCTCTGGAGCAGCACGCTAGAACAGAAGATCATCAGCAAAACTTGCGCAACAAGTTAAATCCTTTGCAGCTACATTTGGCAGTTGCTTGTCACGTTCACGCTAGGGGAGACTCTTTGCCTTCTAACTCTCACTTACCCTTCATTTGCTTGAAGGACAAAAATCTGAAAGCTGAACTTGTCGAGGCACTGAAAATGGTCTCGTCGAATGTTCCTGCTATATCTTGTGGGATCGCAACTACCTTCAAGGCTATGTTTGGGGATGGGATGTTCAAAGGACTTTGCTCTTCTTTCTCAACACCACCAACCCGGAAATCATCACCGACGAAGGTGGAATGGGTAGTGCGGTTGGCGATTATGACAACGACGGCGATCTGGACTGGTTTGTCTCCAGTATTTGGGACCCTGCACAGAACCCCTTCGCACCTTGGGGCGTGTCCACAGGTAATCGGCTTTACCGCAACCTGGGCGACGGCACCTTTGAGGATGCTACCGACGACGCCGGCGTTCGTGAGGGCTATTGGGGTTGGGGCAGCACCTTCGGCGACTTTAATAACGACGGGCATCTAGATCTGTTCCACACCAACGGGTTCAGACATATTGCCGGCACTTTTTTCTTGACCGATCCCTCGCGCATGTTCGTCAACGATGGCACCGGTAAGTTCACGGAGCAATCAGAAGTTTTGGGCTTGGATGACCCGGGCCTGGGCCACGGTGTAGCCTGTTTTGATTTTGACAACGATGGGGATTTGGACATCTTCATCGGCAATAGTCGAGGCGGACCCAAACTTTTTAGAAACGACGGCGGTAACAATGGCGCATACCTTAAAGTAAATGTGGTCGGTGCCGGACCCAATACGGAAGGGCTGGGTGCGCGCATCGTCTTGAGAATGAACGAAGGTGCCGCCATGCAAATGCGGGAAATGGTTTGCGGCAATAATTTTATGTCTCAAAATCCGTCCCAAGCGCATTTTGGGATGGGAACTTCAACTTCTGGAGAAGTAGACATCGTTTGGAGCAATGGCGTCAAAATGCGCATTTTGGATGCGCAAGCCAACGAAACCTTAACCGTTGCACAATTACCCTTGAGTTTTGACGATAGCGAGGTTAGTTTCTTTCAATACCTCGATCAAACCAATTCTGCACTGGCTGACTATCAGTCTCAAGGTCGGTTGTCAGCCAAAGATGTCACACGGATTCGCCGAAACGCCATCAAGGCCTTTATTTTGAATCGTTACGGCGAACTTTAAGTCATCACACCACTGTAGGTTTAGAACCAATTACTGCACTGAGGAAACGAAATGAAACTAACACTGCTTTTGATTTTAGGATGTTCACCCCTGGCCATGGCCTTTCAAAGTGAAGCGGTCTTTCCCTGGGTGACCAACAACAGTAATTTCCGGAGCCAAATCGTGATCAACAACCTCAACGATCACGAAGTGGAAGTATTTTTAGTCGCCACGCGAGCGGACGGCTCGGAAGACGGCACGATCCGAACCTTGCCGGCTTTTGGCCAATTGGTTTCGAGTGCCGGCGATCTTTTTCCGGCCTTGGGCGAAGGACCAGGCTACAGCGTGATCGCTGTGTTTAATGACCCCGACGTCACCAGCGGCTTTGTCATCAATAGTCAGAGTGGTGCTTCGGGTAACTCACCCGCCCAGGCGGATGTCATTTCTCCCTCTTTGGCCAGTCCCATCACCCTTTTCAACTTCCTGAGCGTGAACCCGGGCGGCGGCGCTTCGGCACCGGTCATCGTCAACATGGGTTCTGAAGAAGCCGAGGTCGTGTTTCATGCTTATCAAAATGGCTTGAAAGTGGGCATGAGCGAAGCTGTTGCCATACCCTCAGGTCGCCCTTTTGCCGATCTGACCTCGAACCTGTTCCCCGATGTGGTTGGCGATATTTACGTAGTTGCTGAAAGTGATCAGCCTGTTGTGGGTTTGGTTGTTGACGGTAATTTCAATGCTCACGAGCATGCCTCCTATGACTCAGGCCTATGTTAGCACCGTGATGTGACGGCCCTGTGCATGGATCGCCACCAGGTTCCGCGACGGAGCTCAGGCGTACCGCGTCGGATCGGCAATACCCGCGTCGGCAAAACCCGCGGCGCGCAAGCGGCACGAATCGCAACGCCCGCAGGCACGCCCCTCAGCGTCGGGCTGGTAACACGATATGGTCATGGCATAGTCCACGCCCAGTTCGATGCCGCGGGCAACGATCTGCGCCTTACTCCACTCAATCAGGGGCGCCCGAATGTGCATCGGCCGCCCTTCGACGCCGGCTTTGGTGGCCAGCGTGGCGAGCTTTTCAAAGGCTTCAATAAATTCCGGGCGGCAATCCGGATAGCCGGAGTAATCCACCGCGTTAACCCCCACGAAGATATGGCTCGCATCCAGCACTTCGGCGAGACCCAGGGCCAGCGACAACATGGTGGTGTTTCGGGCCGGCACATAGGTGACGGGAATTCCTTCACCGACGCCATCTTCGGGTACGGCAATGTCGTCCGTGAGGGCCGAACCGCCAATGGCTCGCAGATCGAGTGAGACGACTCTGTGACTGGCCGCACCGAGGCTTTTGGCCAGCTTCCGCGCCGCTTCCAGCTCGACCTGGTGACGCTGGCCATAGTCCACGCTCAGCGCGTGACAGGCGTACCCCTCGGCCCGCGCAATCGCCAGCACGGTGGCCGAATCAAGCCCCCCAGACAGAAGAACGACGGCGGTTTCACTCATCGCCCGGGCTCGTCACCCCAAAGCAGCTTGTGCAACTGTGGCTGCAGACGCACCGGCAGGCGATCGGCAAGAATCCAGTCAGCCAGTTCGGTGACATCCTGCTCACCGAAGCTGGGCGAGAACAGTATTTCCAGGCCGTCGGGTAGCTGATGGGCCTCAAGGATATGCCGTGCCCAGTCGTAGTCGCTGCGGCTGCAGATGACAAACTTCAACTGATCGGCTCGGGTGAGGCGCTCGAGATTTGCCCAGAGGTTGCGGTGGCTTTCGCCAGACGCCGGTGTTTTCAGATCGACAACCCGGCTGACACGCGCGTCGACCGGGTCGATATCAATGGCCCCACTGGTTTCCAGCGACACCGCATAGCCGGCGTCGCACAAGCGCGTGAGCAACCCTAAGCAGCGTTTCTGCGCCAGCGGTTCGCCGCCCGTGACCGTCACATAGTGCGGCCCGAACTTTGCGACCTCCGCCAGAATTTCGTCGTAATGCATCCACTGGCCGCCGTGGAAGGCGTATGCGGTGTCACAATAGGTACAGCGTAGCGGACAACCCGTCAGGCGAACGAAAACGGTGGGGCAGCCCAAGCTGCGCGATTCACTCTGAATCGAATAGAAGATCTCGGTGATCTTGAGCTGATCGGTTCTTTCGACGGCGGCGGGCGTCTGATCTTGCGCATCATCCCGCGCGCCAACATTGGACGCGGCGGACATGGTCTTACCTGATATGCCCTTCGATGCGCATCGTTCTCAGGCGGTTTTCCGCCAGCCGCGACACCGTGCTATTGGGGTATTTCTGCACGACTTGATTCAGGGTCTGCTCAGCGGCTTCCCATTGCTGCAGCTCATAATAAGTGAAAGATGGGCTAAAAAAAGTCTAGGTGACCAAATACCGAACGTTAGAGGTAGTAATTGAACTACCGTGACAGTCATCGGCAAGCGAAGTCTGAATGGCCTAATCATGTAGAAGCAGAAATTGTAGGTGAAACAGCGCGAGAGAAAAATACGTAAGACAAGTCTGGGTGGCCGAATACCGAGCATTGGAGGCAAAAAAAAAACTTTGTAGTCTTGGATAATAAACTGAAGGACAAAGGATTTGAGCTAGCCGCGGTAAGAATATGAAATACCGAAAATTAGAAGCTTTATGAACTACAAATCAAAAATCAAGTGATGAACTTAACACAATGATTAGTTTTCTCACTCAGAGAATTAAACAATGTGACAGCTAAAAGGGAAAACTAGACTTAATAAAGGGAAAATTAATCAATTATTTTCTTCGTATAAGGAAAAGTGGAAAATGCTAAAACAAAATATTATTTTACATTCAAAATCGATTATAAACTAGGAATGACAATGCGTAAAGACCAAAGCACTTAGTTGCAGCATGATTACCATGCGTTCTATGAGTTTTTTTTTATACATCATGTTTTGAATACTATGGAAGGTAAGATTTCTGATATTGGGCACAAGGAAACTTGGAGACAAATTTGTCGTAGGTTGCTGAGAGGCCTGTACCGGCGATGTTACGATTTGTGATTTCATTTATTTATCTGTTACCTTAATTGTGTTTTAAGCAGCTCAAGATAGTAGCGTTCTTTTTTTGGAATCCGCATTTTTAAGATTCTAGTATTCATAATTATTGATATGGTGTGTACGATTTCCAGTATCAAACTTATTTTTTTCAAGCTTCTCTCGATTTTACTAGATAGAGCTCATTTGAATTCAAAATAACCTGTAAAGTACATACTTCGATTCAAGCCAGTTCTCATGGGGGAGTAAGCTGTGTTTGCCTCTTAGCATTAAGAACATTCACTTTTCCAGTTTCTCTTTTATGTCAAAGCCAAGAACTGAAATAAATGTCTACTTTCAAGACATTTTACTCTTCATTATACCATTTGATTGTTAAAACGGGACTTCAAAATGATAGGGAATATGCTGTAAATAAACGATCCCATTAGACAATTTGCATCAAGGGAATTAGGGATCTAAGTCGTTGGGATCATATTGGCTTTAAATAGTTTTAATTATATATATTTTATTTATAACCAAAAATACAGGAATAGTATGATGATGGAGCAATAATAACATAAAAAGGGGAAAAATACCATTTTTAAAATACCCCTTCCTATTATTTTTTTTCTCAAGCTTCTATCAACTTTATTAGATAAAGCTCATCTGAATTCAATATAATCTATAAAGTACACACTTCGGTTCAATCCAGTTTCCATGGGGGGGAAAGCTGTGTTTGCCTCTTAGTATTAAGAACATATCATCTCTTTTTACAAGTCCATCCCCAAAACTAGAGGATCCAAAACAGGATTTTAAGAGCGAGAAGTACCAACAACCAGAAACAATTACAACCTCCAAGTAAGAGATTTGATGTGACGTCAATCTACAAGCACATCAAATATCTTGCCTCTGATGAATAATGTCAACTAGAGCCACCGTTCAAAGAAGAGACAAGGCGATTGCGCAGAAACACAACACGGTTGGAACACCTATATCAGCCATTTGGGCAAAAAACCGAAGAACATCTTCAAGTGCTGCATCTTTCACATCAAATTTCGCAATGATCAGGGGCGGTAACCCCCGATCCACTGAGGCAGCCATCTCCAGATCTTGCAAGGACTTGAACCGCTTGACCACGGGAGCCGGCATGGGTTTCGGTTTATTGGCAACTTCAGACGCCATTTCATGTGTTTTCGGCCAATCGACAAAAGATTCAGGCAAGGCATAGCGCTGCTTACCAATCACAATCTCTACTCGATCTCCTTGGCGATTGAAACGGTCGCATTCCAAAGCGCGGCCGTTTTCCAACCAAAGCGTATCTCCGGCCAATAGAAACAAAGCCCAAACGAACAAGGCTGCCCCCTTGCATGCTTTCCCGCAGGATGACGGGACCATTGATTTGGTTTTCTTCACTATCGACCTTAATAGTGAATGTACCCCATGACGGAAAAAATAACCAGTCCCAAACATTTGCTTGTCCTCGTTTATCCCGGGATCTAAGTTTCGTCCATATATAAAACAGCCCGGGAGAAGACAACCATGAAACTGAATTTGGGCGCGTATTGTATTCGTGATTTTGATCCTAGCGATCAAAGCGCACTTGTAAAATACGCGAATAATTCCCTAATCGCACAACAATTGAAGGATCGTTTTCCTTCCCCCTATTCCCCAGAAGACGCCCGACGATGGATTAAATGTGCCCAGGGTCAACATCCAAAAGCCAATTTTGCCATTGCCAATGAACAAGAACTCATCGGTGGTATCGGTCTCGAATTACAGGACGATGTTTATCGCAAATCGGCCGAATTGGGCTATTGGCTGGCACAACCCTTTTGGGGAAAAGGAATTGTGACCCAGGCTGTAACCGCCTTTAGTTCTTTTGCCTTTTCCCACTTCAACCTCGTCCGTCTTTATGCAGGTGTTTTCTCCTCCAACCCAGCCTCGGCAAGAGTCCTTGAAAAGGCTGGTTACCGGCTAGAAGGCGTCCTGGCCAAAAGCATTGTCAAAAATGACGTCTTGCTGGATCAATACCTCTATGCACTCATTCGAACCTAAGGAACCCACGGTGCCTGATCCAGACACTCTAATTTGCAACCTTCTCCCAGACCCTCGCCATTAGGAACGCTCAGGTTGCCCCGCAATCGACCTGTGCTTGTTCCGATTCAAAAGGCAATTGATCTTCGCTCAGTCCCCATTTCGCCATTTCACTGGAAAGTTCTCCACAAACTACAGCCAAATGCGCCCGCAGTTGAGGCAAACTGACCTGTTCACGGTCCAGTCTCATTTCCCATTGTTTGAAAATTAAAAATTGGCGGGTTGGCGGATGGGGTTTGTAAATGGTGTTGGCGGGCATGTAGTGGCCTTTAGTCCGGTACTTGAGACGGTGAAACTCAAACCAATTCAAAAGTTTCCCCAGAGGAGAATACAAAAAGAATGAAAAGCATTTTTCCCAAAAAGTTTTGCGGGGTTGAAGATCGACTCGTTTTTCTTTCATGGACCGAGCGTTGGGGACCAGTTCTTTAATCCAAGGGTTGGTAATACTTAATCGATCAAGCAGTCGGTGATATTTGAGGGGAATGGCCATGCTGAATTCGACGGCTGTAAAATAATTGTGAAAGGGCAAGTCGCTTACACCGTGAAAATTTTCTATTCTAAGTAGGCTACCTATTTTATTAGTTACTGAACGGAGAATTGACTCTTCTTCCCCCAGTCCATATCCAAATTCTTTTTATGGCGGAAAGAAATTCTCTCAATTAATTAAATTTCAGTGAGGTTCTACTGTACTAGAACGAGATCTATCACAAAGCTCCGTATCCTGTATTTTCTTCCACCGACGTCTAAAGACATTTCACCTTTAAATAAGCCTTTTTCTTTGTTTTTGTCAAATCGGTAAATTGAGAGAACAAGTAAGACTTCTATATATTCAGGTTTCTAAGAAATTCCTGTGAGAAATAAATATATATGTTAACGTAAATGTCCAAAATTGGTAAGTGTTGACCTTCACCGGTGAGTATCCGAAATACCCATTTTTCTCCTTGGATTTAGTCAAGATTGGATTAGTTGGGTTTAGATTGCCAGCCAACAGTTTCAGTTTTTTGCAAGGATTCGATGGTGACTGGTTAGGTTCGGTTAGTGTAGGTTAGGTTAAGTTTTTATCCCGTTTCTGAGGTTTATAACCTAATCTAACTTAGCCCAGTCTAACCCAACCCAACTTTGACTCAATCTAACTCAAAGCTTGCATAAGAGCTTATTCGCAAAGCTAATTGAATCCAAGCAGAGAAAAGGGAATTTTGGGTATTCACCGATGAATGTCCCAATAACTAGGTTTTGGATATTCACAGTATCATATACATTTAGATGTTCAAATTAATACCGTTTCTTGATAAGGATTCCTGCATTCTCCTATTGATATGTTTATTCGTCGTCTTTTTTTTTCTCTCGGGCTTTTAGTTGACATTTTTTTTTTTCTAGAAGAAGAAACTTAATTAATATGTTTACAGGAAAAACAATTTGTTTGAGACCTAATATTGAAAATTATGTCAGAAGGTAATCGATTTTTTGTAAGAATCTTATGTGAAGCACAACAAAATTTTTCTACTGCTATTGCTAACAACTAGTCACAGCACAAAGTCGCCTGAAGCCAAAAAAGGGCTAAACCAGGTTGATTTTTGACTATATTTTAACTAAAGAGTCGTCACTGCTCGAAAGACAGTGAGTGCGGTTGCACCTGAAACTTTGGTTGTTAACTAGGCACAATTTGACTAGTATCAGGCCATCCGTAGCTCTCTCTGCAGTTCTGACAAGACCCGAACATCGAAAGTTTGTTTCTTGGTATATATATTTTTTGTTTTAAATTGAAATATCTTCCTTGTTTGGTCGTCACTGCTCAAAAGACAGTGAGTGCGGTTGCACCTGAAACTTCGGTTGTTAACTAGGCACAATTTGACTAATATCAGGTCTTCCGTAGCTTTCTCTGCAGTTCTGACAAGACCCGAACATCGAAAGTTTGTTTCTTTGTATATATACATTTTTTGTTTTAAATTGAAATATGTTCCTTGTTTAACCCTTTCTAACCCGATTTTTATCGTCCGGAAAATCCAAATTATTGAGTTTTTTGGTTAAGTTTTATTGTTTGTAATTGAGCTATGTACAACGGTCAATTGTAGTCCCTTGGATTTGCCAGTTGGAGCTTTAATGCATAATTTGTCGGAATTAGAAAGGGTTAAACCTTGCATAAGCTTGGAATTTGTATGATCTTTACAATTTCGAAGTCACTTTGAAATTTGTCATCAGAAGTTACGAGCCTGAGAAAATTTGCCTTATTTTAGAAAATAGGGGGTAACACCCCCTAAAAGTCATATAAACTTAACGAAAATATTCTCGCACAGTTATACAATTTGCTCGTTATGCTTAAAAACCAAATCTTAAAACCAAATGTTGCTTTAAGATTAAATAAAAAAAGGCGAGTTGAAGATCCACCACAACTTACCCTGAAACACAATTTGAGCCGTTCTAGTGATATTTGCGTTTGGTGGAAAGACGGGTAGTTGGGGGGGGACTAATTGAAATCCAACACTATTTACTCTTAGAAAGGAATTATAACTTCTAATTTCAACCTAATGAGCAACTTTAAAGTTCATATAACCATCCCTTCCATTAGAACCCTAGATTCCCCAGGAATAGAACATACAACACTCACTCCCAGATTCAGGTAGTTTATACCAATCCAAAAGCCTTGTTATATGGGCTATATTGAACAAAAAGAGTGTCTCAGAATTTATGTTGGATGTGGGGATGATAGATGCACTTTGATCCCTTTTTATACTTAAAAAAGGCAATAGAACTCCGGATTATCAATCCAATCGGCCCCCTCCGAAGTATATGTTGGTTGGAGGTGTTTGGGGAGAACATTGGCTTGGAAAAAGGGGAATTGCTGCTGTCAAATCAGTTTTTATTCTTAAAATGGCCAATATAACTTCCAATTTCAAATCAAGTGACCCTCATCTGAAGCTTATACAGCCACCCATTCCTGAAAACTTTATATGCCCAGGGCATAACTTAAAATCCTATTTCCATGGCACTGGAGAGCTCTGTCAACCCAAGAGGCATTGTTATAGGTATTTTGGACTATGTTGAACAAAAACGCTCAAAAATTCAATCAGATGTGGTCGGTGAAAATAGGGGTAGTCAACGTTGGGGGGCTAGTTGCTCCCAATCACTTTTGACCCTTAAAAGAGAACTAGAACTTCTAATTTTCAACTAAATGAGCTTCCTCTAAAGTTAAACACCCACCCCTTTCAGGAAAACCTTAAATGCTTTCGGGCATAACTTATAACCCTTGCCCCTAGGATTTTGGTGTCTGTTTCAACCCCAAAAGCCTTGTTTTATTATATTTGGAAAACTTAAATGATTAAATAAAATGATTAAATGATTGAAATAAAATTACTATCCCAATATGTTCATAAGATGCATTTTGGGATAATATGATGCATATGTGGGGTGGCGGGGGGTGCCATCATATTTCTCTGACTCTCAAAAAGGGCATTAGAACTTCTTATTACCAATCCAATGAGTCCCCTTCAAAGTTTATACGACCAAACTTTCTATAAACCTTATATGTCTCCTGGCCAGAATTTTTAACCTTTGCCCTGAGGGCTCTGGGTGTTTGTCATTCTTAAAGACATAATGTCCGGACTTTTCAACTGCATTGAATAAAATAATCATCCCAAAATTTTGATCAGAACTGGTTGGGGAGGTGATTGGTGTAGGGGGGGATTTGCCTTTCAACAGCTTTTGAGTATCGAAAAGGGTACAAGCCCTCTCAATTTACAATCGAAAGAACCCTTTTTAATTTTTTTTACGACAACTCCTTCTCAACAAAGTGCCCTGGTCTAAAACCAAAAAAAAAAATAAATAAATAAAATAAAAGGCGATCTCCACTTAAAATCCACTTCTGACATGCTACCTTATCTGGTACTACCTGGGTGCAACATTTACACAAAACCCTGCCAGCCTTACCACCAGAGAACAGTCAAGCTCCAAGAAACTTATCCTGTCGTTTATCAAGCCTTCCTGAATGGGATACATGTTATCAGACGTTCTGATAGACTCTCTACTGGTCTCTTCAACATGCGAGCAGGAGCTCATACGTTGTGCGAGCGTTGACCTCATACGTTGGTGGAAGGGGTGGAAACGGTGGTCCCAATAATCCGATATGATATCTGTACTGAGAAATTTCTTTACAGCTGAATGATCTCAGTCAAGGGATCTCTACTTAAAATCCACCTCTGACATGCTACCTTATCTGGTGCCATCTGGGCCCAACATTTACACAAAATCCTGCAAGCTTTATCTCCAGAGAAAGGTCAAGCTCCAAGAAACTTATCCTGCCGTTTATCAAGCCATTCCTGAATGGGATGCATGTTATCATACGTTCTGATAGATTCTGGACTGGTCTTTCCGCCGTGCGAGCAGGAGCTCATACGATGTCTCAAAATGTCTGGTGGCTTTACTGATGGAAGTAGTATGATCCAGGTTCAAGGGTCTTTATTGATTCTGTCACGGGCAGTTTACTCTGCATTAAATATTCTAATGGAGGGTATGTCAAAGGTTTTCAAGGGAGATAGTGAACAACATAAGGATACGTATAAGTTAAGGCGGCTAAGAGACATTTAATGGGGGTCTTCAACAAAGAAACATCACCTACGGTCTGACAGCCTACGAATTTACCAACATTGATTCTGATAGAGATATAGGCCTAAAACAATTGACTCCATGTCTAGAAAGCTGGTTTCTGATTCCGTGTTTAAAAGAAAACAACAGGCATTTCAAATTACTACAGAACAGAATTCAGGTGGAGATTGCAAAAGACTGGACCCTACTTTCGTTTTTCAGAGGTTCATAAGACTAGCAAAGACGATCAATCTCAAGGAATCTAATCCTAACAAGCCAGAGTTCGCCAAAACTATAGCACCGGCTTGGAATCTTGAGGAGTGCTCTGCTCCCCTTTCCAATGGCATTCCATATATCGTCAACGGTGGAGCTTTTCTGTACAGAATTCCATGACCCAAAACCAAATGATCCGGCAAAATCCTTGACCATCATGCTACTTACGTAACGCGAAAGTATTCATCTGCCACTAATATGGTCGACGGCTACGATGGCGAATCTACTATAAAGGATATGGCCCAGTCGAAGAGAAGTAGTATAATGGGTCGTAACATATTCTTCGAAGAAGATATGCAACTAAAGGTAAAAGCAATCAAGCAAGAAACCATTCTTTGTTCAAGAAGCTGATTCTGGTCAGTTGTGAAGACTTGTCAGTGAGCTGATAATAGTGAGCTGATATTCTAGGAGGGATTGTAAAACTAGCTTAATAGACGATTACCCTTTTCTAACATTTTTCATGTTTTAATAAACATCTTGCAATCCCTTTTTTTAGGCTGACCCATGAGGTGATGGAGACAGCGATGCTTAGATTCAGGATAAATAATTATTAGATATAAAAACTGAATATTTAGCCAGCGAAACATAATCTGGTAAAAAAAAAAGGTCGGGGAATCACAAGGACAAGTAAGTGACTATTCAGAGGCTGTCAGAGCTGAGGCACAGGGACTGCACAGGTCCAAGTCACAACTTTTTTCCTATATTTGTCTTATGAAGAGTCCTCTGGTTTGGCAGTGGATGAGGAGGGTAAAGTCTTAATATTTCATTCATTTTTTCTTTCTTATCATTCATTATAAAAAACAAAAATGAAAGTAACAAAAATGACAAGGTTGTAATACTGCAGTAAAACCTCAAACATCATGGTTAGTTAATGAAGGGCAAATCCCAGTCCATAATAACAGAAAGTAAATCCAATATTATTCAGAACAGAATCTGATTTAAGAGCGGTAACTGTTAACCACATCCAACCAAACAATGTTTAGGAATTACGAAAATAAGCCTTCAGGATTTTAGAGAAAATGGGTGCGATTCAAAAATAGTCCAACTGATCTTTCATGGCTAAAAACCTGGAAATCTTGGTTTGTAGCCCCATCCCCATTTGCAAAAGGCACCTTTTAAAGAAGTATTCAATTCATTCGACAATATAGGAGTTTTCTTTGTCCATAAAACTTTTTCTTAAAGGCCAGTTCTCCAATATTCAGCAACTGAACACGGACAGATCTGGAAGGCAAAACTACAGAGGGGGGGGGGACGGCAAAATAAATCAATCGAAAAAATAGTGCATCTTTCGTCCATTTTTACGAATGAAGAATTTTGGGGTCAACAAAAGGTTTAAAAACATATTTTTATTTGTTTTATGTCGCAATTGTATTTTTCATTATATTCACGTCTTCGATGCGCATTTCAGAAAAGCAAATAAACTTAAGAAAGAAAATGAACATTTTATTATGCCTCGAAGAGGCAAACTTTGTGAGCTTATCATTAAGGTCTGCATTTCCTTCTTTTTACTCTCTTATTGGGTGGTCCAGATTTACAGAATTATTTCAAGATTTAGTAGAGGGCCCTTTCTCTCCTTCTTTGCGATGACTTCAAGCTTCAGGCGGCTTAACTGGGGCGAAACAAATAGGACTTATGATTTGGCAAAGGGCATAAGATTTGGGGCATATCAAAAAAAAAAACTTATAGTGGGTGACGGAGAATCTATAAGTTGAGATTTAACTATAAGGGTTTGTTATGATTGATTTGAAAGGTGCAAGGCCTAGTAGGAGGGACAGTGATCATCCCCTTGTCCTCGGGATTCACCAGTCCAACTGATAAGAGTAAAGGGTAGAGTAAGTTTCGCTGGTAGGGCAAGTTTTTATTAACTACGCACTAAATCTTAAAAAAAAATTTATAAGTAATAAAATGAAAAACGAGGTTATAAGTACATATGGATTTTTCCTTTGGGTCCTTTCCCAATCCATTCGGGGATTACATGCTCTTCATTTGGTCTTTTACAGGAATGCCCTTAAAACAAATTCTTTGGATAGATGTTTGAATGGTAAAAGGAAAAATACCCTATTCCGTAAAAATACATGTTTACACTACCTTTCTAGCTCACTGAAATAAGCACTAATGAAACCGAATTTTGAAACGGCAAAGAAAGTGATTTAAGTGACAATTTCATAGAAAAAGCGACGAAAAGTAGCGGGCTAAAATAAAAGTGACAAAAAGTGATTTTAGTGACTGTGGCCGACCCCTGTGTATGCCACTTGTTTTCGTAACCCAGACAAAAGCGGAGACCGAGCGGTAGCGGTCGGGGTGTCGGGCAGCAATCATTAAGGCACCGTGACCGCCCATGGAGTGTCCGCTAATACTTTGCTGGCCCTTTATTGCCGGAAAATGGGCGTTAATGATTTGTGGCAGTTCCTCGGTCACATAGGCATACATGCGGTAGTGGTCGGCCCAAGGTTTTTGGGTGGCATTCACGTAGAAACCGGCGCCGGTACCAAAATCCCAAGAATCTTCTTCACCGGGCAAATTCAAACCACGTGGGCTGGTATCCGGTGCGACCAACATTAACCCAGCTTCGGCCGCAGCAATTTGTGCGCCTGCTTTCATCATGAAATTTTCTTCCGTGCAGGTGAGCCCTGAAAGCCAGTAAAGGACGGGGACAGGACCCTCACTCGCAACGGGCGGAAGGTACACAGAGAACTTCATGGTTGACCCACAGGCCGAAGATGGATGGCTAAAGAATTGAAGCTGGCCTCCGGCGCAGCGATGACTCTTTTCAAGAACCGGTGAAGAAGACATGGGTGAACCTCAACAATTTTTGGGATTAAATGGATTTAATAGACAACCACAGAGCGAATACTTTTGCCTTCGTGCATGAGGTCGAAAGCTAGGTTTATTTCATCAAGGCCCATGGTGTGGGTGACCATTTCATCGACCTTAATTTCTCCTTGAAGATAGCGATCGACATAATCGGGTAATTGGCTGCGTCCTTTGACACCACCGAAGGCCGTACCACGCCAAACTCTGCCGGTAACCAGCTGAAAGGGGCGGGTGGCAATTTCCTGGCCCGCTCCGGCGACGCCGATAATGGTGGATTCGCCCCATCCTTTATGGCAACACTCCAAAGCCGCACGCATGAGGTCCACATTGCCCACGCATTCAAAGGAATAATCAACACCACCGTTGGTCATTTCGACAATGACATCTTGAATGGGTTGATCGTGTTCCTTGGGATTGACGATGTCTGTTGCCCCGAGACTTTTGGCGAATTCAAATTTATCGGGGTTAATGTCGATGGCGATGATGCGACTTGCACCTGCCATCACCGCACCTTGAATAACGCTAAGTCCAATTCCGCCCAGGCCGAAAACGCCGACGGTTGCGCCTGCCTCCACTTTTGCCGTATTGAGCACGGCTCCGATGCCGGTTGTAATGCCACAACCCAACAGGCAAATTTTCTCCAAAGGCGCGGATTTATTGACCTTGGCGACGGCAATTTCCGGAAGCACTGTGTAT
>JAAAKM020073195.1:41156488-41232771 GCA_010016025.2 Alatinidae sp. Z8VKAUB7J3 | reverse complement strand
GGGTGTTTTGATTGAGACTCCATAGAATGTAACCATAGGGTTTATTTGTAGCCTGATTATTTGCCGAGAGTAGAAATTTTGGTTCACTGGGACATATTTGTTTTGTTTTTTGTTATATTTGTTTTGTTTTGTTCTGGATGTATTTTTTTAAAATTAGGAGGGAACTTGAATAAAGAACGACCTAGATCATTTATTAATCAATATTCAAAGTAAGTGTTCTCATACATTTACTCTGATGAAAGAGATTGTGGAGAACGACGGTTACGTAGAATTTTTCGTGATGACTTCATACCTTGAATAATTGTGACATCTCCTGAGATCATTCTTCAATGGCTTCAACTGAATCATCATTAACCAGCCACGAGTTTGTTTTAATAATACTAGACACGTTAGGTGCCCGTATTAAATTTGTGTCAAGTTCAATAGGTTTTATCTTATCAGAGGACTCTTGCCATATGCTATAGCATTAGTAGGTGTTTTCGGGTTTTCTAAAAACATTTTATTAAGATTTTGGATTTTTAATAAAAGAGTCGTTTCGCCAGCCATTGATGGTCCGCAAAGAAATGATCTGAAAGCAGTTTCAAATTGATACATATTACTCTTCTCGCTATCAAAATATAAAACCCTAACCTAACCTCAATCTGTTGAATAAGTAAACTGCAAAACTCCCTGTGTTCAAAACTGCAAAAATAAAATACATGTTTTCTTTAATGTGAATAAATGCACTACAAAATTTAAAAACAGCATATTTACACAAGAACTTGGGAAAAACAATGTACATACACAAATATGCCCTTGAATGTTAAAGCACTTAGGAAAGGACTGCCTCCTACTCAAGAGAAGGGGTGGTCACTGCGGAGCCGAAGGCAAGGGCTCGTCGGTGGCAGGCACGGGATGTAAGTAAATTCATAGTATAATATTAAACACTTTTTAGAACAACACCAATCATTCCACTTTGCGCAAATATACAAAAACACTACAAATAAAAACACTGCTGAGATGGAGAAAAGGGGCCATCCTCCCGCCTACTATAGAATCTTCCAGACCGAGATAGTGTCTGTACTATAATCATACATCCCGGTTCGACGTAAGGTAATGTCCGTGTGGTAGCCACGGCAACTGGCGCCAGGCGGCCGACTGACAAGCTAGGGAATACCGACCATTTCCGTGTGGGCGCGCAACACTAAAGTACCCGTGTCAGCGGCCCACTGCTCCAGCCCGTCCGGTTTGATGTTGGCGCGATAGTCTCGCCAACCCTGGGCATCGTTAAAGTAAAGTTCTGCCATTCCCGCAAAGGGTTCGTCGGTATCGATCGAATGGCTGACAACGTAGCGGAAACCGCCCACTTGTTCCATTACCGAGCGTACGTTGGGTACGTGTACTTGCAGCCAGTGGGTGTACATGTCGTCCAGATTGGCGCCGTCTTTGGCCACCACCAGAAATGTCACTTTGAAGAAGCCGCTGCGGGTGATCGGAAACGGGTCATTTAAGGTGTTTGGCTCAGTGTTGAGGCCGCCGTCCATCACCACATATTCCCTGGTGGCCCACGGTGAGTAGGGCAGTGCTTTTTCCTGAAAAGTGTCCATTGGCGGCTCACCGTGTGGCTGTTCCGGCTTGGGCAGCGCCTGGTCGAACCATAATTGAGCAATACCGTCCCAATCATGTTCGCCATCCTTATTGGCGTCGAACAACGTGGCAATATAGCGCCACGCGTGCACACGATTGTTTTCTTTTTGCGCCCGCATGTTTTTAATGACATCGGGCATGTGGTTGGCGAACCAGTTTGCCACCAATTCTTCTCTACTTGCCTGAGGACGCCTCTTTATCAGGTACAACATTTTGGCGCCCGCGGTGGGTGTGAGTTGCTCTGTTGACGGTTCGGACATTGCTGAATACCCTCCTGCACGGTTCCGGCCTCTAGTGCATGCTGTCAGCCATCGAAGCTCACTGACTTGACCAATGCAAACACGGGCTGGTCTATCTGCAGCCCCAGGTCATCCACAGCCATGCGGGTTATCCGGGCATTGAGTTGCTGGTGTCCAATTTGTACCACAACTTCGGCGAAGGGTGAATCTGCACTTGCCTGGATGGAGGCAACGGTGCCGCGCAACACGTTCTGAATGCTAAGATTCTGCGGGGGTGTGATAGCAAGGCTGACATCCTTTGCCTTGATCAGCAGCTTTATCTCGGGTGCCGGGTGCAATTCGTTTTTAACCGGCAGCCGTAGCGGAAATCCTTCCACGGTAAATTTGGCGAGTTGATACTCGTGGTCGTACCCGGTGCGCGTGGCGCGCAGCAGCGAGCCGCTGTCTGCCCGGGATGTCATGCCGCTTTCCCCCGCGTGGGCTATTGCTTGATCGGTCAAGCCATAGTCCAGCACCTGTCCGCGGTCCAGGGCAACAACATAGTCGGCCAGTTGCGCCACTTCTTCCTGTATATGGCTGACCAGAATTACCGGCAGGTCCAGTTCATCATTCAGGCTGTTGATGTATGGAATCAGCTCATCGCGGGCGCGCTGGTCCAATGCGGAAAAAGGCTCATCAAGCAGCAGTAAGTCCGGGTTGGTCAGCAACGCCCGGGCTATGGCCACCCTTTGCCGTTCGCCACCTGACAAATCTGTGACAGCGCGGTGCAGCAGACTGTTGAGGCTGAGCATGTGGCATACGTCCGCGCGGGACAGGTGTTGTTGTGGATTGCGTTTGATGGCGTAGTCGATGTTGCCGGCTACGCTCAGATGTGAAAACAAGCGGGTATCAGAAAGGTTTCTGATAGTAGAGTACAACTCTTTGATTGCTATAAATAATCTGAACAAAGAAAGCAAAATCATGAACTAAATGGATCCGGTTTTCAACATGACAAATCAGTAAGAAGGGAAAAGGAAAAAAAGGGAAAGCAAAAAAAACCCAACAGTAGAATTGAACATTATTTTTTGTTTAAAGTAAAATCTCAACAGAATGAAAATCAAGAGCTTCCTGACCTATATTGTACAGTTAAATCAAATTAATCAAGAGTAAAAGAGACAAAAAAGCATAAACATAAAGAAAAAAAAAAAAATTTCTAATAGCAGAGTAGAATATTTTTATTGTTCATTAAAATCCAAAGTAAGAACAAAATGATCAAGAATTATAAGAATCCTATTGTCAAAATAAATAAAAAAAATATTCGGTTTTGTTTTGGTTCTGCTGGTCTTCTACTACATATGTGCAGTTCTCGCCCTTGCATTCTGATCTGACTGGAAGGCATCGCAGTTCAGATCTCATGAAATTTCACATACACCTAATGACACGAAGTAGCCACTCTTGTGTGGGTTTCGCATATATTATGATTAGCACAGATTCACCATTTTGAGGCACCAACCTCAATTGGAAGAGTATAGACGGGAGCGTTTCCTACCCAACTCAGCCATCTGAAAGAAGGGTCGATAGAAGTAATACTGTTCAGCTGAGATTGGGATTCCAAGTTTTTCAGGTCTGAAGAAAGGCATTGACGTTGACAGTTTGGTGACCAAAACCCTGTGCCAGGGGGAAAGGAACATTTCACTTTATTTAGCCTAATAAAGATTGGGTAGTGCTTATTTGTCAGCTCTAACCGGTTTGCCCTTCTACACTGCGTCTTGGTTGAACATTGAAGAAGCTTCATGAAAATATTTGTCATGTTTTGCAAGCGCGAGCCTGACCAGCTTACAAAAAGCATGCAGTCTTGTCACACCGAGGAAAGCATGCAAGAACGGAATGTCAGCTACAGCGCCGCTAAGGCTCTGCTTCACTTTTAGAATACTGAAATGCCTCGAACTAAGCTAGTTTTCAACACGGTGTTTTCTTTTGAGTTATGGACCAGCAGAACCAAAGAATCTATGTCACTACCGACAACCGAAACTTCCGTCTTAGTTGCAATATAATAGTTGTCCTCGTAACAAGGAAATCAACATCACCAGTAGTATGACGAACTCGAATTCCCTTCTCTTCAAGCTGTTGCATAAGAGGCGGTGTAAGCCTCTGCTTGTTCTCCTTGTTAGCAGGATGTTCTGGTTTTTCAACAGGAAGTGGCAGAGATGGTGCGAAGTGAACCCCACTTTTGAGATCCCTTTCGTTCTTCTTCAATGAGCGCAATCTTTGGTCGACTGTTCACGACTATATCGTTTTAACACCTTCATTTTTGAATGTTACCTCGAGTAAACCATATAGTTTCCATGTTGTCATGGTTAATAGCACCAGAAGATAGCTCTACTTACCATGGTATCCAAGGGCGTTAATCACCATTAGCCAATAACGTAGTGGAGAGTTTCGTAGTTGTGGAAGATTCGTCTGATCACTATATTATAATGTCCAGTTTCAAAACACAAACTTTAACTCAAAAATTAATTTTATAAAAAGGAGAATTTACTCACCAACAAGCATAACGGGGGATTGTCCCCCGGCCAGAAAGATCGCGTCATAGTCAGCGATGGAAACCTCTGCAATGGATTTGGTGTTTTGAAGCAGTGCGTTGTGGGGCGGCGATTTCTTGAAACCAAGCGATAGTATGTCATTGGCCGAATACTGGCTCTCATCTTCGGGATCAGAGAATCCATCGGCCATCAGGTCGCCGCCCTGGGGGGAAACAATGTCCACCTCGTAGCGAGCCTCGGTGAACGTCCAGTAAGGATGTGTCACCTCGGCCCACCAGAAACCAACCGGCCAGCCAGTGGTTGGTGACGTGCCGGGATTGGCGACGACCATCAAGACGCGTTTTGTGCCATGAGTATCAATTAATGCAGACATGAGTTTGCCTTTCAGGTTGCAGTTTTGGTTGAGGGAAAAATCCACTGGGCCATTGCGCGTGTGACGCGGGGCATGATGACATAGGTCATCAACAAAACTTGGAAGATGACGGTTGCTAGAAGGCGCAATGCCATTGGCCAACCACCGATGAATGGCGCAAGAACAAGGTTCAGGCCGAAAACCAGAAGGAATACCACGATGATCAGAACGAGGGCCATCCGGTGCGGGGAGGGTTGTGCAACGACCGTACCCTCTGGCGCTTCGAACCAAATCTCAAGCCCGGTGGTTTTGTCCCAGACGGCATCTGATGTCACGTGTGGTGCGATCTCGGCCAAATAGCGAGCGCGAAGATTCGATTGCTCGAACGCTTCCAGATTTTCTACAGTGTCGAAACGAAAAGTGCTGACATAAGGGTCGCTGGAAGAATGTGGTCTTTGGAACTGAGAGCCGAGATATCCCTGCATACTGCTGACTTCAGCCGTTAGACGCTCGAGCCATCCCTCATAGACCTTTTCGGAACCTTCGCGAACGCGGCGACGCACAACAACAGTGACGGGATCGTTCATTGGCGCGCACTCCGCGGGATGGCTCCAAAGGCCCAATCGCGGCCCTTTGCTTGAACGATGGCCTGATTGATCCAAACCACAGCGAAGGACTCGAGAAGATGCGCTTTCGACAAGGGCCCTGCGTCCAGTGGTTCGAACCCTAAATCACTCAGCAGAGTGGCGACGATCTTTTTCGCTTCCGCACTGTCTGCTGCCATGAATTGGGCTGGAGCATGGGCAAAACCTGCGGTGTCAGCCATCACCTCAGCGCCAACCTGGTTGAGCGATTTGACCACATGTGCGTCGGGTAGGAGGAGTTGTAGTTGCTCGGCAACTGAAGTGGCGTGGCCGAGAACGAAACTGATTCCGTCCAACTCCATCGCGATTGGATTTGTGCAATCGATGAGGATCTTGTCTTTGGCGGGCGCAATGTTGGCGGCGACATCCTCCAGAGCAGCGTAGGGAACGGCCAGCACTACAACTTCAGCCCATTCAGCCATCTCTAACGAGGAGGGGGTTGTTGAACGATCAATTGTCCTCACTTCATGCCCGGCGCGGCTTAATCCGTTCTTAAGAGCTGAGCCAACCCTGCCTGTCCCGATGATCCCAATCCGCATTTCGCTCTCCATTGCGCTGTATTTGGATTGGAGATACGAAGTGAGAAGGTGAAATGAAAATGAAATAGATTAATGCATAATATCGATGAAATTGAACTGAGACGCCTTGATGTTACCGTTCTTATTTAGTCATCGAGACATCAATGGTGATGTCGGCGGTGGTGTCTGCGGTGGAGACCCATTGGCTCGTCCTAGTAAAATAGATCCCATCACTGTTAGGCCAGCCGACATCGCTTCTGCAGTTTCATGGTTAAAATCGCGAGACGATGTTAATGACGCCAAAATTGGTGTTTTAGGATTCTCTAACGGTGGCACTAGTGCACTTGCGTTTTCTAACCACAGAAATTTAGAAGCTCGCAGCCAAGACCTCATGGATGAAAACAAAGCATGGTTTGATTTGCCGTATCAAGAACAGTATCAAGCAAACACAATAATTAGCTTATATCCTGGATGCGGATTAAATGGCTACACTGAACAGTCACAAAATACCATTGCAAACCATTTTAATACCAACGTTGATACGTTTTTATTTGCCGCTTCAAACGACAATAGTCTCCCTAATGACACAATTGATAAATGCCACCTGTTAAGACAAGCAGACGCTAATCACGAGCCAGATAAACCAAATATGCTACTAAAAATTGTAGAGGGAACAGGACACCAATTTGACTACTATGAAGAAGACGAAGCACCCGTGCAAAAAACGCTAACTCGCATATTAGCACTATTTGCTAGCATGTAACTAAATCTAAGGGCTACTCCTTAGCGCTAAATAACTAGAATAGAGGCGACTTAACAGTGAGTCGCTTTTTGCTTTTCCAACCTTTGTTTAATTTTTGATTTGCGATGAGCCTATTTTTCCAGCTATCTTTGCTTACGGTTCAAAATAAGTAAACGGAAGTCGTTATGGCAAAAGGCACTCACGAATATCAAGATGATCCACGAAATCAAGACATCCTCATTAATATTAACGGCGAACTTTTTCCTCGTAATGAAGCAAAAATATCGGTTTTTGACAGTGGGTTTATCTTAGGTGATGGCGTTTGGGAAGGAATTAGATTGCACAAGGGAAAGCTGGCATTTATCGACCAACACATGAAAAGACTCTACGATGGTGCAAAAGCGTTAGATATGAATATCGGTCTCACTAAAGACGCCCTAGAAAACAGAGTTTATCAGACCTGCGAAGCTAACCAGATGTACGATGGTGTGCATATAAGATTGATGGTTACAAGAGGTATTAAAGCCACTCCCTATCAAGATCCTAGAATAACAATTTCACCAGCAACAATAGTTATTATCGCTGAGTTTAAAACCCCCTTAGTTGCAAAAGACTTCGATGGCATTGAGCTGTTTACTAGTCACGTTCGCAGAGGTTACTCAGATGTACAAGACCCAAAGCTCAATACCCATTCGAAACTAAATTGTATCTTCGCCTGTATTCAGGCGGCAAAAGCCGGAGCAGATGAATCCTTGATGCTTGACCCTCATGGTTTTGTCGCTACATGTAATTCGACCCACTTTTTTATTATTCGAGAAGGTGAAGTTTGGACCTCTACCGGTGATTATTGTCTGGATGGGATCACGAGACGAAATGTCATTAATCTTTGCAAAGAACACCAAATACCGGTTTTTGAACGCAATTTTACTCTTTCTGATGTATATGGTGCATAAGAAGCGTTTGTCACAGGCACATTTGCAGGCTTAACTCGAGTAAAACGCATCGACGGTCGCGTACTAGAAAATAGTGGTAACAGTCTATTAAAACGCAATTTTTAAGAAATTAATTCTTCCTTGCAACAGTAAGATTTGAACCTGAATACCTATGCTTTTAACATAAGGTCTAATCCAATTTACTATCACAAGGTACTTATAATTATGTACAATCTTGTTTATGATTTTTCATGTTATTATTAACGACCTGCGTCAGGTGGCTTGGTGCTGTGGTGAGTAGTTAGTAGTAGTAGAAGTAGTTATTTACTAATACAACTAAGAAAAGCCATAAGTTTTATTCTATTTGTTATTATCTTTGAAAAAACGTGTCTTGTCAAGTTTTAAGCTACTTTATAGCACATTAAACATGACTATTATGGGTAAGGGGAATCAAAGTTTAAGTCAATCTGTTGAAATAAGTTTCACATCAAGTAAGGTTTATAAGGCTATCAAGGTTGTTGAGATAGCTGATGTGAACTTAGTAAAGAACAACCAACAGTCTATAGTAAGTGAAAGCTAACACAATACAAGTTAACACCAGCATCTATTGACTAGTTGCTTTTCAGCAACTAAAAAACTAAATAATGAAAAAAATTCAAAATAAAAAAACAAAAAAGAAAAGAACTAAAACAAGAAGAAACAAAAAAAGAAAAAAGAAACTAAAAAACTAAAAAGAGAAAAATAAAAAAAATTAAAAAAGGAAAAACTAAAAAAGACAAAAAGACAAAATCTGAAGAAAAATAAAAAAAGAAAAAAGAAGAAACTAAAAAGAAAAAAAATAAAAAGAAGAAAATTAAAAAACCTAAATTAAAAAACTAAAAAAGGAAAAAAATTAAAAAAGGAAGAAAATGAAAATAAGAAAAAACTAAAAATGAAAAAAAAGAAAAAATTAAAAAAATCTACGAAAAAAGGAAAAACTAAAAAAGAAAAAAAAATGAAAAAAGTAAAAAAAGACAAAAATTAAAGAAAAAGAAAAAAAGGAAAAAGAAAAAACTAAAAACAGAAAAAAACTAAAAAGAACTATACATGATACCATATTTAACATGACGTAAAAAATTAAAATTAAAAAAAAAACTAATAAAAAGGAAAAACTGAAAAAAAATATAAATTTATATTTGACATCATGTTCAATATGACGTCAAAAATAAATAAATAGAAAAAGCAAAATAATCAAAGATGAAAAAATCTAAAGATGACGTCATATTCCATATGACGTAAAAAAACAAAAACTAAATAGAAATAATTGAAAAAAGAAAAACTAAAAAAAGACAAAAAGACAAAATCTGAAGAAAAAAAGGAAAAAAGAAGAAACTAAATAGAAAAAAGATTAAACAGAAGAAAATTAAAAAACCTAAATTAATTTAAAAGCTAAAAATTACTAAAAAAAGAAAAAAACGACGCATATGACATATGAAAAATAAAGAAGAAACAGAAAACTAAAAAAAGAAAAAAGATAAAAAGGTAAAAAACTAAAAAGAATTAAAAAAAACTAAAAAACTAAAAAAGCTAAAAATGTCAAAAAACTAAAAAACAAAAAAAAAAGAAAAAAAACTAAAAAAAGAAAAACCTATCTGTTATCTCGAATAATAATGCATTGCACTGCATTTCTTATTCATTTCTTTGTTAGTGACTAGATTCATCAATTTAATATTAAAGTGATAGCCGTCGGCTCCATACCAAAAAATGATAGAATATTGTAGAGCCCGCCAGCCGGATAGTGGCAATCCGCATGCAGAAACAGGAAAACATCGCCCGTCGCCCGTGCGGCGCCGGCATGGAGCTGAACGCCCCGCCCCGGTCTGCTGCGGATCACGATCGCACCGCGTTCCGCGGCGATTTCAGGGGTACCATCCGTACTGCCACCGTCGACGACGATGATCTCCGTTGCGGGCTCCTCCGCGCAGAGCACACTGAGCATCGCTCCCAGATTGGCGGCTTCATTGAGCGTCGGAATGATGACGGAAATCATGCCGCGCGCCTCGTATCGTCTTCGCTAACCACCCCGGTGCGGATCAGCACGCGCTTTTGGCGCGCCCATCGCTCGTCAATCCAGCGGCGCCCCATTGAGACCCGGATAAGGGTGGGCAGGTCTGCCTGCGACGCTCGAGCCCCTTCACGCCATAAGGTTTCGAGCCATCGATAGATGGCGATGCGTTCCTCCTGCGACAACGTCCCGATCTCCTTGGCGACCAGACGGCGGCCGAAACCGATATGGCGCGCTTCGTCAGGCGAAATACTGCCATGGATCGACCGCAACAAACGACAGGGAAACCAGCGCCCGTAGTCGTTCTGAACGCGCAGCCCCTCGCCTTCCAGCAGCAGATGAACGGCGACAATGGTGCCCAGGGGCGATCCTTGCCAGATATAGCGGCCGTCCAGCGCCGCCTCGAGCGCGGGTTCCGGCGGCGCGATATCGCCCAGCCTTTTGAGATAGTCCCGATAGATTTCGATATGCCGTTGCTCGTCGGCAATCTGATCTGCCAGGGCTTCAGACTCAGCGGGTTCGGATATCTTATCCTTGAGCGTCCGGCACATCGCCAAAGTGGCCAGTTCCCCGTGATAGAGCTGGCTGACCGCCGTCACATAGGCGCGGTGCGGCATCCAGCGTGGCGGGCTGACCGCCAGCGTCCAGTCAATTGCGTCACCGTTCCGAATTGCTGCCTGCTGCATCCGTCGGCTCGTCCCTCGCCTAAAGACCCGCTCCCGCTCTGTCATGTAGCCGCGCTTCGTCGAATTTGGAGAGAAAACACCGGGGCTTGACGACAAAGTGATGGTTTCGTGTGCGATACTTGGTGCCTCGAATCCGCCCGTTGCACAGTCCATCCGCCAAAGGTCCCCATCCCCGTGAGCGAAACCCAGCCCGACAATCCCTGGCGGACCCGCATCGGCATTCTACTGGGCGCCCATGCGGTGGGGACGCTGCACAGCGTCTCCATCCTAGCCCTGGCGCCGGTGATACGGCCGGATCTGGGCCTGAGCTTTGCCGAGTTCGGGCTCCTGATGACGGCGTACAGCGCGGGCCAGGTCACCGGGCAGGTCTTCCATATGTTCCAGAACAGCGATGGAGATGATGCGCGCATATCGATGCGCATCATCCGCCGGAATGTCACCAATCGTGGGGTGGTTCTCGCGTACCCGATTGAGCCTCTGGGAGCCATCCAGCAGGCTGACCATCGGCTCGACGATATCGTAAGCGCCCTGGTCCGCTTCATAGGGCAGGTGGTTCAGCGTGCCGGCGCCAAGTTCGAGTGTCGGATAGGCCCTGTTGGCGGCGACTTTGCGATGCATCCAGCTTTCGGCGCGCTGGGCCAGGGATGCCGCCGCATCCCGGCCTTCGCGATTGGCGTTTAGCTCTGAGGGTTTTGTATTTTTCTTTTATATCTGTTTTATGTTTGTTACCTCGCTTTGAGTTCAATATTTGTTCAAAAGTTAAGTTATTTGCCTAGCTACTGATAGGACTGAAATTTATCTGTTATCGGCAGTCTTTTTCGATCCTCTTAGAGATGACTTTAATAGAACCGACGCTCTTTGAATTTGTTTTCGCAAGGCTTTCTAAATGCTGTTAGTTGATTACTAGAGTGGATAAATACTAATTGTAACTTAGATAGAAAATATGTATTGGAAGAAATGATAATCTTTAGTATCGCTAGGAGGAAGTTAGTGTACTGGTTCATTTGGTTTTTATATAATTCTTCAACAACTGATCAGCTAAATATGCTGAAGCGATTAATGTTGATGAAGTCGTTAAAATTTAACAATGCTTGAACAAATCCAGTCTTCAAGCAGAATAGATTTGTTTGTAAAGAGTACTTTTGGTTTATTATGTTACTTTTCACGCTTTGTGTACATACTATGCGTCTTTTTCAGACCTAGGACTTGACAACGGAGGAGAACTTATGGTCACTGACGTCACATCTCCGAAACCAATTGTATGCAGAATAAATTATGAAAGACCAGAGTAGCTACCACGTTATTTGTTCGAAATCAAACATGACACCAAGCCCTCAGAAATATGCCATTCCAAGGACTATAACGAGTCGTGGTACATCTTACAACGCAAAAGAAAAAAGAACACTGGCAGATTTTTAAACACTTTGCCATTGTGCCGTTTTGGTATGCTTCTTTGCTTCTTTGTTGTAATTTTGGGCATCTTTGGCCAAGAAGCACATTAAGAAAAATCGTAGTACCATTAATAGCAATACCTTCAATAGTTCACTCCATTCCCTCTTTCCTTTTCCAAACACACAAATATTCTCTTGAATTTACGATAATTTTTAACGTTTTCCGTGTTTTCAAAGAGCAGTGAATTAATCCAAATTATTTTAAATTAGCCCGCTGGCGTATACGATATACACATAGTAGTGGCAAAGAAAATAACCGCAACAAAGAGTTACTTCAAACTTTTTAATTTTAAATTTAGCAGAATGCAGATTCTCTAAATTGGATCTATAGGGAAGCGTATGCTTAGCTATATTTCTTAAGTCGGCCTCATTTGGTTAACTTTTAAGCGAAGTGCTCTTGCGGGGTTTTTTTTGGCCGAAGGTGGATCAGAATTTGTGCCTAGGGTCTAAAATAAGGTTCTATGTTTTAATTTGGCCAATTCATCTTAGGAGAAAGCATAATGTTTCTGTTGCTATTGATATTGTAGGTAGTGCTGATATGTGAATTTTTGAAGTTATTTGGAAGCACAAAGTGGTATAAAAACTCGTTGCAAACGAAAACAAAGCAATTAAAGATATGTAAATAGTGTGATGCAGTCGATTACCAACGTATATTATTTGCTCATGGCGTAGAAGTTGTTTCGTCTTCTGTGTCATTTTATGCCAAAACTTGTGCTAGTTACCATTCTGTTATATTTTCTGCTTCTTAACCAAGCACCCGAGGTGTATGTTAACATACTTGCGAAATAAACGAAATAACCCGTAAATTTTCTTAGTTTCTGTGTCGTCTCAGTTCTTATGATCAATAATTGTGCTCAGCACAATGGTTGACAAGTGCAAGGACAAGGACATTAAAAAATCTTGTCAAAACCGAAGAAGCTTCAGCGTAGAAAGTTACCGGGTGCGCCTCTCTTGGCTCTGTTGCTATTATTATTGTCAATTCTTCTCATCTCAGATACAATTTATGCATCTGAAGTTGATTACCCATATGGGAACAGGTGACAGCAAGTCACCAAAGGAACCCCAATGAATCTCTCTCAAGGTCTATAAAGGCAGTACCTTTCGTAGAATTCTTGCCGTACCTAGCAGTGTCGTCTTCTACATAACTTCAACCCTGATACTCAGTCCTAATTGCTCTATATGCTCCTTAGACTTCTTTCCCACAGAACCAACCGCACCTATAACAATCGGTATAATTTTTACTTTTCGTTCGCCCCGGAAGCCACTTATTATTATTTTTTATTATTATTGTTGTTGTTGATGTTGTTATCATTTGGGGGGTTCTTCGCTCCCCTTCTTTTCTATTTCTATTTCTATTTATTTTATCTATTTACTTGCTTACTTATTTATTTATTTTTCTTCTTCTTCTTCTTTCACTTATGGTTATTTTACTGTTTGCTCTTCTTAATACATCATAGTTCATTGTATATTAGTTAACGTGTATGTACGCACACAAAGAATCTCATTGTCCCCACTAAATTTGCCGGGAGAAAACAATGAGAATGTTATTAGTTTTAGAAATTGTAACTTTGAGTTGTACAATTTCAGTATGAAAATAAATGGCATTGAAGTTTAAAAAAAAATTATCATTATTATTATTATTATTATCATTTTTATAGTTATTATCATTATTATCATTATTATTATAAACTTCTATAGTAGATAAAACATCAAAGAACGAAACTTGATAGATAATAATTCGTCTTCTGGAAGACGTCTTCAAGTCACCTTTAGATTGTCACTGAAAATTGGCTAAACTGTACCAATGTGTAGGTGACCCGAAGAAGTCTTTTAGAAGACGAACTGTTGTCAATAAAATGTCCTTATTTGGCGTTTAATATACTATAATTTGTCAGTGAACTATTTACCTTTTTATTCATAAAGAGCTTTGCAAAAAAACTTTTATGCCTCATTCCCTTATACGTATGGGAAAGCGCGAAGTGGAGTCTGGAATACCCTGTTGATTCATTGATATTTGCAACAATCAGCATCTGCAAGAATTATGTAAATTATCCCAAAAAATTAATGAGGAGCGGAATTCTTTTGATCGATCAGAGAGATAATGTTATTCTTCCCCTGATATGGACCGATTGCAAACAGACTGTGTCATACCTGATTCTTTTATGTTCCACATTCTCCGCAGACGTTGGCGAACATAGCGGTCTGTTTCTGTGTAAAAGCACTTTTTCTGTTCAATGAATAATGCTATTTTGACTTGTCTGTGGATTTGCACCCATGACTGTCAGTAGCAGTAGACTAAAAAAATATTTAGTATATAAAAATAAACGGTTTAGCTATTTCCTTAAATTTTAGTAACTTTATTTTAAAAAATTACTTATCATTAAAAAGTCACTAAAAGAATCACTGGATGTGTTCCTCTAATGACTTTAGAAATCCAAAAACCATATATTAAAGCAAGGTAAAGCTGTAATACAATAACAAAATTTAAGTTAGTTAGACCTCTTTAAGAAAACGATTTATTTCTTGACTTAATAACATTCCGACAACAACCCCCTCTAATATGGAATGAACAAGACTATGGAGTTTGGGATAAAAGTATCACAGCTGTATCATCAAATTATAACCTTTGTGACACTAGTAAAAACATGACCCATTCTTACCTCTTGTCGCATAGTAATAAGCTGGGAGGCGTTAAACTGAGCTACCACACTCTTTAAAACCTGGAATGCAAAGAGCACAAGTAAAACCTCACAATAGGTCAAAGAATAGTCACACTAGCACCTAAGAAAAGAGAAACATGAAATAGCTTATTCTTAGACCTTTTTGTTATACATGGCCACGAAATCGCTGGCAATCTGTTATGGGCTAAAAGGGTTAGTCATAACTAAGGCCAAGTTTCACTAAATACTTACCAAAATTGAGAAGAGCTGAAAGGCAACAGTATTCTTGTAAGTAATGATTCGTTTCTATAGTTAAGAATACTAATTTGGAACGTACCTACATGGGTCGAAATAACCATCCGGCTCTGGCTAAGCCAGCTCAAATTGTCGTTTAGCAGGTTCCACAAGGTATTAAATTTCAGAAAAAAGCTGGCTCGAAATTACATTGGGTATGAAAATTTATCAAATTTTGGTATTTATAGCTGGGATGAAAGGCTCATCATGGATGAAAGTTAATCACATTTCTCTCCATAATGCATTGGTTAAGAGGCAATGAAATTGCTGAAAATGGTTCGAAAAATAGGCATTTTGGGGTAAATAGTCGACCAAAATCGAAAATTTTTCTGGGCTCTGCCCCTGCCCCACTAGGGGGTTTACCACGCCCACCAGACCCCCAACTGAATGTACTGGCTCCAAACACTCTGCGACTTCTGCTCGTATCGCTTGCTTTGCTCCCATCAAAACAGCTGGTTCGATTAAATTTCCTTAATTTGACCCCTGACCTGTTGCTGCTTCAAAGAGTAGAACAAAATACAGGGCATCCTGACCAAAAATTTGAGTTACTTCAACCCTCATTTGACCAACAAAATGACCACAATGCTTTGCACTTCCAAGCTTTTCCTCTAGCATACATTCCAGCATCCATAATAAAACCCTGGATTTCCAAATGTTATTTCCTAATTAGTAGAAAGCATTTGCAGAAGCAAATATTGACCCTATGATTCTAATTCAAGGAGATGCCAAAATGACCATCATGGGACCTGGTTTCTAAAGTAAGTGTTTCACTGGCAATGGTCTTTCTTGGGTATTTTACTGTTCTAAGGTACGGAATTTTAGAAATTGTGGCATAAATTTTTGGAAATCTACCTCTACAAGTCAATAACTGTATTCAAATTTCGGTAAATCAGGCTAGCACATTAGAAATTTGTTAAATTTATTTTGGCAAATTTTATGTCAAACTCACAAAAATAAATTATGCATTTCTTTTCTCTTGCACGAGATGCTTCAGCAATTTTTTGTCATAGGCTTACAATTTAATGTTAAAGATCGTCAGTTAACACCACTGAACAGTATGATTATGGTCATACCTCATTACATATGGAAGGAAGGACTCTCTCATCATAATCTAGTCCCAGCTTCTGGTACATTGAAGGTAAGTCATTGGCAAACGGTCTAGACAACACACGAAGTCCAATGTTTACCATCTGAAGATCTAAAATAGCCAGTTAAATTTTTAAGGGGGATCAAACTCAAAACAAAACCTCTTCCCTCCTCTCCTTCCTTCCAAGCCAGCCCACCATTGTTTTATTGGCTGGGGAAATTTTGAATTTCTACATTCCCTAGAAGGCTCCAAATTGCATAAGGTAGACTTAGACTTCTCGTCTTCCTTATCTCATTGCATAAGTGAATTAAAATGGACAAGTGTTCCATCTTTTAAATGTCCTTAAGGATTTTTCAGGGGGGGGCAAACATGGGCATGTTTTATCTATTGGGCGGGCGTCCCCTCCCCCCTGGCTGCGTGCCTGCTGAAATTACAATGTCATCGGATGAGTCGCAAGCAGAGTCAAGAAAAATATTGAAACATTGAGTTGCATTTTTAATTTTGGAAGTAAACAGATAAGGAAAGCATCTAAATGCAAAAATTGCAACGGCAAGTACAACCTCCAATCGCGGGAGCGTTTCCAGATTGCATGAATACCCATCCTACCTACCTACTTAACTACCCTACCCTAACAACCTTATTCTATACTATATTAAATTCTACCCTACACTAACTATTGAACATACCCCATGCTAATTACCACATCTACTTTACTAACTATACCTAAACTACCTACCCTACCTACTTCAACCACCCTACTCTATCTATCCTACCTACTCTACCTACCCCCAGGGGACGAAAATTAAAGGGTGGCGAAATTTGAAAGGAATAAGGTAGGTAGAGTAGATAGGGTAGAGTAGATAGGATAGAGTAGATAGGATAGAGTAGATAGGATAGAGTAGATAGGATAGAGTAGATACAGTGGGCAGGTAGTTACGTAGGTAGTTAGATACGTAGAGTAGATAGGATAGAGTAGATTGGATAGAGTAGAGAGAAAAGAGTAGACACAGTAGGGAGGTAGGTAGTTAGTTAAGTAGGTAGAGTAGATAGGGTAGAATAGGTAGGGTAGGCAGATAGTTAGTTAGGTAAGCAGAGTAGATAGGGTAGGTGGGTAGTGAGGTAGTTAGGTACGTAGAGTAGATAGGCTAGGTAGGTAGTTAGGTAAGTAGAGTAGATACACAAGGTAGGTGGAGTAGACAGGGTAGATAGGGTAGGTAGTTAGGTAGATAGGGTAGGTAGTTAGGTAGGGTAGATAGGGTAGGTAGTAAGGTAGGGTAGATAGGGTAGGTAGATAAGTTAGGCAGGTAGTTAGTTGGCCGACCTTAAAAGAACGGGGTACACTCGATTTCGGTAAATTATTGAAACCAAATAAATGGTTATAAAAAGGAAGGACATAATGTGTAATGTATGAAATAGGTACCAATGGATAGGATTTTATTCAGAATAACCGCTTATTTTTAGAAAAGTACTTAACATCAGGGTTCCGTTACAGTAAAATGCTTTAAACTTTTGCAAGAAACACAACTAACCGCTTCTACGAGGCATAAACTCATAACAAGGTTGCTCCATTCAAACCCTTAAAATGCACATTTTGACACAAGAAAGATAGAAATTAACATTGAAAACTTTAACTTAACCATGCATTTATCGTTTTTAATGATTTCATGCTATTTTCTCTCCCAGAATTGGCCTTATAATATGCGGAATTTGTAAAATTCTATCTCCAGGAAACACAAAATAACAGGAAACCACCATTGTTTATCTACGATGCATGATGTAAAGTTTGAAAGGTCGACTATTGCTTTAGATATCGCTCTGAAATTTAGACAGGTTATACATCCCCCAGAATGGAATTAGTGCAAAATATTGTATTTATTAAATTGCGACGCCACACTTAAGTACTCTGAAAGTACAAAATACTGGAGTAGAACAGGATTTCTCAACCTCAGAAAGTGTTTTACTCCCCTCGAGCCACCAAAATTTTTAGGTATTGGTTCCATTCTGTATTGTTTCTCATCGTCAATATTTCACTAGTACACAATAAAATAAACAGTCGGTAAAGAGTCGTAACTTGCTTATCAGGTGTGAAACGAAAATACAAGCAACGTGGGAGAAAAAATGAGACTTTATTCATCCTTTTGTTTGGTTTTGGCATTTTGACGTAAGAAAAACGATGAAATATGCCATCAGCTGTTGGACCCCTAGCTGTAACGTAGACCCCCTAGCACCCCTTGTCTCAATTTTATCCCCTTTTAAATCTCAAATAGCCCCTAAGGGATTCCCGGACCCCCGTTGAGAAACACTGAAGTAGAATAGGCTACGATTCAGGGCTATTCAATAAGTTGGCGTAGATTTCAAAATGAGGACTTCGCAGGGCTCGAGATTTTTGCGGTCTACAAGGACAATGTAACAACAAATTTTCAACCATACAAGTAGATATAAAATGACACCCTGACGCTTATTGCTTAAATCTGCAAGTGGCCCACGGGCCGCCAATTGAATAGGCCTCGGTTACGTCAATGGTAGGCAACCCTTTACTAAACTGTCAAAGTACGCAACGAGGAAACAAGGATGTAACATTAAAGTTAGGGTCCAGGGTCCAGGGTTATCATGAAGTAATATTAGAATCACTAGTACTATGAATAGTATGTGTCCAATCTTGACAGAAAGGTCCTTGACATGGTTTCCGCACGTATACTGAATACAAAATAATCTGTCGACTGCCTAACGCTCTATTCGAAAGTGATGTTGCCTTTGGTGCCAGCCGAAGTGGACGGCCTTTGCTTCGTAATACAGATCGTACCCCACACGACCCACACCACAGCGACATTCTGGAAAAGGAATGTGGTAATAGCCGTACACAGTTGATCCTAATTGAAACAGTTAGTGCATGGTGGCTCCAAGGAGGAAGAATGGAAACGAAGGTAAAAGGGGCTCTCTCTCCGCAAGCACGAGATATGACTTTCGTCTATGAAAGAACCCACAATTCATTCATCCTTTAGTTAAAAGTAACTGGGGATACCGGATTGCCCAGAGAAATGCTTTTCTTCATCATTTGCATTATTCAATGTCGCATAAACCAAACCATACACTCTTTTACCGCCGAATAGCCTATTTATTGTATTTTGTTTATTGTTTGAAAAACGGCGCCCGAGATGACAATTGACAAGATCATGCTTTCGTTCGCAACGCACAGCAAAGGGGACCATACGTTTACGGCGTAATCAAAATTTTCCCATTTTCAAACAGTCGTAGAGAAGTACAATGGATAACAAATACCAAAATATACTTTTAGCAGCGCGAAAAAATTACATATATACTGTTGTATATTGTATGAACCCATTGTAATTAAGCGGGGAATCTGAACAAAGAGCTCTAGCATTAGATCGTCGTGTCAGAGCTGAAACGGGGACCCACTTTTATAAACAGCCACAACATTTCCCTAAACATCACGTGACATCAGGAGCAACTGGCCAGAAAAGTGTAAACCCACGCAAATAACTCTGATAAGTTCCAGAATCAGGAAGAATCTCCGCAAATTTTACTACAGCCGTATTCTGCCTGTTAAAATTGTTGTGCTACATGAATACCCTGTGAATTACACGTTATCTAGAAATGAAATGCCCCGAAAATAACCGAGTTTTTTCTAGATCACCATGAAACCTGAAATTTATGACACTTAAGTACAAAGTAGAATTTCTTACTGTATTACGTCAACCAGGCTATTTGAAAGTTTTGGTACCAGGCAATTCAATACGGGCTGAGGGAGTGCTGTATCGATATCTTTAACAGTAACAAGCTTCACATAATCAAAGAATGGTTACATCAACTCACGTGACTTTGGACAAAGCTAAGGATTTTCGAAGCCTTTGTCCTAATTGCATGACATAATTCGCCATCTTCTCGCTATCTATTTGCGGTCGCTGGCGTGGATGCACTGAAAGAACTCTGTTGTCTCCTATAATTTGCGCAGTGTCGTATAACCACTGGAAAACGAAAACAGGCCCTGAATGGAAAAGAAGGATATGCCAGTCACAAAAGTATTACAAAAGATCACGTGAAAAGCCACCGTCCGTCTGAAATTGACAAGGAAATAAATTATGTAGAGTAAAAGGGTAAAGAAAGGGTTTAAACATGAATCAATCACTTTTTATCTTGGACTAGTATATTAACACCACACTTACAAACACAATAAAATAAAGTGGACAAATTTCACAGTTTCAGCATACTCTGAGCATGTAGCCCAAAGGGTCAAATAGGTCAAAGGGCAAAACGGTAAAGAGGGTAAAGGGGACAAAAGGGATCAAAGGACGACAGAGCAAAGAGAGCAAAGAGGGCAAAAAGGTAAAAGAGGTAAAAGTGCAGAGACGTCAAAAGGGAAAATGGGCAAAAAGGGTAAACAAGATAAAAGGGGTCAACAAGGTAAATGGGGCAAAAAAGTAGATCTTGTATGACTACTAAAATAGTTACTTTTCAAACAATCTGCTGATGCATAACCGTATTGTTGCCCATGTTGATGCAAGAATCGAAGTCCGGTCGCTTTGGGGCGCTAAAGGCTGAACCTGAAAAGTTACAGTCCTGTGAGTATTATTTCTACTGCATTTTAAGGATCGTCTTGTCCCATGCAGTTAAAGGAAAAATTGTTCCTAATACTTTATTAGTTGTTACACATACTCTTGTAACCTTAATTAGTAAGTAATAATACAAAAGAATTTAAACGCATTAATATTTGCCCCCATCTGCTGCTCCCGACAGTCAATAGTGTGGGACATGACAAAGCTGCTGGCTCTATTACAGTTCTTCGAGTAAAGCTTTCTTAGTTCAATTGTCTGTTGTTTCGCACACACTGTGTTTACGTGCATACTTCTAAAATAATCATGGTTGTTGTATTACCGTCAAGTAATAGCAGTTCAACACCACACTTACTTCTAATGGTCGGATAGACCTCGTTTCCGAAATAGCAAAGGTATTTATCATCTGCTTTCTTCGTGACTGCGCATGCGGACGGTATAACCGAGTTCCAATATCTGCAGATAAAATGTGACATTTAAATCGGGCACATATGAAAAAATAAAACGGTTTTGTCTTGCAAAGTATTTGTACAAGGAAAATTGGAGTCGCCTTTGATAAAAACATTATGTTACATGTACGCATTCTTTGCTGGGCATTGCTGTTTATTACACAAGCAAGAGGTTTGTTCGTTTTCAAGGCAAACTATGTCTTCCGTAGTGAAGATGGACGTTCTCGAATGTTAAAATTGTATTTCAATGCGGTAATCTCATCCCGGAATTGCACGCGACCGATCCAAACCGACGCAAAACTGTACGACGGGGTGATCAAAATTGAAATCCCTCGTTTGCTTGTTATCTGTTACACAGGCGTCGGACGACGACGATCGAATGAAAAACAACCAAACGGAGGTGATAATTACTAAACAGAGGTTACACCATAATGGCTCTAGATCATTTCCGCACAAGAGGTGATCGCTTGAAGCTGCGAGAAAACGGACAAGAAAAGCATGGAGCTGGCACACGATAGCCTACAAGCGGTCACTAGTTCTATGAACGTCAGCAGATGAAAACTCTCGTAACCTGTTTTACCAAAAATCAGCGGCCAGCTCCACAATGTGTAATCTAATTTAGACATGGGTGTTGGAAGCCATTGTGTTTACTTTTTTATCTTGTGACCACAAAGTATACAGAGCATAAGCAAAATAATGACCACATTTCTTTCTTATGACTGGAGCTATCTTGATCTTTATGTACATGTTAAGACTACAAATTACTTCTTGAAAAGCCATAAAAAGACATTTGGCTAAAGTTTTGAATTGTCTCCAACAGAACTTTCAACAGCAAGAAGCCTGACACACTATCTAGAGCAATAGCTTAGACATATCTACAGAGCTGTGTGTAGCTAAGAAAAATTATTAACAGGTATTGATAGCAAAACGTATAAAAACTACCAAGATACCAGATATGCTTTGCTACATATTTCACACGGTTTCACCTTTGAATGATGGTTACATATCCAGGGGTTGCAAAAGATCTATATCAAATATCACCGCCTACGAGTTTGACGCATGAGCGCCACCTTGAGACTTTATACTTGCTACAGAGGACTTCCCGTTGTAAATTACAATGCATGCACAACATCCACTGATAGCAGAGATTCCGTATCGATTACCGTTACGCTTAGCGTAAGTGAAGTCTTCAGTTAATTCTGTTTTTTGTATAACCTAATTAAGTTAAAGAACCTAACCTAACTCAAAACCAGAACCTTCAACTGTCTTCTTACATGCATTTCCAGTCTTACCACTGGCGTCATAAAATCGTGCTGTTGGGTCGATTTGCCACGAACTGGTCCACTTTTCATCTATTACTATCTTCTTTATTGCTAGACTGTAGCTACATAGCATCCTCTACATTCTTTTGGGCGAAAATCCAAAGGACTATCGCCTTCGATAAAGTCCTTTCGTCTTATGAATGGCAGTGATTTAGCTCCTTCACAACACTCAATTTGTGACTCCCAATAACATCGTGTAGTCTGCACGAAACCAACTACTCTTACTGGTCGAATAGAGGAAACGTCGTCCGATGTTTCAGAAAAATTAAATTGAATTCATATCTGCAATTGATTTGCCAGGCGGAAATTCTAATTTACTTAGCAACAACGCCCAGCAAAGAATGCGCATATGAAACTATAATGTAATTGTATGTGTTCACAGGTACCTGCGTCAAGCGTGAATCTGTATTGTCAGAGAAATAAAGATTGATTCGGAGACAAATACTTTCGTAATTATCTACGTACATCCTCTAATTATGGACCCGTCTATAATTAATTAAGGGCACCAAAAGGGGGTCTATAATTAGAGGGGGTCTTTAATTTCCAGAACAAAATTTTCAAAAACAAAGAGCATATAGAGTTTCAAGAAAATCTACGAAAGTACATTTATACTTTTCATCATTACATTTATAGTTTACACCAAAACCTTTTAATCACTAAATTGCAGCCAAAATGAGTCATTGTCAATACGTAAATGTTCAGAAGCACACATTTCTCATTTCGTTTCTATGGTTACAAATAGATTTCCATGAAAAGGCTCGTTCAGAGTACTGATTTGATCCTTGAGGCTTTCCGCACAATTGATTTTCCTTAACACAATGTATTTTGTCATCATCAGAGCCGTCAATGGGTAAAATTGGTGCACTGAACTTGAAAGACTAAACAATGATTTTCGTGGAGAGGCTGTCCCAAAAAGACAAAATCCATATCTGCCGCTTTCATATAGATATAGAATGTCTGTAATTAATTGAAGGCACCAAAAAAAAGAGGTCTCTGATTAGAGGGGGTCTATAATTACTTGACATGATGCAAAAAGTGGGTCTATAATTTGAGGGGGTCTATAATTAGGGGGGATCTATAACTAGAGGAAACACAGTATGTTAGTTTTATTCCTTAACAAGATGGGAATGCCATCCATGACCTGCAGGACTTTCAACTTAAAAAATTGTTATCAAAATGATTCCAGTATTCAATACTGATTGAATAGGATAAAATGTATTTCTACCTATTCATGTGATATAATTCTATATACACCTCACTTGGACACATACATAATAATGGGTACAGGAAATTCAATGGGTACAGGACATTCATCAATCAATATTTGTGTTTTGGCTTTGAGCCAGTACACATTTCTTTTCGTGATGAACCCAGTTGCTAAGGCTTCAGCCCTCAAATTAGCTAAAAAGTTAAGCAACTTGCTTAGCAACCCTCAGCCCTGACAGTTAGTTAGTGACTTGAAAATGTGAAAGATCCAGTGATCTTGGTTGATTTCGTTATCATCCACAATTTCTGAGTCATCAACTTCATTTTCACCCTCAAAATTATCAAATATATCTTCTTCAGCTTCTTCATCCTTTTCTGGAACTACTGAAGGTTCTGCTTGATTGGTTGGTGGCTGAAGTGGAATAAGAAGTGACACCTTGTATTCAGAAACACCTTCCCGGTTGATGTTCTTGTCATCACTGCCATGCCCAAACAACCTGTTTCTCAAACAACCTCCATCTGAACTTGTTGTACGATTTCAGACTTAGGAAACTCACATTTATCAAATTCGAATATATTTTCTGAAACCACTGCATTACTTTACATGGGAAGCTCACACTTGGAATGTTTAGCATTAGGGTACCTTATTACTTTACTGTGTGAAATTTTTCAGTGATTTCATGATTCAGTGTCACAGAGAAAAAATAACCTTAGCAACCAGTTAAGTAACTTTAGCCCTAAAAGTGTAACATATCCTTCGCAACCTTAGTCCTGGCCCTGAAAATTGAGTTGTTTCGGTGGATGATTGGGAGCTAATGTGGCGACTAGAGAAATAAAAGTGTGTTAACATCGGAGGTCACCTAGCTCAGTTGATAGAGCACACGCCGCGAAAGTGTGGGTCACCGGTTCGATCCCCGGTGGTGACGAAAGGGTTGGTTAGTATGTAGGTAGGTAGGTAGGTAGGTAGTTAAGTAGGTTTGCAAATGGTGTAAGGAAGAGCATCCAACTGTGAAACGCGTGCTCAGGTCGTGTTGTTTTGGTGTATGCATTGGTATATTTCAGTGACGACAAAATGACGATAAAGTTCGGCAAAGAAAAAATTGTAGGGCGAGAAATAAGATTAACAACATGCAACATCGGATCTTTGTTGGCTTATTCTGTTGGCTTCATTGAAGCCATGAATGAAGTAAAGGTACCATAGTGGATTGATGACACAGATCATTCTGATATCTTGCAGCCCATTCTGACATCTAACGGTCCATTCTTTGTTTGCTGGAACAGATCATTTCCACTCTGTTACTATTACAGAAAGGGTTCACTGTGTTGTAGTCTGAGATGCACCCTGAAATTGAAAGCAGAATGGGTAAGAGGAGGGTCACAGGGTCACTATACTGCTCACAGCCAAGGAGGACCTCATCAGAGAAAGTGAGATTTCGTAAATAATTAGACGAGCTAGTAGGTAAAAGTAGCTTAGGACACATGAATTAAATACGGTATGTACAATTCCTCCACATACCAGACACCAGAAGTTATTCTGGGTTATTAGGAGAGAATGTACACCATTTCGAGGCCTTGCTCTCGATGGCTTACGTGCGCTCCGTCCCCCCTCGCTGATATTATGGCCCAGATTCTGGATTGGCTAGCTAACTACGACAATGGCTGATTCATCCCACTCGAGCGGTTCTGCTGAACCAACTCACGATTTAAGACTATCAGTTTCCTACCTCACTGCCTTTCTAGCAAATGACTGTCATCTGTCTTAAACCAGATGCGATGGTTTCCCTTCTCCTGGCATATTTCAGCAGACATATTGATAATTTTTGACTTCACCTTTAGATTGTCATTAGTCAACTCTAACCGAAAGAATGGTAGAGCGAGATCATAAACGTCTAATTTAGAAAAATCTGAATTAGATATCCGCGGAATTATTTACATTTTGCGTTAAGCAAATGAGTAATATGAAATCAGTTTTAATTAGGAAATTCATTCTCTCCATTCCCCTAATAGAGGAACACACAAATAAATCGTCCAAATTTGAGCGGCTCCTTTCCTGTCTACTCCCGTGTCCGGAATAAACGTCCCGTGACATTTATCATTTTGCAAGAAAATTTTCCCCGAAGACATGCTTATTCCAGCCACCCCGTTTATTTATTTTTGAAACTTTTTTCACTCACGCCGTTTATTTTGGAAGCTTTTTTCCTCTTCCGGAACATAACATCATGAAGAAATAAACACTTCTTTTTAATTACAGACTTCTTGTACATTACTTAGATACAGTTTTATACCTTTTACCTATGTTTGATTCGTTTATACACGAGCCCTTAAAACAAAAGCCCTTAGAAACACTAATGTTACATGGAGTTCCACATCCCTTATAAAAATTTCCAGATAAATTTTTCCACACACCTCGTTTATTTATTTCAGGCAGAATTTCCACCCATGACTGAAACATTAGTAACGGTGAGTGGTCTGTTGGTGAGATAGAAGTCGATTTCATTCTTTGTGACACCATTTGGGGAGATCCAAGTCCAGCTTCTGTTTGGTCGGTTCTTGCAGAATGTGTTCATGATCTTCAGATTTTGGCATTCTGTAAAGTTGACAAGAGTGTCACCTCTTTATTTCTTGTGCTAGAACCAAAGTGACCGGAGCTTGACTCAACAGGATTTCCCTTACCTACTTTGGCATTGAAGTCGCCCTTTAGAATGGTGTGACTTGCTTTGCTGGCCGAAAGAAGTTTGTCGACATCTCCAGAGACCATCCCGACCTTCTGATCGGTATGGTTCGTTGTTGGATGGTATACTTCGATGATATTGATGTGGTAGCTTTTGTTGATCTTTATGGTGAGCTGTGCTACTCTGTCCGAAACAACCGTTGGTAACTTGGTAACATTTCCTGCGATTTTCTTGTTCACCACAAACCCCACTCTATTGTGAGAGGTGTTTCCACCTTTAAAGTAGAAGTGGTGTCCAGTGTTGTTCAGGATGAGACAACCTTTACCCTTGAGTCTAGCTTCAAACACTCCAACAACATCGAACTTGATCTTTCTCCAACTCCGCTTCCAGTTGCGTCACTCTGACGTCAGTTAACAGTGACCGTGCGTTGTACGTTCCTATGGTCAGATGGCAATGGTACCCAGTCCGATCCAAGAGATTCTTAGCACCCTCTCCTCTGTCGTCGTGCCGCCCGCAGCCGGAAACGGTGGTTTCAGAGCTGCTTAGGACTAAGGGCCGTCGCTTGTTGCATTCCGCCATTGTAGTGGTCCAGAGATTTTGCCGTACACGCCACCCTAGGCCTGCGGGTTGACGAGGGTGTTTTCGTAGTGAACACCAGCACTTCACACGTATCGGTTGTGATCTTAGACCATTTGCCTTCACAGGGCCGTGAAGATGGTTTTTCCAGAGCAGCATGCATTGCATGCTATTTATATATCTTCTACGTCGATCGTTTATTTCAGGTCGCTTGTAAGCAGAATAGGGGACAAAGTGAGTATTATCTGTCCGTATCATTATAGTGTTGCAAATAGATGAAGTGAAAGTCTGTCGCCATTTAAGATAAAGCAAGTGGTCAGTGGGCAGGTCTGCAGAACCTGTTGGAGTGTAAGGCGCCCCGACCCTACCACTAGCCTAGGGGAGCACGTTAGGCAAGTGCGAGCCTCCCTGCCAAGTTACCGTGAATCCACTGAAGTGCAGCTTTAGCGGAGGATAATGGCGTCAGCAGGAGATCCAAGAGATTGGACAACGGTGGAGCTATTGGTCAAGCTATTAGGCCCCATTGCTTATCAGGGGGCTGCACTGAGAGATTACTATTAGTCAAGTTAGCTGTATTGTATTGTGTTGTATTTTGCGAAAAAAGGCTGAGATTTTGGCGTTACTGAAATATATATTGTGTCCTTATTGAGCTTAGAAACTATCGTGAAGGAGAAAATATGTATTCCTTTGATATCTCCACAACTGTGGGATAGCAAAGTGATAAACAAACAGTTCACGCTATGTTTTCCTGTTCGATTGATCAGCAGTAAAACTGTTTCTGGATTTCTTCGTCGTCCAGAAATTGCTAGGATAGGGCTTAAAAGGCTGCTGACCTTCAAAAGCAGGCAAAGCATTAGAAAAAGACAAATGGAAGGAGTGCAAACAACTCATAATGAAAAGTAGAAAAACTAAAGAAGAAATAAGGACCGTAGAAAGTGAGGGAACAAGGAATAAGAAAAAGTAGAAAGAAAGTAAGCAAGAACTAGATCAAAAGTCAAAAGTGAGTAAGCCAGGCACCAGAAAAGGTGTATAGCGAAGAAGCGGAAGATGAAGATAGGTATAAAACAAACACGCAAAGGCCCTTAAGCGGAAAGGAAAATTAATCAAGGGATCAGAGAAAAAAGAAAGCAAATAACCAAAGGATGAAAATTTAACGAAAAAAACCCAAATAATATATAAAGTAAAAGCAAAGAAGTAAGGGATGTAGAATATGCCAATGTAGAAGCTTAGAAAGTGGGAATTAAAGAAAGAGCAGAAAGCAAACATACAAAAGTTCCGGAGATCAGTACAGTAGAGAGGAACGAATCTAAGCAACAAGGAATATAGAAAGAGTACGAGCAATGAATCAGGATGAGCGAGCAAGAGAGCTCGTGTAAAGCAAAAAATTCTGTATAACAGGACAGTAGAAGGCAAACAAGCAAAGGTCAAGAAAACTGTAATTTAATTAAGTAAGTAATATAGAAAAGTAAATGGGAGAAAAGCAAGGAATCGGGAAGACTGGAAAGCAAGCAGGAAAGAAGAAGGAAAAAAGCAAATAAGAAAGGAGCTGGAAAATAGAATAAAACAAGGAAGTGACCAGAAGGAGTAAAATTAAGGAAGTAAGAATAATGAAGAATTGGAAAACAATTAAGTTGGGGATCAATGAGAGGATTTAGTAAGGGAAGAATTATAAATAGAAAACAGAACGCAACCGAATCGAAAATGTAGAAAGCAAACAAGAAATGGACAGAAAATATTAAACAAATGCTAGCAAGGGATTAGGGTAAGAGTGGAACATGGGAATGCATAAAACAAGAAATTCATAACAAAGGAGAATGAACGACATACAAGCAAAACATCAGGAAAAAGAGTAAACAAAGGCCAGCAACAAGGCAAGGGAGCAGGAGTAGCAAAAAGCAAACAAGAAAGGGAATGGAAGATGTATTAAGCAAACAATCATTTGGATTAGAAATAGTAGAAACCAAGGAAATTAGGAAAGTTAAGAGCAAGCAAACAAGGACTAAATTAAAGCAGATAGCAAAGAAGAAGAGAAAAAGTAAATCTTGCAGGCAAACAAAGAAGGAATGGTAGAAAGTAAGGACGGAGAGCATAGGAGAGAAAAAACCCAAGGAAGAAATAAGTAAAGTTAAGATAAATGCAATCTTGAAAGAAATCAGGAGAGGGAAATATATGAGGAAATTAGAGGGGTAGATGGAAGGTAAATATCATAAAGTAACGAGAATAGATACTAAGAGCGAGGGAAACAAGGATGAGGGAAACAAGGATGAGGGAAAGAAGCAGAGAGAAAGAAGCAAGTAAGCGTGAATGAGAAGAGAGAAATAAGTTAGCAAAAAATCAACAGACATATAAATGTGATATAAATCTAAAGTAGAATATAAGGATGATGAAATTAGGTGACAGAAGAAAAGTAGAGAGAAAGAGTATAAGAATTAAGAAGTAGAAAGGAAGGCGGAAGGAAGGAAGGGAGTAAAAGGAAATTTGAATGAAATCTGCTCTGAGTTTTTACTCTGGGAGGCACTACGTGGTAGACGATCCCATGGTAGACCAAAGAAGACATACATTGACCAACCTTTAGCTGATAATGAGTATACCTAAGAAGATCTCCCGAACGCGATGGATGATAGAAAAGGATGAAGAGAATGTGTCATTGCAAGCCGAGCTAGCTCGACCTGATAGATAGATATAGTGTGTGGTTTGATCACAGACATCGGGACACTAAGGTTCATGCCCTGTTCAACAGGCTGACCGACAGAGGACGGAACTGTAGTACCTAAACCTTTTAAAAGTAATATAAAGAAGTGACTTACTGAATTTATGGACATTCCTAACTTTATTGTACCTATTTTGAAACTAATTTCCAAAAATTAAGAACATTTATTTATTGAAATTATTCTTGCTTATTCTGCTACCTTCACAGCAACGGCTTCTTATCGTCTGATGCCTGAAATACAACTTTTGAAACCGATCGAAGGGGAACTTGCAAAAAAACTGGTAAAATGCTTTCCAAAGGGTGTAATCAAGCTGGAGGAAGTAAACGGTATGAAAATTTTTGATATTTTAAATTTCGTGCTTGTTTGAAATCAGGTCTTTTGAGGGACAGCGGGTTGGGAGGGGGTATATTCGAAAGAGAGATTATTTATTGCGAGGGGTAAAATATGATAAATGTCCGGTGCACGAAAAATCGAATAAAGTATTATGGTTAGTAAAAGTTTAGTAAGGAAGTCATTTTTGTGAAAGCTCCTCGCCAAGCACTTGTCACAGCAAACAGTATTCAGTAACCGATTAACTCATTTTTGTTTTAATACTTACAACTAAGTGAGGATGAAGAAAGGCAGTATACATCGGGTATCGATTGATTTCAATGGTTATGTTGGTTTGGATCGATTGTTGAAATTGTGGTGTCGATGTTACATCAGGTTGTAAGTGGAACTTTTGGAGTTTTACAACATCATCCAGGTAATATTACATCGTTTGCACCGCAATTGTACTCATAGGCGGACGTTCTACGCCATAGACCCAATGACAGATATGGTTATACCGTTACTAGACCCTTGTTTTCTTCTGAAGTATAAAACGGTACCGGCTTTCTATTCTTATGGATGCTTTCATAGTCCAGGCAGATGTCCCGTGAAATCGTGCGTGTTTGAAGTTTCCTGTTCAAGGAGACAACGGTACATAATTTGTAGCTGCAATGGAAGTTGCAAGCTGTTGGTTTGGTGACGTAGCCTCTATTGGTAGTGTAGGGTGTCAGAGGCAAAAACGAGGTTACGTGGCCCTAGTGTATCACTTTTGACTCAAGGGTTTTCAGATCAAGTATAATTGAAGACCAAACTTGACACTACGAACGTAGGAAAGTAGTATACTGTCTGAAAGTACATATCATATGAAGACAAGACTGGAACACTTCAAAATAACTTTAAATGTTTTATGACTTGGAGTGACAATTTTAATATCTACACGTTAATGTTTTTATCTGCTGTTGTAGGCAAAAAGCGTGCCAAAGTAGCACACCCAAGAAAGGATACATGTACAAGAGAAGTTTTCAGATATGAGGTACTTCGATGCTTTTAGTACATTTTATATAATAAAATGTTAGGTTTTCGCACAACATTTCAATATTGCGCTGAAAAACAATACACTGAAAGGCAGAGAAAACGCTAAAACAATTTAAACAAGTGTGATGTCCCAAGTAAAACCGTTTTGATCTCAATGATCTGGTATGCAGCTTTTAATGTATAAAGTTTTTTAAAATCCTTAGTTGAAGTATTGAACTTGTGTAGTAAAAGGAATGAAAAATATCAATTTCAAACATACTGCTTCATAATATAATAACAAGTAAAGGCTGATAAGAGGGTCGATTATGTATTATGTCTATTCTCTCTTTGCTTATGGCCGACAGTCCCTAGTGTTTTCGCCATAATGTTCTTCAGCTGCAGCATGTTGATTTAGCCTCAATTTCAAATTCCATAAGATACAGCTCTATACATAACAAGCTCCATTTCTGTATACAAAATTGTGTACAATATAACTTTGCATCAGAGGAGATAGGACCTTTTTGCCATAGGCAAGGATTCTCTGCCTAACACAGACAACGCTTAATTCGACTAGGGGCGGGATCTCATAAAACAGTCTTTAGCATCCTCTGCTAAGTTGTGAAATAGTTCGTCACTTGGGGACAAATGTTATTTAAGAGCAAAGTCTAACCTTCCTCCGTTTGATGTAATCATCCACTATGGTGGAAGCACACCACTTAGGTTCTAGTATTTCTTTTAATGAATTTAATTTATCTCTTAATTCACAATTACTGCACATTTTTAATGTTCTGTAGACAATTGAGTGTATCAAATTTACTTTATTTCTAGCAATCTTTCTTGAGTAATACATCCTAATACGGAATGCAATTGTTTGTCCAGGTATCTAAGTTTAATCCGCTGTTGCGAATTCAGTTTGCTGAGTAGGTTATGAGATTGGCGTTCTGACGTTAATACTGACAAATCAATCACCATGTATCTAACAAAATAGCGTCGACCATAAAACACAGAACTCGTAGACAGAAACCCCCAAGAGCAGGCTTCAAATGGTGTGTAATGGTAAACCCAATGCTACTACTTTTATTTCATATTCATTATATCATTGAAGCTCAACTCAACAGAACTGGTTGCCATTTTCATAAGCTTAACAATCTCTTATTTACTAAATATACATAAAACTACGTTAGTATTAAACATTTTATCAGCATAAATGTCAATAGCTTAATTAAGGATAACATTAGTAAACAAAGTCGCAACATTCAAAGAATAGATGAAACGTGATCTATAAAATGACAACTGAGACACCTCATCAGAAAAGGGAAACCCTCAATGCGATACTGATAATATTTATCCAAATAAATTTGAGAAATTCAGCCAACCACTTACTGGAGCTGCACCAGATATCGAAAATATGAAAAGGGCCAGTAAAAATCCCGTAGGTACCGTTTAAGGATCATACACTTATTTTCTTTATAAGAAATTACCTCAGTGTCCTGCCCTCGAAGTTTCTTAAAAATATTGACCTTTTGAACCCTCAAAATATTTCAGCAGTTTCTTATTCTCTGGTACTAGATAGAAGGGGGTGGAATACTCTGCCTTGATTGGCACACCTATTAAGTGTGCATGTGAAAAAACAAGGCCAAATATTTCAAACAAAAGAGTACCAATTAGTCACACTGCTGTTAGTAAATTAACACTTCGTTTAGGGTACCCTCTGTTCTAGGTTAGTCTATTTATGAAAATGCAAACTATGTTAAATATGCGTCATGAGCCTTTTTTGAACGCTTTGTTCACCATGGAATGTACGCAACTAGTGTTTGCAAACTATGTTAATTATGCGTCATGAGCCTATTTTGAACGCTTTGTGCAACATGGAATGTACACATCTACTGCATCCAAACTATGTCAAATATGCTTCATTGGCCTATTTTGAACGCTTTGTGCACCATGGAATGTACGCATCTAGTGTATGCTAACTATGTTAAATACGCGTCCTGAGCCTATTTTGAACGCTTTGTGCAAAATGGAATGTACGCATCTAGTGTATCCAAACTATGTCAAATATACGTCATAAGCATATTTTGAACGCTTTGTGCAACATTGAATGGACGCATCTAGTGTATCCAAACTATGTCAAATATGCCTCATTAGCCTAATTTGAATGCGTTGTGCACCATGGAATGTACGCATCTAGTGTATCCAAACTATGTCAAATATGCGTCATTAGCCTATTTTTAACGCTTTGCGCACCATGGAATGTACGCATCTAGTGTATGCAAACTATGTTAAATATGCGTCATTGGCCTATTATGAACGCTTTGTGCAACATAAAATGTACGCATCTAGTGTATGCAATCTATGTTAAATATGCATCTTGAGCCTATTTTGAACGCTTTGTGTAACATAGAATGTACGCATCTATTGTATGCAAACTTTGTTAAATATGCGTCATGAGCCTTTTTTGAACGCTTTGTGCTTCATGGAATGTACGCAACTAGTGTATGCAAACTATGTCAAATATACGTCATAAGCATATTTTGAACGCTTTGTGCACCATTGAATGGACGCATCTAGTGTATCCAAACTATGTCAAATATGCCTCATTAGCCTATTTTGAATGCGTTGTGCACCATGGAATGTACGCATCTAGTGTATCCAAACTATGTCAAATATGCGTCATTAGCCTATTTTTAACGCTTTGTGCACCATGGAATGTACGCATCTAGTGTATGCAAACTATGTTAAATATGCGTCATTGGCCTATTATGAACGCTTTGTGCAACATAGAATGTACGCATCTATTGTATCCAAACTATGTTAAATATGCGTCATGAGCCTTTTTTGAACGCTTTGTGAACCATGGCATGTACGCAACTAGTGTATGCAAACTATATTAAATATGCGTCATGAGCCTATTTTGAACCCTTTGTGCAACATGGAATGTACGCATCTATTGTATCCAAACTATGTCAGATATGTGTCATTAGCCTATATGGAACGCTTTGTGCACCATTGAAAGTACGCATCTAGTGTATACAAACTCTGTCAAATAAACGTCATTAACCTATTTTCAACGTTTTGTGCACCATGGAATGTACCCATCTCGTGTATCCAAACTATGTCAAATATGCGTCATTAGCCTATTTTTAACGCTTTGTGCACCACGGAATGTACTTATCTAGTGTATGCAAACTGTGTCAAATATGCGTCATTGGGCCTATTTTGAACGCTTTTTGCACCATGGAATGTACGCATCTAGTGTATGCAAACTATGTTAAATATGCGTCATGAGCCTATTTTGAACGCTTAGTGCACCATGGAATGTACGCATCTATTGTATGCAAACTATGTTAAATATGCGTCATGAGCCTTTTTTGAACGCTTTGACGAAATCGCAAACAGCAGCTATAAGAGAAAGAGGTAATCGTAAGGTTTCTTTGATAAAACGAAGAAGCCCCCATCGCCACTGTGCCTTAAAAGCGCTTGGAATAATAAACGAAATCTCCAGGATGTAGGTATGTCCATCGGAGTAAAACGTCATAGTATAGATTGAATCTTATATGGTATGAACACTTTAACGATCTTAGTAAGAGCAGCACAGACTGCAGACATATTGTATATATTCAATGCTATTAATTGAACAGCATTTTATTTTAATTCTTCGGTTTTAGATGATGCTGTGTAATGATTAGGTTACTAGTGTGTCTCATTATACTTTATTAATCAAGAATTAAGTAAATTGTACTTAAGTGTAGGAAAGATATTGACAATGGATTTATGAAGTAAATGACTGTATAACATTTAAATATTTGTTATATTAATTATCTCTTCCCTTTCTTACCTCATTTGTTCCACAAAAGGCATTTGTTACCCCTACAAGGTGGAAGCAGTTTGTTTTACATTTCATAAATCCTTCCTTCCCTTTCCTAAAGGGGCTTTGGAATGCGTGAATAAGTCGTCTATTTTTGTACATAGGATAAGAAACCAAGGTTTATCCTAGAAAATTTTTTGAAAAATACGAAAGAGATAACTTTCACGCCTAAATCACATTTCACTGTAGGACATACTACGAATGATTACATACAATCCCTAATAAAATGTCTTATTTGTAAGGTGCTTTCACATAAAATTTTAGGATGATTGCTTTGCATGGTGCTCGGCCGCTAGTTTGGAAGTCTTGGGTATGGTATTTGCCAATTTTAGACCATGTTGTTGCCTTCGTATATTTAGAACCGGTTTTGTTCAACGACGGCACTGAAACCGCATTCGACTTCAATATGAAAATGGAAACGGAAACAACAAGTCTTATTCTTTGTCCGTCTTGTGTAGATTGTTCTCTTTCGACCACTGGCCACGCGATGATCTTTCAATAACTTTCGCTGACTCGTCATGCTTTACCTTATAGCTTTCTTCATGAAAATTGACTCGCACTTCGTTGAAATCAGTAAGAAAAGGCTGTGTCAGCCTCTCAGGAAACATTATCGCTTTCGAGCTATCAAAGCGTCCCTCAAAATAAATGATCAGTCTGGTTATTTCCTCTAGCAGAATGCGCTCACGACGGTGAGGGGGGCAATGTGGGGTGCCGCCCCTTAGAGAGAATTCACTAGCGTTTTCCGCCCCTCCTGATACTCTTATCGGCAAGATGCAAATACCTTTTTCACTTTAGTATATCATAATGCATCGGAAATAAAAAACGTCGGACATTTTGTTGGGTGCCATTCAGTGGAAAGTAATTATAATATAGACTATTAATTAGGATTAAGACTATAAAATACCACTTTCAGTTGAATTTAGCCAACTCTAACATTTTTGTATCGATGTAACCAAAAATAATACAAAATTGAATAGATACAATTCGTTAAATCTCGCGCGAAAGTTCTTGTCTAAATATCCTTAGTTTCCATATAAATACTGAATATTCCAGATTTGTTTCCGCATATTTTTATTGTAAGCATGAAAGCTTATCTTAAAACCGTGTAACTTAACATATATACACACATATATATATATATATATATATGTATATATATAACCTTTAATTACCTTTTGTTACCTTTAGTTTAGTTACCTACTCTTTAGTTAACACTCTCACCCCATTTCTGAATCTGGTTTTACGTTCTTAGCATCTGCCTCTTCTGAGTTCACTCTCTTTATCAAAGAAAGCCTTCTCCTTGACAAACGTAGATCAAACTTCGATGCATCGATAGGCTCAATACTCCTTTCACTTTCTAATTTCTCCTATGTGGCTCATTTATTCATTCTCTGTTAATTTTTAGCTTTTTTAGTTAAGCCACTATGTTCTTAAATATTGTAGACACTTTCAAGTTTCTTATACCCTGAGAATGATGTGATGAATATATCGAATGCTTGTTTTATTTGACATATTGTCTTGAATATTAAATAGTCTTCACTATGATTCATCTGCGCATTCTCTGTTGGTCGTTGCTGTTCATAACCAAAGTGCGATTTCTGCCGGGTAAATCAATTGCAGTTATAATTATTTAACCTCTAGTTTGGTTTCAGTGTCTTGTCACATGCTATAAACATGTGATGTCAAGTACCTGGTTACGAAATTTAGCAACATAATTGTATTTTACTATTAAATTTTATTCATCTATTTGGTATTATTTGTACCCCTAGTACCTATTGTCTACGTTTTACCCCTTGAATTCTCAATCAACCTGTAAGGGGGTCCATGGGCCCTGTTAAAAAAGACTAGTTTAGGACAATGTTCCTCAACGGGGTCAGCCTCCAGAGGCTATTTGAGGTTTTTATGGGGGTTAAATTGAGGTAAGCGTTACAAAGGAGTTTAAGGTATACGAAGGGGGTAAGATTTTTTAGTGAAATGCTTTCATGTTAGTAAATTTTCTGACAAACTAATTCACACAAAGTAGCAAATCGCATGTTTCATTATTTTTCTTGTTTAAAAAGTTGAAACAATTCAAGAGTATAATTAACCTTTGTTACCGCTTTTCTCTATTCCTGTTCATATCATCATTTTACACTTTGAAATTAATCTTCATTAACAGCTTATTGTTCGTTTAATTGATGGTGAGAAACAAAGATGAAGAGCTCAATTCCTATTCAGCTAGGTGAGTGGGGATGGACTTTGACATTTAAGTGCCTCACGGGAGGTAATATACTCTCAAGGGTTGATAGACCAAGGTCCAAAATATGAACCACAAATGACGTACGACATTTCCATTTTGCAATAAGATTTTTGTTGGATTTCTGTTTAAACAATAAATAAATGGCGAAAGTTTACAAGTTCTCCTGAAAGTATGTTTTCTGCTCACGTGCAGGGATGGGGGAACAGGGGGCAGAGGGGGCCATGCTCCCCAATAAGATTTGCCAAATCTCAATTTTTTCCGTGAACACCTTCCAGCTATTAAAACTGAAATCGATTGGAACAGACATTGTGTTGCGTTCACAGCACGATATGCATATCGACACGAAACACCTCTTTCTACACCATGACAAATGGTACCTTAGTCGAATGTAAAAAAATAAATTTGAACCGAGCCTACTTGCCCCCCCTCCCCCCATCCGCCCTACCTTGCCCCGTCACTGACGCGTATGTACTTTTAGCGTGTTGCTAGACAATTATCATAATAACAAAAGGCTACGGACTCACCAGCAAAGGCCAAAGGAACCAGGTCAAGTTTACTTTTCTGGCCTTAATTTTTAAGTACAAATCAGTACTCAGTTTACTTAATCCATCTAGTGTTTACTTATTTGTAAAGGCAAGACACTGCAAGCTCTAATTGTTCTGCACATCTATTTTAACTGGGGTCCAGTAATTTTCATGTGTTTAGTTGTTTGAGTGTGTGTAAAGCATTACCACATAGAAACTAAAATGATTTTACAGATACTCTAGCTATTATAAACAACACTTAGGATTTTCCTTACAAAGATAGATATTTTTTTACAAAAACCCATTGACAATTTATCACTTATTAGACCTCACTTCTTGAGTTGCATAGTAGTTGCATAAATTGGAGATCAGTTGGGTTATAAAACAGAAGCTTTTAAATGTTACTGTGTCACAGTACACATTCTGCCATTTATTCTCTTAAAAAAGTGGAACAAGAAACTATATAAGTATACACTTTGGGTTCTTATCAGTTTCTAAATTACAATCACAGAAGGCTAATTATTTTATTAGATAAATAATTTAGTTCATGAGCATTGTTATGCAATTGAGGTAGATGTGATATGTTGGTAACATGTTACTATTATGCTATTAGATGAGCAGGTTGAAACTGTATAGCGGGTTTACTTAGATCTTGTCACATTTAATGGTTTGCATGAATGTATACCACTTTTCATCTCCCCTCTCAATGGAGACAATAGTGCCTTAAAGAAGTTCTGTGAGAAGACTCAGGTCAAGAATCTAGAGCCTGCAAATTACCTAAGTACAGTCAGAATCATTACCAATTTACAGGTTCTTATGACCAAAAGAGACGAGAGGCACTAAAATGCCACTCCTAAGTTTGGTGTAACTTGTGATTGCTGTTACGTGAATGCTGTTATGTGATTGCTGTTATTCGTATTAGAAGAGGGTTTTATTTGTAAATCAGGTATTTATAAAGGAAATATGACCCTATCTGTGTATGTGTGTCTGTGTGTCTGGGGAGGGGGGGGGGGATTGTCATGGTTACTACGGAAATTTATGAATCTCACTAAAACAGCTATTTAAGCAAATTAAACAGTGAAATTACACACACTAGTAAAAAGTCATAGATGCCTTACAATTAAAATAGCATCTGACACAGGCAACCCGTGGTGAGAGACAATGTGAAATCAGCTTCCATGGTGTATGACATGATTCTGCAAGTAGCGTCTTCAAGTTGAATGGATCTTTAGGGGCTTGTCCTTTGTGTGTTTATGGAACCATATATTAATGATGCATGCACAATGATGTGGGGGATGGGTGGTGTTAAGTGAGGTAGTGCTCTAACATATATAGAATCTTTTCTTCCTCTTGGAGGTGTAAAAATAAGCATAGAGTATACAAGGGAGCAGATAAATGTAAAAAAATATCTATCCAATGACAGCATCCTATATTTTTCTCTTGTTCCCCTATTGCCTTCTAATCCCACATTGGTAAACAATTCATACTGGCCTATACAGTTCTGAAGGGTAACAACTCTGTCATGGGTCTTGACCATCATAATTTATATGGTCCACATGAAGGGGTGGTGATAAATGATCTATTGCTCGTAAACATGGCGTTCTTTACTACAGGCCTATTCAACATGCAGCTGGGGGCAAGAACTGGGGGCGAACTGTATTTTCAGACTTCTTGTCTAGTCTGCCTCCTGGAAATGTTTATCTTCATCATGTATACGCTGATGTCGTAGCAAGTGATCAGCTCGAGAGAAGCTTTTACCACATCAGATGCATGTATGTTGTGCCATATTTATCTTTCTGATAAAAGGAGAGAAAGAGGGGAAAAAACCAAACTGTAATGCGGAATGTGGACTCCCGTAACAGATGAGTTACACAAATATTCTTAAGTAGCTGAATAACAATTTTCTTGATCCCCAAATCTAATCTTTTGGCCTTAATCAATCAACTGTGTTCACATAATTCACTCGGTCGTTTGTAATACAATTGAAGATAGCATTCAAGTACAACAATCTTCATAATTCGTTCTCGTGATAAAATTTTCGTAAAGTTCCTATTGCAATACAATTTTTATCAATTTCTTATTCGAACACAATTTAATTTTCATAATATAATCTTTGTAGCATGATCTTGGTAGAATTCTTGTCTTTTTAATCTTCATCATCTTCTCATCATAACGTAGTCCCCGGTTACCCAAAAGGCGTCCTTGTCATTGAAGAACAAAATATTTGTATTAAATGATAAAAATAAAACAATACAATAATATAATATATCATAAGAAGAGCGCCAGAATCAAGTGTTTGATTCTGCAATGTCTAAGAAAATACTTGAAGCAGGGAGAGGGGGCGAAGGTGGCAAGGGCAGCACACAATCAGGACAAGTGTGAGATGGCAGTGGAGTGTACGTGGTGTGACAAAATTTATGAAAGCGACAGCGGTAGCAATAGGCAAATGCCAAAAAAGAAACTAAGGTAAATAAAATGTATAGTACAAGGGCGCTGATGCTACCAAAACAGGAGTGCAGTGTTCCACTACTGCCAACTTCAACATCACGAATAGCTCTGCCACCTGAAGAAATAAGGGTAGCAGCCAGAAGATCTAATTTGATCTGTAGAATGACGTTTGCTTCCAGAAAGGATGTAATCCTTGTATTCCTGGTATCAAAGTTCTTGCTTTACATCACACTTCTTTACCCTTTTCCATTTTTTCCCTCTTTGCTAGCATATTTCGGAGAATACATCTTGGGACGTAGTTCTATAAATTCTTTCATAGGGATACCGTTAAACTCCTCTTTATACTTTCCAAGTACCTTGTTAATGACATTTGGGTGGAGAGGATGTGTTGTTGGATCTTCAGAAAAATTAATAGATGATGTAGAAGACGCATATTGGCATACAAATCCGGTGTTCTGATCAGATAACATAAAGAAATCGTGTAGGTGAATAGGAGAGAGCTGTTATCTCTAGGGTAATAGCATTTTAAAAAATCATAGTGAAAGTGATACATGAAAGTTTTGCTGATATCAAGTATGCTCAGTCCCCGGTAGATAGGACGATTAAGCAATACAGATGTTCACAGCAACTAAAGATAGTGTGATTTAAAGCTCGTCTTTTTGCGAGAAACTTTAGGCATTGTTGGTTGTTGACCAATGAGATATATTTATGGTGGGGCAAGTCCTCAATTATTGAATAGCTTAAAGAGGTCCTTCTCAAATTGATTGCCAGCAGTAGCTCACATTCTAGTATTAAAGTCTATATAGGACTTTAACCATGGACTTTGTTCAAAAGATAATATGCAATGTATTTTTCTCAGGATTATCCCATGCTTCAGTTAAGGTCTGATGATGATGATGATGATACTGATGATGCTGATAATGATGATAAACGCCGACGACGACGACGATGGTGATAATGACATAATGACGATGATGATGGTGATGCAATCTAGCATATTTCTGCAGTCGATGAAAGTCGTCATAGTTAAGAAATGGATTGTGTGAAAAGGAACTGGACAATCTAAACCTTTTATTGAAGTTTTTATAGAACGTTTTCTATTACAATGAGACTTCATAAAGGAAGAATAATGTAAACAAAATATATAACTTGGATACAGAAAAGGGCGTCTTAGCATACTCACAAGTCTCCCACTAGAAGCTGCATTCCCTACATCCGTCGTCTTTCCTTCCAGTCCTGTATTTGTATCGCTAATCTCCGCCACGAAAACTGTAGGGGACGTGCCTGCAACATCCGTCAGTGTAGTCTGGCTCAAGCTGTCAGGGGCAGTATCAGTAACAATTTCGATAGAAGATCGCCTGCTGCTTGGCTCGCTTTTCTCTTGCAACACCACGTCACCAATTTGAAGAAGAATAGTTCCCGCTTTAGCTACAGCCGAATACAGGTCATGCTCTTTACTGGAATCCTCGCGGAATAGCGTGAAGAAACTCTTCCACATGAGTATGAATTGCGCCTGTGAAGGAAAGGTGCGGTTGTTGCTATACCGTATGCTGTAAACTGTATCTATAGAATCAGTTAGGGATACTTGACACTTCGTACAGCAAAAAGGAAGAAAGAACCACATTTAAACAAAGAACAAATGTGAACACAAAACGGGTGTTCTATCGGAAAATTATTTGAGTTCCAAACAATGACCACCCCCCTCCAATAGTTCATTTTTGAAAGTTTTCCGCCCAGGAAATTGTAATTCCAGCTCTCCCCCCATCAATTTTGAGAAATTTTTTATTTATGACTTTAGATAAGCTTCATCTGCACAGCATAAGGACTTCATCTACATCTTGTTTCCTTCTCATTACTTCATGTTTCAACCTATATAAACATCCTTGCCCATGTCAGATAGCTTATGATCGATGCACCAACTGGCATACCGCGGTGGGGAGGGAGGCACCAACACCCTTATAAGCCCTGATCTACAGCAACGTTCAAAAGTAGTGAACATATATAAATAAGTCACAACTAGCAACATGGTTTCATCCAGCTTTTCAGGTCCCCCCATAAATTCTAGGTCCCCCTACAATTTTAGGTCCCCCCATGGGTAAAATTTGTCTCAGGTCCCCCAATTATTTGGTGCACCGTGAAAATTTGAGGTCCTCTTGTAAATCACGGTGGAACCAAAAAAGCAAAAGTCTGCGTTCACATAATGAAACTAGAATGACCAAAACTAATGCAACAGTTGAATCTGAATGATGGCAATTGATAACAAGAATAAAAACCGGTAAATTGATAACAGTTTGGTACTCAATAAAGTCTTTAAGTCGTCATAACATCATGTTTATCTCAACCAAGATAAAAGAGTAATTTTCTTCATTCAAAGCTGTTAAAATAGGTTCAAGACATTGTGCACATCTAGCATCTGCTCATTCTCAAATGGTTTTGAGCACAAAATCCCAATCATTCAAAACCCTAAAGGAACTCAAATCAGAGAAGAGTCTGGTTCGGTGCCCATTTCATTATTTTGGACTTGCAAGGCGATAGTATTCTATAAAATTGAAGATGTTTACATTAATTAACATAATATTTCTTACACAAATGCTAAATGATGGTATATAACGACTGCAATTACATGAATAATTATACATACTATTTGGTACCATGTCACAGCCTAGATCGACTAGAATTCCTTTAACGATTGGACAGCTTTCTGACAGTACTACTGTCGCATGCGAATTCTATCTAGCCCATGCCTACGAGCGACTCTTAAATGAAGATAATACATTCATGGTCATATGACATGTGACGTCATAAACCACAGGGCTCCTACTCAATGCAAGGCAGTGCAGCGATAACTCCTTTGCCTTTAGGCATAAGATAGTTACGCAAGAGGAAAGCCTTAAAAGAAAGAGTTCAACCCGGTCAATTTCCTGTAATTTCTATCTATATATATATGTCAAGCTTACTCGGATTTGTTTGACCTTCTGGCGCCATATTTCTCTGCTCCCAATTGCTATTGGTAGATCATTCAACTGAAATTCTGCATCTTTGCTGTTGGTCAATGTATGTTTTGGCTGGACGTCCCACTTTGTTGTTTCCATGAGATGGTTTCCAAAGAAGTGTGTTGCTTATCAGTTTCTCCTGTAATTTACGTAGCATTTAATATCTAATAATTGGTACTTAAAATGTTTAAATTAGAAGCATTAATTGCTTCTAATATATATTCCTATGTTGATGATATCTACACCTTTTACTTCCTTCAGAAAGTTATTCATCAAGTATCATGACAACTTCGAGTCTATAAAATTCTCCCTTCGCTTCTGTCGCATGTACAACAAAATCACACAACCGTCCCATGAAAATATCCCCACACAGTGGTAAAGAAATTCTTATCGTTTTATGTTTTATGGATCTACGTCACTGCGCATGCTCCATATCGTAAAGACGTATTTATCATTTGTATTCTTTATTGCAGATAAGCGCCTCCGACGCGGTTTGAAAGTGAGGATGTCAACTGGGTTTTCGTAGACATTTTATTGACGGTCATGATTCGGAGATAACAAAATGGTTATCTGTTTAAATTGTACAAGCATTTCTATTCGTAAGAGGTAAGTTCGTCAATTAATAAGCCAAACATCTACCGTTTAAATAGAATACTTTTCTGGCATTGGTACATATGGTGAAATAGTAAAAGGGCACCCCCCCCCCTTGCATCGGAGGACCAACAGTTTTGATATCGACTTCAGAGCTAAGTTTTAACTTAACAACCATGGACCCCTAAATTTAGCCCACATTTGACGCTCCAACATTTGGATCTGCTAAACTAGTGATTCTCAACAATGATCTAGGGACCCCCATAGGGCGCATTTGAGATTTTAAAGGGGCTAAAATTGAGGAAAGGGCTACTAGGGTTCCAACTCACAGCTAGTCCGTCAGCAAATAACGTGTTCCATCTTTCTGGCTTATGTCAATATGCCAAAACAATCAAATGGATAAATAAATATTGTGTCCATTTACCCAAGGGGATCTTAAACTTTTTGGCTTGTCGACCCCCTAATGAGATTTTAAGATTTCCATCGACCCCCTAGATTTTTATTCAAGAAAAGTTATTACAATAGTAAATACCAAGTGTAAAATAGTGGTGGTGGTAACTAGTAGTAGTAGTAGTAGTAGTAGTAGTAGTAAGATTAAATTAACGTTCTAACCACAGATGCATTACCTCCTTTTACAATGGTGTACAAAAGGGACTAACCTATCTTCTTTTAGGGCCTTTATATCAAAATCTATGAAAAGGGCCCCCTTCTACACCATGAATACATGGTTATAATATTGGCGATCGTAATCTTAAAGCTTAGAATGTCACTGCTCATAATATTAACACTTCTGATGTAATTCCTTCTGAAATAACTACTCCCAATATGACTGCTCCTGGTTTAAATGCTTTTAATATAACTCCTCTTAATATAACTGCTCACAGTTCCTACTATAACGACCCTAATCCTAGGTCACCCTTCCCGGCTATACTACGCTACCTCGCTTAAGGCAGTAAATTAAACCTCTCAAAATTACAGCTTTTTATTGTTTCAGCTGCTGTGCATTTTTCACACTGCACACAATAACTAAGTCACTGTGATCATTAAAGCTCCGATATTTCACCGCCTATCAGAAGAATCGCGGTCGATATTGATTACTGGTTGAGATACGACTGTAACAATCAATATCGACTCATCAATTTCTCTTTATCAACCGCAGTACGAGAGAGTCAAAGGAATTTCTAAAAGGCCATGAGCACAATTACATGTGACCTGCATAGAAATGTAGGGGCCAATAGTATATTCAAATGAACAGGTACTTAAGTTTTGGCACCAAGGCAAGAACAATCTAAGGCTAAAAGAGCACATGCTATTCAGGAAAGATCTTCAGCCAGCTGAAGGGCAAAAGACAAATGGATTCAAACTACTAAGTTGAACTGTTGCCAACAAACACCTTAGGCGTTTCGGATGGATGGTGCTGCTCATTTTATCGATATAAATACCATTAAATATTCACGAAGTCACCATCAATGAACTCGGGTTGAACAAGGCTGTCAAAGTAGAATCAAACTAAAAACATACCAGGTTATGAGCTAACAAGTACTGTGTTATCCTCTCTTTGGCATTCCTACAGTAGTTGAGGTCACATCAGACTGTTCAGTAGGGATGTTTACTCACTTACCGAGCGTCTCCATGGAGATACAGTAGTTAAAACACGGCGATTGAATTAAAGTAAACAAACACACTGCATTATTATTGTTAGTATGCCAATAACTACAATCACGGACCAACAAAATACTCATTATTATTATTCTGTTATAAAAACTCCATTAATTATTACTATTTATTGATATTATTATTAATATTATTTTTGTTATTGTTTCAAGTTAGGGTTTTTTCACCAAGGATTCATTCGCTTTCTTACATTTGTTACAAATTTAGACATAGATGCAAACAGACTTATGATGAAGTGTTCGGAAGTAGCCATACAAAAATTCTATTATATCTTTAACAGGCGCGACAAAGACTGGACTTCTCCATAGCTGTTACTTTTTATGTAATAAACTTTTTTCTCCCTCTCCATTTTTTTTTGGGGGGGGGGGGGGTGAAGACGAGGGGGTCATTGTTGGTATTTTTTGTATGTGTGTATTTTTATTAGAATTATTATTATTATTATGTGTTTATTTACTTATCTTATCTGTTTATTACAATCTTTTGCATTATTATTATTATTATTATTATTATTATGTGTTTATTTACTTATTTTATCTGTTTATTACAATCTTTTGCCGGGTGGGTCTCTATGCCAATTTATCCTTTACAAGTTAGGTTTAACAGTGATAGCACGTTACAAAGATGTTCTTCTGCAGCCAAATAATTTATATATTGAGAGAAAAGTAATAATGAGATATTTACGAAAGAGGGATACGTTTCAACAGATTACAAAAGGTTTTCCTGTTTCCTGTTGTAACTTGGTCAATATGTTATTACTTTAGGTTCGTCAATGAGTCGTCATTTTTAAAAAAATTATTTTGAGCGTACAAGGCGAGCATTCTATTCACTTTTTGTGCCTCAAACAATTTTCAGAAGAACGTGGATATTTTCTTTCCGGTGCTTCGAGTAGTCTTAACCATACAGATTAAAATGATAAGTGTTTCAGCTTTGTATATTCAAAAGACGCAATTCTAGAATACGTCTTTTAAGTTTACTGTTTTTACATAAAAATACAATTTCATCAAAAACATGCCTTTGGAGCTATCAGCAAAGTAATTTCCACCTTTTATAAGTTGAAAGTTTTATAAACATTTATTTATGTTACGGTAGATATTTTGGAAATGATCAAAATTAAGAGGTTTGGCTTACAAATATATTTTAGATTTTATTGTTGCTATTTTCATCCATAGATTCCTATTCTTCAAGTTCCCGTCTTCTTCTAAAATAGATCTAGGTCTTATATATATTTTATTACATTCCTATATTTACAATATTAACATTGTACCAGATGTTCTATACCCAACAGTACTCTCGTTAAGTTTCGTTTCATTCAAGTGAAACATCAAAAACATGAATAGACAAAAGAGGATTCATAAGATCTAAGTTTGGTTTACTATACTTCTACAAAATGTGTTTTATTATAGCCCTGAGTACCGTTTTCTTATTTAAATAAACGTTAAAGCTTTTTACTCTATTTATGGTTTGCATACGCTTACACTTAAGGAGGCCATTTTATTTTCGGTAAATAATATCTGCCGCTGCATACAGAACTCCTTTGATGTGTATCATTTATAGACAGAGTCTAAAATAATTAAAGTATTCTCAAAGGTGTCCTTGACTTAAAAGAGATAAATATTCACCTATCCACTCTTACACCCAAGACCCAAGTATATTATTCACAAAGCGTAGTTTATTACATGTTTACGTTTCAGACTTATTTGATCAATATATCTGAAAATAATTCCAAGTTTAGACACATAAGCAGTTTGTATTTGTTTTGCAGATAATGGTTCAGTAATACGTATATTAGAAAATAATGTTCGCTTGTTAATCATAATCACTACTACATAATTTTATGGCAAACATGCTCATTAGTTATTGAAGTAATACATAGTAATACTTGCTGCTTCATATTACTGATGCAAGACGCGTCGTTAATTATTGATTGCATGAAAGATTTCCAGTGTACTCCCATCACACATTTAGTACCATTTCACACTTAAACATTCCGCAATCTATGTTTTGTCAATTATATTACACTAACTGACGATGCTGGGTAGGCTCTTTACATACCTACTACATTCCGCAACGGTGAAAGATAATGATGGCTATCATTGCTATCATTGCTATCGCTATGTGAATGTCTCCTTGCTTATACATTTGGACGCCGATCCTTGACATCCTTCACCTCAGATAAACAATCCAATAAATAAATATAGTTTGTCATAAATCCTTTCATCTCGACGAGAGTCATCTACATAAGACAGGTATAAAATACAGGGATTTGAGCAAGATTTTATCAAATTTCTCTACCACGAACGGATTCAATGAATTTTTTATGAAAGTTATTTTATACATTTCCTGTGATAGTAGGTTACAGTCTAATGACCCTTTAACGTTCCTATTAAAAGCAGTAACCTCGACATGCTGTGGTATTGTATCTCACTATTTAGTTCGTTAATACTCAACTATAGCAGCAATTAACAAGATCTTTCTCAGTTATGCTGGCCTGCCTATTCTGCTTCACTTTACCACTTAAACAAAAACAATGCAATGCTTCGCAACTTATTCGCAACTTTGCTACTTATTCGCATAGGAGTTGAGACTGAACATTACATTTTCGAATTCCGTGACCTGATGCACGCCTACTTGTATTCATACTTTTCCTTTAGCAATATTCTTTTGTATATGATTTGTATGAGCTGAATGTGTTAATGGACTTAATTAAATTCCCCTGCCGCGTTAAAAGCATTAAGACAAGTTACATAACATCACCATTGAATCTTAACCTGAACTTATCTGGATCATCTTGTCACCCGGGTAACATTGTTTTGTTTTGTTTTGTTATGACGTAGTTTCACAGGATGCCCTGCATTGTCTTGTATTGCCTCTCCCCACGTTATATCCTCATTAGAAATATTTTGCAATTGCCAAATTCTATCAAAATCTGCAATATGAAGAAGTTTCGCAATCACTGTGTTATATCAATAGAAAGAAAGGACAAATAGGGATAATCATTCTGTTTTCAATTTCTAAAGTTGTAGTCATTCCTTTACTGTATTGTGATTCCCCTATTTTCCAATCAAACAGATAATATTTTTACCTGTGTAAGTGCCACACAGCTAGAACATGAGTACATCACGATTCCTTGGTTCAGATGACGTAATTCGAATCGCACTATTGGTATCTGTGTGCATTATTGGTATCTGTGTGCATTATTGGTATCTGTGTGCATTATTGGTATCTGTGTGCATACACTGTTGTTATTGATAACATGTAAAGTCTTTTACATGCTTTGTGTTTGCCGAAAAAATCCAGAGGGACTAAATATCTATTTTTAAGATCAATTTTTAACTTTGTCATTACGTGCTGTATTTAGTTGCCACCCCTGATAAATTGATTTTTGAGAATTGTTCCAATCTTCCTTCGGTATTCTTACCCTCACCACCTGTCGAAACGAATAGCAATCATTACGTAAGACATCCATAATAGGCCAGGATTTTTTTCTCTTAATTTTATCTGCGATTGACAGACCCAATAAATTTTACGCGATAATTCTCTTGCCCGCAGTGTGATCGGTCGATTGATGTTGGTTGATTGAAAAGCTGAATTGCTAGAATGGCACTTTTAATGGTAGTTTATTGATAGCCCCGAGTTTGCAGATGATTTTGGATTGTAAGATTGTAACAAGTTAGGATTGTTAGGAATGCGGATCATCTGAGTTGTGGATTGCCAGAGGTATCAAAATCAATTCGTTTTAGGGTATTAGCCAAAGTCAAAGCCAGATCTCCCTTACATCTTGACGCTTTAGAAGCTGCATTTATGAAAACAAAGAAGCAGGTACTTTGTCGACAAAAAGAATTTGTTTACAGCGCCATGTGACTTGACCAAGGAGGAACTGCCATCCGGCCCGTCATCAATCCAAAGCCCATTAAGTTAGAAAGTATCACGTAATCTGGTAACATATTTGTACCTTCACAGCCGTATTTCAATCTTAATTCTTTGATTTATGACTTGTACGGCTTGAGTCGCGCTTCGCTTGACTTGCGCTCGCTTCGAGGGAACGGCGTACCCGCGTTCCCCGGTTTTCTGCCACCCTGCCTTGGTAGCAAAGTGGAGAGACTTTACTCCCAGTTTACCCTTTGGTCCCGCCATTATGAGATTGATCTAGTAATACTATGAGAAGAAGACTAAAGCATTTAATAAATGATTGAACATATCATGCCTTGAAGAAAAGGCTGAGATTCAAGAAATCTACTATCTGTCTCAATGACTGAATCAAAAAGGGTTAGGTTATTCAGCACATTTAATTTTTACTCAAGAGCGTGCGACCATTGAAAGTTGGTTTATTTGAGCTACCTGTTGCAAAGTGCCGAAAACAGTAAACTGCATCACCGAAATTTCATTTTTAAGGCTGTCGCAATAAATGTTAATATTGCATAACGTAGAAGAGTAACTATGGTAATGATACCCTGCTGTTTCTATGAAATTTGCTCAAATATTTTCAAGTGCTAATTATCCACGCCATCCACAATCAGTCTGTAGTTTCTAAATTATGTGCGTGACAAGTCTTGCTAAGCAAAACCATCCAAGTGCAAAGAGTCCATTTAAGGCAGGTTTTTTTTGCAAAATAAAGCTCGAGATGTGACCGCAAGGTACACGAAATCGATGAAAAGAAACCAGTCTCGTCGATAACAAAAAACATAGACTAGGGGCGTTTGAAAAACAGTGCTATTTTACCACAAGGCGTTTTTCTTATTAAGAAGAGAGTATTAATACAATTAGTTATTCAGCAGATTTTAAGGGAATGGTAAGAACAAACTACTTTTGAATTAATCGATCACAGATGAACAACCATCACTCACTGCTGTCTGATTGGTGATCTAGCAAGGTGTGTTGACAACTCTCGCTTTCTTTATCAGTGCCAATTAGTTTCGTGACGAATATCTGTTTTACTGTACGCAATGCAATTCAGAGAAGAAGCTGTGCAAAACATTTTGCACAAAAGAAAGTAGAGAAATGAAGATAACTTGATATTTCAATCATTGAAAAATCTGTTTATCAGATTGGAATAGAATAAGTTCAATGCCAATTTCGTTTATCGTGGGTTTTTTTCTGGGAAAACGGATTAGGGCATTAATGACGTCAGGAGAAGTTTTGAGATTTGTATTCCCCTTCATTGTATGTCACATGTTGTCACACAATGATGTGTCCCTTTTGCGATGTTATGTTTTTAAGCTTTACGTTTAAGTAGACCGATAAGAGAACAGGAACAGTATAATTTTAACGTAAAACTTTGGATTTTTTGCATTAGAAATACTAAGGATATGATAGATCTGAGCTGTGAATTAATTACGCAAGCAAGCCCAACATTAGCAAGATAAATCACCTCTATACAGCCTATATCACCTCTCTGCCTCTCTACCTCTCTGCCTCTCTACCTCTCTGCCTCTCTGCCTCTCTGCCTCTCTGCCTCTCTGCCTCTCTGCCTCTCTGCCTCTCTGCCTCTCTGCCTCTCGATAACGAGGCTAACACAACATACGTTTCCGGTTTAGCTGAGTTGCCATTCCATAGGTTGAAGTTCTATGGTGAAACGGTATGTAAAATCGCTCGAGAAGGAAAGCAAATGTTTTGAGTATATATTTAAATCGTTTCCAGGACTTAGAACAGAAAAACTCAAAGCATGAGTGTTTGGTGGTCCTAACATTGGGAAAATCTTAACGTTAACGTTAACGCATACAAACATGGTGTCAGAAGTGGGATACGAACCCACGCCCACATTCGTGGACCCGAACTTTGATATTTTTACTCTCTTTTGTGTCTCTCCATATTTGTGCCATTCTTCTCTTCACATCTCGAAATGGATAAGCCTCCACCACCTAAAGAGCTCAACTTTGATTTTCCCAACCTTGCCGAAGCGTGGAAGTCATGGAACCTCAGTTTTGATTTGTTTCTCTCTGCTACTGAGTCTGACTCGATGCCAAAAAAAGTAAATTTTCTTGGCATGTATTGGCAACAGAGGACAAGCAATATACAAGACTTTCTCATTCGACTCAAGTGATCATAGTATGGTCCTTCACAGATTGTCTCCAAATTTGAACAATATTGTAATCCAAGAAAAAACATAACCATGCTGAGGCACAAGTTCTTCACTTACAAACAGTCTGATGGCCAATCGTTTGTCAATTTGGAATTCAAGCATTGCAAATTTTGTGGGCGTGGCCACAGAAGGGGCCAATGCTATGCGTATGGGAAAACATGCACAAAATGTGGGCGTCAAAATCACTTCACTCGATATTGCCACCAACGGAAAATCCACCAAGTGAATGACTCTCCAAGTGATGACTGCTCTGAAGAAAATTTCTTCATTGACATGGTCAATCTAAATGACACTTCAGTGTCACATGCTCCTTCTTCTGACTCCACTTGGATTATTAACCTACATCACCTGTAAACTTTAAGATCGACACTGGGACGCAGTGCAATGTACTTCCTAAACAACAATATCTGAAGCTGAAGCCCAAACCGCCACTCAAACTAACTGCAATAAAATTTGTCAGCATATAATGGCACATCCATTTCAGTTCTTGGACAATGTACTCCTCCATCTCCCCTTTGTTTTAGTATCAGCCCCTTGCATTTGTCGGTTAGATTTAGGCTAAGAAAGGCTCGATACTCATAGTTATGACCGCTCATTGACAGGACTTCGCCTGGCAACCACAGGTTTCATTTATGTCTTGAACCATGTAACAACTTCCAACAAAATTTTCTATATACATTGATATAGGTCTAAGAACCATTTCGTTTTCTTTGAGATCCAAAGGAGATGAGATTTTGTTAATTTGCAAACCCTAATCCCCAAATCCTAACCATGGGACCCCAAAACCTCACAGAAAGGCAATTACAAGAGATAAAACTGACGAAAAATAGACTTCATGTTTGAGACCTAAATGAGACTAATATAATGTTAGGCATTATGTATTTTAAGAGGAAGACTTAGTCGATTTTCTAGTCGTCCCATTGTTCAAATTTTGTTTCAGGAGGATATAAAATCAAATACCTCCCCCAATATAGCCTTGACCCCCTGATCTCTCAGTGTAGCCCCCTGATAAGCAGTGGGGCCATTCCCAAGGGTGTCTGTTTCCAAAAGGGAAACAGCGCCAAGAGCCTCATAGGAGAAATTAGAATAGTGAAAGTGCCAATGAGCTTATTGTTCCATTCAAATTTGGCCTAAGTTTAATAAGGAGAAGGCTTTCTTTAACAAGGAGAGAGAACTCAGAAGTGGCAGAAGTTAAGAATGTGAAATCAGATTCAGGAAAAGGATAAAAGTGTTGAAGGGAGAAAGTGAATGTGAGAGCAAATGTTAGAAAAGGGTGGAGTTGAGTTTTATGCTAATTGTAGGTTTCTGTTCATTTTCAAGAATTCAACATTTAAATTATATGTGTACGGTATGTAAAGGGTAGTTTTAACTTCTGATGTAGTTGGTAGGCTCTCATCGTAAGTGGGGTAAGAACCAACAAAAATTATTTTATGAGTTTTACCTTCTTTGCTTCACAATATTACTCTACAAGATACAATAGGAAGCATTATCTCTTAAAATGCACATTAAAAAAACATTTTTGGTTTGTTTGATAAAAATCGATACAAGTAATTTCTTAAATGTCTACACAACATATTCATTATCTATTAAACTTACTACTAATACATCTGTCATCAACTCCTGTCATGTTGCAAATGCAGCTTCCAATTTCTTTGTCATATGGTTTGCCTTTGTAGCAATCGTACATAGCTGAAAATGTCAAAGACAATAATGTCATGTCAGGAATCTACTACCTCTTAGCTAAGTCTAACTTAGAAACAAATATTCAAAGATACAATCAATCAGCTACGTTAAATTCTTACTGAACTCGATGAGTTTATGAAATAAAAATTCTTTCTCATATTCTACTTTAGAGAAGTTAGACTTTGGATTGAAATGGGTTTAATGAAATGAATTGGCGTGATGCCTGGTCTATTCCAAACGGGATGATAATCTAAAGTGGATATATTTAGTCCCAAAGGAATTGACCATGATTCAGTCTTTATAATCATAATCAGCATTTACTTACTATCATATGCCCAATATACCACTGGTACAGAGACGTATAAACCCAAACACTGTTGGCATACAACAATGTGGCATCCACCTCTTCGTCTTTGTTTTGCAGACCTTCCTACTATTCTTTTCTCTATGCGTATATTTACGTTTGTGTAGTGTTACCTTCAACTAGTTAAGTTTTCTTCGCTTCTTAATAGATCACTTGTATCTAGTTAGTTTCATCTAATTAAAAATTAGTTCTTACTTCTCTAAAGATATCAACGGTAACGTTTGACGCAACGTTAGACCTCAAAAAATTAAAAACTAAAATGTCTCTTTTCTCTTAAGATTCTCAGCGTGGCGGTTATAAGCATATAAATTATAACATAACTGGAAGCGAAAAATACAATATATAATATATGTTAAGGACCAGATAATGGTTTGGCATCTGCCACTCTACACTACACTTTGCACTTTTGCACTTTTGCACTTTGCACTTTGCACTTTGGAACTTTGCACTTTGGAACTTTGCATTTTGCACTTTGGCACTTTGGCACATTGGCACATTGGCACATTGGCACTTTGGTACTTTGTACTTTGTACTTTGTACTTTGTACTTTGCATTTTGCACTTTGGCACATTGGCACATCGGCACTTTGTACTTTGTACTTTGTACTTTGTACTTTGTACTTTGCTACTTTTGTGGGAGGTTTACTATTTCTGAGTGTATTTCCGTGCTATCTTTTAGCGAGATATGGTCACTGAGGAGTTGCGTATTCCAATCTTTTTAGATTCTTAACAAAGGATAACAAAAGTCTCGCAGAAAGTTCCTTTCTATGGGAATGTTGTCTGCGCATAAAGGAAAACAAGAGACGACCAAAACGTAAAACAAATATGGCTCGTGAAAGTGATAAAGACCGTCTAAAAAACAAACAACAAAAGGCATGACCTTTAGAGAGTCCATCTTTGAAAATGTTGTTGGCAAATACGCAAACATTTAAATAGCAGATCATTGACGGTAGATGCCTCTCATTTCTGTTTAAAATGGCGTTTTTCTATTTGAGTCAAGGTGTCGTATTTGATGTACGTTACATAATCGATGACTGTATTTACACTCAAAATATTGGGATTTGTGCATGAAAGTTTAAGCTCCGGAAACGCAGGAAAATCATTTCAATCGACATGATAATGAACAACAAGTCATTTGTGGACCATAATTTTCAAAATCTGTCCCGTTGCTATTGGCAACGACGATTTCTTATCAATTAGCATGAGAAGAAAATCACGTAAGTGATTTGACAGATTATAGGAAACTTTTGCTTATCTTTGGTATGAGCTTTGCAATGAAGTATTTTTCTATTCACTTTAGATAAAGATTACCTCGGGTTACACTGGTATACAAAATTTCAAAACGCTTTTGCCTATGGATTTTAACGTCACTATATCTATGGATTTGGGGTAATGAAAACAAAACTAAAACACAATGTAACACTAAGATGTAGTTCTAATTACATACACGAGTTTTCTTCTTCTTCTTCTTCTTCTTCTTCTTCTTCTTCTTCTCTCAGCTTGTCCCGCCAGTACTCTCATATATCCTCCACATACGCTTCCATTCTTGACGTTTTTATGCCTCTTGCATCCATTTGCTTCCCGCCTTTTGCTCGATATCATCTCTGCATCTACACTTTGGTCTTCCTCTCGTTCTCCTTTTGTCCCTCGGCGTACATTCTGCTGTTTTCCTGGCCCATTTGTTGATGTCCATTCGGGCGACATGTCGCGCTTACTGGCCTTTAGCTTTTTCCGCTTTCCGGACTATATCTTGTACCTTTGTCGATGCTCTTATCTTATCATTTCTGATCTTATCTTTTATTGTGATTCCAAGCATTGTTCTTTCCATGTTGCGTTGGGCTATGGCCAATTAATTCTTTAGATGTTTCGTTAGTGACCATGTCTCTGCTCCATATGTTATCGATGATAATATAAGTATCCATTATCTTCTTCTTCAGACACATAAGTATCTTCTGATCTTTTAAAAAGGAGCAGCACTGACCAAATCGTTTCCAGCCTGCTGTTATTCTTTCGTCGATTTCTCTAGCCATCTCATTTCCTGTTGTTAGCAATCTTCCCAAGTATTTGTATTCCTCAACCTCTTCGAGCAATTCACCATCTATAGATATTCCATTCCTCCTCTTTCTTCTTGCAATTTCATTACAAATGATTTTTGTCTTTCTTTTGTTTATCCTCATACCATCTTTCTTTCCCCCTTCATTCAAGTTATTTAGCAGTATTCCTAGTTGTTCTTCAGATTCCGTAAACAAGGTGATATCATCTGCAAATTCTCAAATTGTTAAAACAGTCTCCATTGATGTTGATTCAAGCTGCTAGACCGTAGTGCAAAAAGGATCAGCAGAAGACGTCATAATAAATATGAGGTCGAAACAATTGTGTATACTAATAACAATATACAGGAGCTTTCCAAATTACATGGGCTCTTCATCTCCCTTAAAGAATAACTGTAGATGGGGGGAAAAAGTGACAAGCCTAGGCGACCAAACTATGATTATAGATGCAACTAATTTCTTCATGGCAATGGTCCGCAACCTTGGCTCAGCAAAGTATGTCATGGGATATGGAACCTATTAAGAATTGAATTGAGTTAAATGAGAACTCAAGCTGCTAGACCGTAGTGCAAAAAGGATCAGCAGAAGACGTCATAATAAATATGAGGTCGAAACAATTGTGTATACATGTAAGACACTGATACACATATTGCATGATTTGCAAATGGGTTAGTAGATAATACCCATAAAAACCCAAAACAAACAGGCATAGTAGGCGGAAGCTAAAGATTACGGGGCCACTGGTCCATTAAGCGACTAATCTTAAGTGTTTATAATCCTTTTTATATGTTTATAAAAAAACTCATGTAACACAACATCCTATCACTCAGCTGTCTTTAATTATTGTTATTACGTATCTGCCTTGGCTGTTATTTACATTGTTATCTTTGCGTATTGATGATAGGATCCACATGGACTTCGCAAATCCTAAGACAATTGCATCCAGACTTGTGCAGCAAGAGCGAGCCCCTGATGACGTCCATTCCCTTAGTAGAGTGGTACGTATACCCTGATATGTATATCAAAGGCACATCTGAGAAACAGACAGGAATGACATTGTTACAATCATGTCCATTTCCAAGATTGTTTAGAACACATCTGTGCAGCAGCTATTGGACAAAGCAAGTTGAAGGAAACCGCCTTAAAATCATTTTTGTGACCCGTAACATCAGGGACGCACTCGTATCTAATTACCATCATCATATGAATGATCCGAAACTCGACTGCGCTGGATGGAGCTTCGATGCATTCTTTCAGCGTTTTATGGACAAGTCTCTTTTTCAGGGGGATTTCTTTAGAATGATTCAAAGTTGGAGCAAATTCATACATCTTCCAAATGTATTACAGATTCGATATGAAGATATGCAGGAGGATTTAGTGCGGGAAATAACAAAGATGAGCCAATTTTGTGGGAAGAATTACACACAAGAGGATATAGAGATCATAGCCAAGGCATGCCACATTGATGCCATGAAAAAGGACCCTACAACAGATGCTGTCCCTGGTTGGTTAGTTAGAAAGGGTGTGGTTGGAGAATGGCGAAAATATTACAATCAAGAGCAGATTCAATATGTTGATGGATGCATCAATGAATGCCCTGAGTACAAGAAATTGTATCCAGAACATTTTAGTATATAAAAAATTTTATGTGGCAATTAGCTTCTTCACAATACAAACTTTTCTGGTAACATATTTAACGTGATTTGTAATTTACCGTTGTTGCTTTCCTGGCGTAAGTCCTCGCAGACTTCAAGAAGGCTCTCGAAACCAACTGTAATAGATAACATCATATACTGCTACGTATTGAGCTTAAAATCTGCTACGGGGGATGGGTTCTATGAGCCTTTTTCTACGCAGACTAAGGCAAGCTACTGATATGATGATTCTACTTTCAACCCTGAATTTAGTGTTGCCTATTTTAAACTTAAGACGTGCTCAAGGGTTGTGCTTAATGGATACTGGAAAGCTCTATGAAGGACAGGAAATACTTCATAGATTAAAATCTGCTAATTGTATTTCTTTCTTACTTGCAACAAACAGGAGAACCTAACATACATCCCACACCTTTAACATCCTGTGCTTTTATATTTATCAACCAATGCCACAACCATAATCTTATGCTTAATATTCAACACCTTCCTTTTTGGTAGCCTTGCTTCACAACATTTTCACAAGATTTTCATTGATCATCCAATAACTTCAAGTTATAAAACACAAAATTGTCTGTTTTCTCGGTCAAGGTTATCTACACTACATGATAACCTTTTGGCTACAACAATTAATTTTGGGCCTAAAATGCAAATCACCTCATCTTCATCATTGTGACTGATGCATTTTTAAGGCCACCAACAATTTAATTTTCCTACAAATCTGTTATTCCAAAAATTCATACAGAACATACGTATCTATATTTCCAAGCACTTTAAAAAATATCAACACACAATAGTTGTATGGAAAAGACCATGAATGTCTGAATAGTGAAAACAACTAGCATTAAAGTCTACTAAATGAAAACATACCTATGCTATTAAATTGCCACCTTTCATGAACTTTCTCTGGAACATACAGGAAAAGCCTCTGGCAAAATTGAAAGGAAAAAGAAAGGTTTTGTTAAGAGAGATGGAATCAAATTATGTATAAGATTTGAAATACTACTAGTTACATTTTACTTTCTGTAAATAATGGCTTAAACAATACCGGCAGAGTGTTACACAAACAAAATATTAATAAGAATTATTAATACACTGTCTATTCTACCACAACTGCAACTGAGATGCCACATGAAATATATGTAATAAGTAGTGTAATGTATGCTGCTGCTCATGCCCAGACCACATCTGGTGATTTTCTGGTCTAAATATATTCTTGTCCTTTGAGGGATGACCCACAGTCTCTGAGGGAGAGGAGATTACGATTGTGGGGCCTTCCTCTTACATTCACCCTAAAGCTCATCATTATCATCATCATGCATTTAATGTCCGTTGGACCCTCCAAGGGTGCTGGACAGACTTCTGGCAACATTCTCCAAGTGTCCTGGTCTTCCGCCATGTCGATGGTGAGATTCCAGGTGCGCAGGTCTTGCAGGATGGTTCCCTTCCATGTCTTCCTAAAGCTATTTTTGGAAACCACCATGCTCTGTCTGTGATTATTGATAAGGCAAAGAAGAAGTCTCTTGTCACTAAATGCGTAAGCTGGAAATGTTGAGAAAAAAAGTTTTGCCTCTTTCCATGACAGTGTATTTTTCAAGCACCATAAGCCAGCAGGCAGTAAAGCTAGTGATGCAAACATGCCTTTTGCTTACCCATCAAGCCATACGTTTTGGTCATGAGAGGGGAGTGATGAACTTCCCTTCAGTGAGTTTTAATAAATTGCTAGATTGGGGGTAAACATTTAGGTTGGTGATCATAGTATATTAGTTGGATATGCTACAAAGATAAATTACTTATAAATGTTAGTTCCTAGCAACATGTCTAGCAATAAAAATAATATGTTGCTGCTACTAGGAGTGCAAGTCTTTGCTATAACAAGAGACATAGTTTGCAAGGGGAAAAGTTCTGCTGAAAACTCAGAAGTCATTTCATCACCATTAGTAAGACATAGGATATTGGCCCAGGATTTGGAGTTAAGTTTTACTTTGAAATGGGAAATCTTCTCGTCAGTAATGGGTCTATATGAATAACTGATCAATAGTTTAGGGGGAAAGGATGATAAAGGGGTCTAAAAGATGCATAGATGGTCACTTGTCCCTAATGGAGGGGCTATTTTTGGGGCAAAGTAGTAATCTTCAATTTTGGTAAAAATCAAGTCTAGGGTTTTATTGCTGCGTGTAGGCGACTTGACAACCTGATCAAGACTAAAAGCAGCGCTAAGCCACTTTTGGTCTAGCTCATTAAAATCACCACATAATGTAATTGCAGCATAGGGGTACTTGTGGCGAATTTTGTCAGTATAAAGTTGCAGATATGCCGTCAGCTCCTTTTTAAATCCACTACGAGGAGGGTAATAAATAATACAAAAAATCATGCAAGATAAGTCTTTTGGAATGTTTTTGGGTCTGGTTCAGAGCCATAAAACTTCAGTTATTGAGTTGTTCTCTATTTCAGAAAATGAAAGTATCCGATTTGGGAGGGTAAACTTACAAAAAAAGCCACTCCTCCACCATGAGATAGAGGAATACCATCTTTATCCAATCTGGGCTTAAAATGATTAAGCCCCAGTCCGTGGGAAATGTTAGACAAAATTTTGTAGAAGATCTGATATGCTACTGAAGGAAAAGAGAGAGCGAGGGCAATTAAGCCGTGTCAGCAGCGACAGACATCGTATCTGTAGTCTGCTGATGCAAATGTTTTAAGCCCTGTCTTCATTATGCTGTTTTTCGGCCGAGACGGCTGGGGCGGCTCATAGTGAAGACAGGTTTTATCGCCGTTTTCGTTTTCTTGCCGTACAGAGTAGACATTTTGGCTGAAAACGTATAAACTAAACAACACAATTTGTCATTCATCTTAGTTTTGTTCCAACATTTCTTTACGTTCCTGTAAAACCACAAACGCAACACAAATGACTCAAAATTTTCTGCAGCTCCTGAAATAAGACTGCACTTTCGAATTTTTTGCCGAAAACGACGAAAACGAAAACTGTTGGGCTTTACTGAGTTTACGGAAGAAGAATAACTATTACAACCGAAGGTTCGAGAGAAATTGTACTCTAATCAGAGAAATTGTACTAAATTCTTTTTCTTCTTGGCGTATAAGGCGATTTGAGGTTTTAAATGGGACTTTACTTATTTGAAGAACCGCTTTGCTTTTACTTGAAAAAGAAGAACGCAAATCTGGCTCTGGAGTTGCGAGAAAACCATTTAAAGCCTTTTTTTGTCAACTTTTAAAGTATATTGGCTAATTTTCTAGGAGGACACTAAAAGTGTCCCTTTTTTGCTGAATTTGACACTTTAGTCCCAAAAAGTTTTGGCAACCCTGGCCATCATCCCTGAAAAAAAAGAAGTTGCATACATGACCTTTATTCTAAGAAATCAGGAATAAATTAAGATTTCAAGAAATAAATATCAGCATATGTATATTAAACTGACAGTGCATATTCATTTGAATTTGTCAGTAATGTGCTAGTTATATTCTAGCTTTAAGAAAGCATAAGGGTTTTGACCCCCTACTCTTGTTAATTTCTGCACGTTTTGAGCGCTTGCACAACAATGAGGGGGATTAGGGACATGAAAGATAGTGGAGGTTTCAAGGGAAAGATCCTTGCACACTCCTGAGCTAAAAGAATGTCATGCATGTCACTATAAATGAGACACGGGCGACGCTTGCACAACAATGAGGGGGATTAGTAACATGAAAGATAGTGGAGGTTTCAAGGGTAAGATCCTTGCACACTCCTGAGCTATAAGAATGTCATGCATGTCACTGTAAGTGAGACACGGGTGACGCTTGCACAACTATGATGGGGATTAGGGACATGAAAGATAGTGGAGGTTTCAAGGGAAAGATCTTTGCACACTCCTTAGCTAAAAGAATGTCATGCAGGGTACTGTAAGTGAGACAAGGGTGACGCTTGCACAACTATGAGCGGGACTAGGGACATGAAAGATAGTGGAGGTTTCAAGGGTAAGTTCCTTGCACACTCGTTAGCTAAAAGAATGTCATGCAGGGTACTGCAAGTGGGAAACGAGTGACGCTTGCACAACCATCAGGGGGATTAGGGACATGAAAGACAGTGAAGGTGTCAAGGGTAAGAACCTTGCACACTCCTTAGCAAAGAAGAATGTCATGCAAGGTACTGTAACTTGGAAATAGGTGACGCTTGCACAATTGTGAGCTGTATTAGGGACATAAAGATATCAAGGGTCAGATAATTGGACACTCCTTAGCTAAAAGAATGTTATGCAGGGTACTACAAGTGGGAAACGGGTGACGCTTGCACAACTATGATGGGGATTAGGGACATGAAAGATAGTGGAGGTTTCAAGGGTAAGATCCTTGCACACTCTTTAGCTAAAAGAATGTAATGCAGGGTACTGCAAGTGGGAAATGGGTGACGCTGGCACAACTATCAGGGGGATTAGGGACATGAAAGATAGTGGAGGTTTCAAGGGTAAAATCTTTGCACACTCGTTAGCTAAAAGAATGTCATGCAGGGTACTGCAAGTGGGAAACGGGTGACGCTTGCACAACCATCAGGGGGATTAGGGACATGAAAGACATTTAAGGTGTCAAGGGTAAGAACCTTGCACACTTCTCAGCAAGGAAGAATGTCATGCAGGGTACTGCAAATGAGACACGAGTGACGCTTGCACAATTATGAGCGGGACTAGAGACATGAAAAATAGTAGAGATATCATGGGTAAATTCCTTGCACACTTCTTAGCAAGGGAGAATGTCATGCAAGGTACTGTAACTTAGAAATAGGTGACGCTTGCACAACTATGAGCGGGATTAGGGACATGAAATATATCAAGGGTCAGATAATTGGACACTCCCTAGCTACAAGAATGTTATGCAGGGTACTACAAGTGGGAAACGGGTGACGCTTGCACAATTATGAGCGGGACTATGGACATGAAAAATAGTAGAGGTATTATGGGTAAGTTCCTTGCACACTTCTTAGCAAGGAAGAATGTCATGCAAGGTACTGTAACTTGGAAATAGGCGACGCTTGCACAACTATGAGCGGAATTAGGGACATGAAAGATAGTGGAGGTTTCAAGGGAAAGATCCTTGCACACTCTTTAGCTAAAAGGCTGTCACGCAGGGTACTTCAAGTGGGAAACGGGTAACGCTTGCACAACTATCAGGGGGATTAGGGACATGAAAGATAGTGGAGGCTGTAGTGATACCTAAGCAACTACTTAAGCAACTCCAGGCCTGATTTTGGAAAATTGCTAATCAACTCGAGGCCTGAAACCGAAAATGGAGTTGCTTATAAAAAAACAACGTGTAATCTCTACGATAGATTCGGGACGTCTATAAACATTTTGACGGCTCAAAACCGAGAGTCCAAGAGAGAATTAACTCCTGACGCAAATTGTCCGAAAGTTGTCCATTATGATAACAATCAACATGTCTAGATGCCAGAATGTCATATATGACGTCACTTGTCTTGGAGAAACGGATCCTTTGTCTCAAAGATTTCTACACCTATAAAAGGCTTCGCAGATCTATGAAAAAGACACACTCACACACACTTATCTACACTTACACTCTTGCACATAACGGAGAACATTTATTCAACAATTATACTACGCACTAAGTCAAGGGAGCTTTATTACCATCGCTGTTTAAGAATCAAGTCTGTTCGTATAACTGGATCAGGCGTATAACCGGACGACGAAGATCTCAAATCGAACCGAATTCTAACAAAGCCATCTCTAGTAACGAACTTTCGGTATGAATGAACTTTATGATTATCTTTATTTCAAAACCTAATATGAATTGTATATTATGAGATTATTGTGTTTTTACGATTTCTGTGGTGACACATCAAACGTATTGTCTCGTTACTGTTTCATCGCATCTATCGCAGGCCATTCTCCTCGTGCGGTGACTCCGTAAAAATACTTACCTTATCGGCCCTTAATGGCGTTAATTTTCGTGACGCGGCGTTAAAAGGGCCGGCGTAAAAAGGGAAAAATTTTACAATTTTGGACCAACAGGCGGCGTTATTTTTCTAACCTTGTTTTTTGGAAGTACTAACAATTTTTTTAATGTCTACGGAAGGAGATAAATCGAAGCCTAAATGTACTAATTGCCCCTGCAGCGAGCTGTAGTGACGCGGGGACACTTTTATCCTATAGGATAGGAAGCAGTTCAGAAGCTTTCGTTTGTATTTCCATTAGGAAAGTACAGGCCTATGAAAACGGTATTTAAAGGATGAAAATCTTTTCTCAACATGAACCCAAACAGTGAAGAAGTACAATTACCGCCAATTTATTTCATGTACCGATCAGAAAGGTTCGAATTAAAGCGGCGGTAGCTATATCAAAAAGTGAACAAAGGTAACAAGAATGAGTTGCTTCAAATTACAGAAAATAACAAACAAAACGACCAAACAATCAACTGTCTTTTCACTTTCCTGAATTGGATTCTCGAACAGAATTGGGGAGTATTTAGAAACAGCAAAAACTTTTAAAACCCGACAGTATTTAATAGTTAATTCGATGTCCTGAAATAGCCTCAAGATAAATGCTTTAAGTGCCTAATCACTTTTTCAATTTCTTACCTTTTTGAACGGCGTAAAATCGGGCCCAAAATGGCGGTAGCCCAAATATCTTCCCTGGCGTTATAAGGACCGGCGTAAAAAGGGCCGGCATAAAAAGGGCCGATAAGGCACCAATATTCGTACTTACGTGCTAATGAGTACAGATTCAATAAACAAAGGGCAACGTAATTAAGCACTCTTACTTTATATAATTTGCCTTCTTGTCTTCTTTCCAGTCTTTATTGAGTTGGTGGATTTTGCAAGCAACATATGCGAGAAACGGCTGTTTGAATTTGGAAAAGGCCTTAAGGAAACACTGTTCATTTTGCTCAGTTTATAAAATTATGACCTGGGTTCATTTAACAAGGTTTTGATAGGCATGAATTAGAGTTTGAAACGACATATCTCATCGATTACTCAAGGTATGGTTCTCAGATTTTGACAGGTTGTCTATCTCAATAAGAAGAAAAAAGCGAGGAGAAAAAGTTAGCAAATTTCTGATATTCATTAAATCGTGACGTCACTCTTTAGTACTCTATTTACTACCTTGGATGCCGTTAAAATAACCTGAACATCAGATCACGCTTTATTCTCCACTAACTGATACGGTACGATTGTATTACCTTGTAATTTTATCTTGTTAGCCAGACTCGCATTTTGTTGAACAAATGTTGTGTGAAATTTAGTTTCTGTAAACGATCAAGTTTTATTCAGGACATTCATCTTGTACATAAAGTCGAGTAGGCCTGTAGGCCTAATAAACAAAAAATATCCCTAAGGTTCGGGGTATTTTGATAAATGATCTATCGCTACTAATAACTTGTCGCATTTTGGAAAGAAGGCAATATAGTAAACACCTTGATATGTCAATAAGCTTTAAGTTACGTTGATCGAAATTGTACGTTGAAATTGTAATTATTTGTAGGCCTTTGATATGTGGTCGGAAACAACGTGTCAAAAACAAGAGGTTTACGCGCCCTTCGTCATTCCTTTTTTACCAAATTTTGAAGCAAAGGTGAAGAGTAGGACTTATTCCCATTTTCGCCTTAATCGTATACGGTTTTTTATAAAATAAGAGCAGATTAAACAATTAATGCTGACCCATGTTTTCTGTACTAACGCCCTTCTGGCAGGCTGATTTTGTCAACGTTCGTCTGTGCTTTTGAATTGGCTATTGTTTCCAAAATGGTTTGAGCACTGTGAACTGTGAATTGAACATAGCAGTTACAACACTCGTATATGACAATTAAAGGATCGAAATTACAATACATACAATACAACGACCTAGGGAACAGGTCCGTCCTACGACGCCCCAGAGAGCAAGACAGTCAGAGGAAGAACTTTTACGTTCTTTAAAGTTCCTTAAATTTCTTCCCCTTACTATCCTGCCCTCTTGGACATCGTAATGCTATCTGTTCCTTAGGACGTTGCATTGTATGCATCATAATTTTCGATCCTTTTATTGGCATATATAAATGCTGTCACTGGTATATTCAATTGCCGATGATCTCAATGTGAAGAGAATCATCGAAAAACGTCATTAACAAACACAAGCTATGTTTCGAAGTATACAAACTTTATAAAACTTGTTTTCTGCACTAAAGCTTACTAAAAGATAACATGCAGTTTAAATTGCCACGTTACGTTCAATGCCGCGATCTCCGCTTTTTGTAAAATTTAAATATATTTCTCTACTCTAGATTATGAGATATTGCTAACAACTGCCCTGTGGATATGAAAGGGGATACTAACTTTTCTTTGTGGAAAGTATGTGGACTGCAGTTAAGAAAAAAGATGCGTAACAATTACAGTTGGGCAGGAAGCTTTAATAGCTTTATCATTTGACTCTTTTTCGGCTTCATAGAGAAATTTGTCATAATAAATTCATCAAAATTGTTATAATAATCAGAGCTTTAATAAATTTCGTTCTGTTTTGCGGAACGCAACGTAACCCGTTTATATATGCTACCTTGGACCAGTGGTTGCAATATGTTGTAAGCTGAGCTATTTTCGCATGTTCTGTGTACATAAGTTTTGAAAGAGATTCTCAGGGATTAATTTCAGTCAGTTTTAATGTAGCGAATCTTATGGCGTCATATTTCAATATGCAGTTAACAAAATGGATTTTAAATATTTGTTTTAAGGCTATTTACAAGGAAGTCTGGGACCAAAGAGGGAGGGAGTTAGAAAAGGGATAAGCCCAGTCATAGAGGGAGGGTAGTTGCCTCATTTGTTTGATTAGTTATAATAAATTCTTTTGTTTCTGGCGGGGCTATATTACAAGTGCTAATCTAGTTGTTGAAATCGGACACCGAACGAAAGGGAGACCGGGTCTAAAAATCATGTTTTTTCCCGGGGCGGATGTGAATGGCCCCCAAGTAGTTGGCGAAGCAGTGCTGATAACAAAGGAGTGCACATACGTATTTTCTGTCTCATACATAAAGTAACCAGGTGACTTTCCTTGACTTCATAAGAGTTGTGTATTTTCAATATGCGTAGTCATTGTCGGATGGACTTAAATGGCCGAAAATAGTGTCAGTTTGGTTTCTTTTCTCTTAAATATTAAAAAATGCAGTCATAATCTTTTATTTGTCTTTTATTTATTCGCCAACTTTGCACTTTCGGCATCTAGTCCGTTTCGTTTATTGTTATATCGAATTTCTGCTCAGTTCCCAGTTCTTGCGGATATGTTATGTACTATATAAGATATGCTGGTGCACATTTTAATACGTACAATAAAGCTAGTCAATTACATTGTTAACTAGTGGTGCTTATAGTATAGCAAATGGCTTGCGTTATGATACATATGGAGTGAATTGTATGATTGATTTATGCTTTCGTTTTTTACTGTTTAATAGTAGAAATAGGACTTGTGAGAGCAACACTACCCTTTCGGTTGTATGCTATGTTGTAGGTATCTAAACATTCCAGGATATACCATCCTCACTTCACCCCGAAAGACCATTACTTTTCCCGGAAAGCTTAACTTCCTGCGAAGTTCCATTTCATTGTAAAGAATATCTTCATATGATTTTGTGCCTTCGGAAAGTATTGCGCAAGGAAATGCAGTATGCACACCACAACTCCACAACCAGTACTGAAATCAGAATGATTCAGAGTTACGTATAAAAAACGTATTCTCATCTCAATAATCTTCTCTTTTGTTTTAGGCTCTCATTGCTACCATAGATAAAAAGACTGGTGAAAGAAGCAAGACCAGGCCAAGGTATTATTTACATCGCATAGATGTAGTCATTGTTTATATTAGCTAAATTTCTATCGGTAGAATATGGCACGCCAAACGGACATGTTACTCCACCCCCTGTATTTCTCATGTAAATAGTCGAGAACTTGCTAGAAGTTTGTTTTACCACCATGCACCATTACTCTACTATTTACTTACTTAATGAACGTAATTGGAAGCAATCGTGGTATGGTGTGAAGGTACTTTGTAAGAGACGTGAAATATTTACATTAAAGTAATTAATAGGGTATAGATAGCCCGAGAGGTTTTCGGACAAGTTTAATTGGCCTCATTTGACCCAGAACAAGGAAAAAAGACACTTTGGCGGGCTAGTGGCAAATGTCTTTTTTAAAAGATGAAAACCACATAAAAAAGATAAAGGTGGCCTTTTTACGAGGTTCGACGAAGTGTGAAGACGCACATTACAGAATTTAGCAATAATACTATCATTGAGCAGGAGGATTAGGGGAACATTTAAAAATCTTGGAAGGCATGTAGGAGACTGCCATGACTTTGAATAACTGACTATTGTTTGTGTTGTATTACCTTATGTTTAGGAAGTTGCAGTTCATTCTGAACATTGATCCTTGGACTTCATTTTTCACAAATTTTGGTCATTTTCCAACCACCGCGGCTATTCGAACCCCCCCATTTATCAAGTTTGGGGGATTTGTCCAACCCCCCTTCTATTAGGCACCCAAGATTAGATGGGCAAATATGAAGAGGATGCAGGTACAGTGATGGCACCCCCAAATAACTTTTAAATTGTTATATATGTATCTCTTAAACTTGCCTACTGTCTCAAAGCAATTTTGCGATGTAAGCCTAGGGAATTAACCCCCCCCCCCTAATGCACATAGTTAGGTTTTGTACTTTTTATAATGCAGTTGCATTGCATGATCTGAATACAAGACCCTTCCACTGCATGAGACATCCAAAACAAAAATGAAGATCAAGATCAGTAAATTCTTCTGATGAAGCCACTGACTTAAAAATATGTTCAATGAATTGATTGCACTTGCTTTAAAATGATTGTAATTGATGTTAAACATCCAGTAGCACTTCTAAATTGATCTGGCATGTATATATAACCACAGTTAGAATTGACATAAATGGCATGCAGTTTGGTTTCATTCCAGGGCATGGTACTATAAATGAAATATTTTTACTAAGGCAGCTTCAGAAAAAGTACTTAGGAAAGACAAAGAATCTCTTATTTGCCTTCATAGCCTTGGAAATGGCTTGATAGAGTGGCACATAAGGTAATTTGGTAGGCTATGAGGAAATTAGGAGTAGATGAGTGGATAGTTATCGTGGTGCAGTCCTTGTGATGCTAGAAGCAGTGTCAGGGTTAATGATTCACTCAGCAAGAGATTTAATGCGAATGTTGGTGTACATTAGGGGTCAGTACTTAGTCCCGTGCTGTTTATCTTGGTTTTAGAAGCATTGTCAATGGAATTCAGAACAGGGTGTGCATGGAAGTTGTTGTATGCTGATGACTTGGTTCTCAAAGCAGAGTCTTTAGATGAGCTAATTGAAACGTTTGAACAGTGGGGAAAAGGAGTAGAAAAGAGAAAGGATTGAGAGTTCATACAACAAAAAGTGAAGTCATGATTAGCAACAGTGAAGCCAAAAGTGGCCTGCAAGTGGAAAGATATCCTTGTGAAGTTTGTCACAAAGGAGTTGCTATAAACTCAATCTTTCGCCAGACATGTAAGCATTGGGTACATAGCAAATGCAGTGGTATTGCAGGATGGTTAACAGCTGATACTCAGTTTGTCTGTAAATTTTGCAAAGGTGAGATCAGTGGCAACAGAGAATTTCCAATATCAGTGATGTACAGCAGTAGCTCATTAGAGGCAGTTGAGAACTTTCGTTATTTACGTGCTATGTTGGATAGTGAAGGGGTTGTTTGAAAGGAGTGTTATCTGCAGGGTAGGTTCTGCTTGGAGGGAATTTAGCACCAGATATGCTTAAATAGTTTAAGAGATGTTGAATTAAACCAGATATGCTTAAATAGTTTAAGAGATGTTGAATTAACCAAGAAATCCTAAATGGTTGACTTACTCTTGCAATTGCTTAGTGGACATCTCACTTGCTCCTCCGATAATCCTTGACATTCATCTCCATCATACGTAGGTGCAGGTTGATTGCAAAGCCGAGTTCGTTTCTTGACCCCTTTCAAGCAGTAAACAGTTTCAGAACAAGCTGAAAATGCAGTCCATTTAGACCAGCTACCATCAAGACCAACTGAAAAGAAAATATATCCCAAGATTATTCTGACATTGTTCTAAGATTTTTATAGAAAATGTATAAACTTTTAGATCTTGACAATTGTAACATGGCTCTCAAAAGATTTTATTTGCTATTTTCGCTAATATTAATTCTTAGTATTCCGATGCCCTATGAGAGCATCTTGAGACGTTACCTAACGTGCAATTAGCTAATGTCAGACGTCGATTTAATATTTGGTCTATAACCGCTAGCCTACTTTATTCTTACACTAAAACTAATATATTTGCTGTTTACTACAGGTAATGCGTCGGAGAAAACACCAAAGAAATGTGTCTGTGCGGGGCTGTTGTACACAAAGTGAACAAAGCATGAGTAGTATAGCTGTCGTTGCTCCAAAACAGTTCAGAAAAATATCAAGCAAAAAATAGCATCGCCTCTTTCCCCTATATGGAGCATTCTCAAGGAGGAAAAACATGCAGTGGCCTGCAGCAGTAAAATTCCAGTGTATCTAGATAGTCTGATATAACTACATAGTACATATGATATTGTTTTAAATGGGGGTCAAAACGGCCGCTGTACCTCTTTCTCGAAGGTATTCGAATTGATACTGTAAATGTCAAGGAGCCATATATTGAGCACAGAGTCCTGACCATCGCATCCATAGAAGCATTGTTATGAAAGAGTATTTGTGTAAGTTAACAACGTGATTTCCTCTTCCTCCTATTACTAACCTTTGTCCTCTTATGTCCTCTTACTAACAACCAATAAACGACTAACACGCTAAGTCTAGCCACTCCTTGATTCTTCTAAACCAATGATATTCTTGTATTTTACTATTTGCTTGTGATTGGTCAATTTTATGTATATCTATGAAAGTAACCTTGTAAATGAAGAGAGTGACTGAGGGACTGTGAGAGAAGCCACTGTTCCTCCTAATAGATAGAAAAGACGAAAGATGCTCTTTCATGAATGAAGAGTTGCTCTACCATGCGCTGGCAGCGACGACCTCGTTACAGTACTATAGTCAGCAGTTATAAGATTTCTATGATCACACCCACCAGGCTAAAACCATCCAAGAACGGCCTGGGTCCAACTGAACAGATCGAATTCGGCAGCTGAGAGTGTGGCTGTTTATGCAAGTTGCTAGGGTCTCTTAATGGAGTACTAAAGTGATGACGTTACAAAAACGTTTTTCAAGGAATCACAATTATAACTATATCACAGTATTAACCCTACCACCAAATCCCTCTATACAAAATATCGCGTTCAAATCTCGTATAAAATGTAAAAAATGGCTGTTTTAATATGAAAAAAGTCCTTAAGAAAACTATGTTAATTTTGCTCAGTTTATAAAATTATGAACTGAGTTCAGTAATCTAAATCCATATTTCATACAGTGCAATCATGCCAATGCTGTACAATGCCAACCAGTTTCAAACGTGCACTGCAACCCGTTTCAAGCATGTTTGTCTTTTGTCTACTTACCCTGTCTGCTTTCGTCTTGACTGCAATTCCAGCCGATTCCGTCAGTTCTTTTAATTTTAAACGGCACTCCTTGATGATGGTTTCCTTTGCTACTTCGATGGGGCTGTACCACAAACTTTCCAATAACATAAGAGTTCTCTGCGTAAAACAAGACAGATTCAGCTACATAGTATACTCTCCTTGACAACATTAGTTAAACAATCAAGTACAAAGACAGTTAACACCTTGCAAATACTTCTTAGACAATTACAGACAAAAGCTTGTGTACTTTAAGAGTGATGGAAACAATGGTAGGTTCTGTGTCAAATCGATGCTAGCGAGTATCCAGGCTTTAAGAAAGGAACTAAGAAAACATCGACACCCATCATGTTTCGGTGCGTAACAAGGCAGTTTCAACATTGCAACATAGTCTGCTCGTCATACCGACAAACACCTCTAACACATTAGTACAAAAACAGTTATCACCCTGCCAAAGCTTTAGATAAGATAATGATTAGTGATTCTTTACAATGGGGATAATGAAGACAAAAGAGTATAATATGCCAATTCGACAACAGCGACCATACATAGGCCTGTGGGAAGAAACCAGTTAAAAACCCTTTTGATAAATTACATTTGCCAAGCTGTTAGCACATGATGCTAGCAACTTCGTCTACCTCCACTACAACAACAGCCTTTGCAGAGTAATCGGCACTTGATACTATCACAACAGTATGGCAAATAAATGTGATTGCCGTTGGGGAGGCATTATTTCAGACTGGCTAAAATTGTATCCCAGAAAGATAGGGAATTTGCCGCTTCCGATAAGCGTTTCAAAACATCTACAAGAAAATTCGTAAAGCTGATATCATTTCGTTTAATTAACAAATCAAGAAAGGCTGATGAATGCGACATTTCAAAGTTGGCTGGTGACATGTCATGCCTATCCTCAGAAGTAGTTTAACATTTCAGCCAAAGAGGTGCGGGAAGCAGGAGGCAAGGTTGCAATCACCCACTCAACTTTCGAGCTGCCTTCGCATTGCACTCTAAATTTTCTTCACTAACGCTTAGGATTGACCGTGAAATACCTTCGTTTCGTTTTGCCGCTTTGGATGTTGTATTTACCAAACAAGAGGCACATACGCAAGAAATTTCAAGCATTTTCTGTTACCCTAAAAGGTAAAAAAAATTGTTTTACTTGAACAGGTTTCATTTTGGAGGACTAAATTCGACTTTCATCCAAATCTTCGCACTTAAATCATATTGCCTCCCGTAAACATATATTCCAAAACAATCTCCAGGAGGCCATCAGTGCAACTTAGCAGATTTTCTCGAATACGTCGATTCTGTATGTATCAACAGGTAATTATAATCTAAATGCCTCGTGATATGATTACATGAGATAATGAGGAGTGCTAGAGATGCCAACACTTACCAACTGAACCTGCGGATTGGAGCTGTCCAATTTCTGTCGCAGAAGCTGTATAATTTTCACGACATTCAAAGTTGAGCATCTAGAATGGTAATTGATAGACGTTAAATCGACCTTGTACAACTGGTAGTACACTGTTTTAGCTTTTGCAAACGGCTCCTGTAAAATTTGTTTAGATTCTGGTACGGTGGAATTGTTCTCTGCTCTCCGGTGTGGTGATAGCCTTTGGAATTATCTGGTAGGTGTGGAGCATCTCTTATGAAGAGTGACCTGTGCGTTTCAAGGCTTGAACTGAAACGTGTAGCGCATCTTACCGTACACAAGACCATTTATAGAGTACTGCTCCTTATAACCAAATAGGCCTCGTTTTCAATTTCACATCTGTTGCTTTTTAGGTTCCCGTACTTGAAGACCTTGGCACTGCCTTCTACGAGTCAATGATTTGCGTCGAGTACGTAGACGAGACCTTTGAATCTCCCAAGAGACCGAAGCTTCTAGACGGAAAACCAGTGGATCGGGCACTATTGAAAATGGCAGAGGACTATATCAAATCGAGCGTGGTAGCTTTGATAGGTCAAAGTTTAAGGCAAATGCCTAAAGAGGAAAGATCAGAAATCTTTAATAAGTTACTGAAAGCTCTTGCTGGTATGGATTCAAAAATGCGAGAATTCTGTCCGGATGGTCCGTTTTTTACTGGCACCACACCAAATTACCTCGACATTGCACTTCTGCCAATGATTAGACGGTTTGATGCGATAAATTCAATTTTTGGATTCAGCTACCCGGATGCTCCGGAATATCAAAGATTCCTTAAATGGAGAAAAACATGCTTAGCTCTTCCGTCGTACAAGAAAATAACTGATGATGTCACTGATGAAGAACTGATAAAGTTCTATAGGAGCAGATTGGCCCCGGAAACCGTTTAAATAGAAAACACTATGAGTCTTAGGCTACCACAAAAGATGCTGAAAAAGTTGGATTTCCTGTTGGCGGGAAGCAGTTACGGTGTCTTTTTGAGTAGGCATCGCATCGTATCGCTATTCACCACATTGCACAGATCAAATCATTCCACATCACATCGCATTACTTTTTATCATATAATCACATTATGTAACATCACATTACATCACATCAGGTCAGGCCAGTGTTGTCTGGTACATTTCTGACTAATTCTGTCACAACGATATAACAATTTAGTCCTGTACGATACCATGCTACATCCACATAGTTACTATTCACTATATTTTATCATATATGGACTGAAACCGTTCTTACGTATATCATACTGTATAACACAGCACCACATTACACGGATACTGTAAAATTACATCTCATAACACTAAATTGTTTTGCACCACATCACATCGCATTAGACTATCTCTCGTCAAGTTTTGTCATATCACCTCACATCACCTCATATCACGTCACATTACACTGCACCACATCACATCATGTCAGTGTCCTCTTCTGTTACATTGCTGACAAATAGTGTTCAAACAAAAATAGATGTTTAGTCTTGTATGATACAATGCTATGTCCACATAGTTGCTATTCGTTATTTTTTTATCATATATGAAACACCACAGGGTTGGTAGTGGTAACACTCTGTGAAAGTCTCGAACGGAGCAATCATTGCTTTCCCTCGTGACCGAAGGCTTTTAAATGAGCCTTTGTATATACTGACACCTCGTGTGCTAATCATATGGCCCTTGAATGTTCACGCTTTATACATCTCTCAATTGTTCTCAGGTCGTTGAATTAATTCGTGTTATCAACTAGAACAGATACTACATCCATTCCTAGCTAAAAGGTCGAGAAACTAGCACCGGGTTTTGCTAGGTCCACCTGCTACTCATGACCAAATAATGCAAACTTTGGGCTTTAGTTTTAACAGTAACAGCGCGCCCATCCTTGACTTTGTACTGCGACTACATACCGTAGATAAATTAAATAGTACATAAAAAGTACAAACATAAAAACGTAGTCGAGTGTTGGCCTGAAGCGTTAGAGGTTGTACCACTGCTGCTTACCATGCCTAGCGCCGCGCAGCACACACGAATGATGACTTGGTGCATTTCATGCAAGCAAAGCGCGCGAAAGGCTACAAAATATTAATGTTGAGATTTTCACCTTGATCCAGTTCTGTTGCTTCACTTCCCCCTTATTGGACTTGTCTTTGGCTTTATAAAGTTTTCCTTGGTACTTTTCTGCTTCTGTTAGGCAGCTTGTATGCTTTGCATAGTCGTCACCCACGAAATCTGTTCCACAGTCAATACAAGATAGAACACTACAACTGCGGCATTCCTGTTGATAATGCTTTTCCACACGGTTCTTCTTAATCGTTTGCCCACAGGCATCACAAATAAACGACACCATATTATCAATCTGATATTTTAATGTATATGTGGCAAAGAATAACAACTGACAAATCAAAAGTTTGCGTTTTCAGGTGTAACTTTCCTTATCAACATGACATGTGAGGCAAATGTACTCAATATTCGATAAGCCTCGTTTAGCGATAACATGACAATATGCATGGGATGTACGCGTCACGAAGAAAGGTGTGACGGGTGATCAAGTTAATTCAAATCTGGTCTATTTTCAACGTCTCTTTTCTTTTCAACGTCTCTTTTCAACGTCTCTTTTCAACGTATGCTAGGCCACTGATTCTCAAGGGGCTCCGAGGGCCCCCTTAGGGAATATTTGAGATTTTAAAGGGACTAATATTTAGACAAAGGGTACTAGGGGGTCCAATAGCTAATAGAATGTTTCCTTGCTTTTCTTATGTCGAGATGGCAAAACCAAAGAAAGGGGTAGATAAATATTGTCCCTGGTTACTCTCTTGTTGCACATACTTTTGTTTAAAATCTCGCAAGTAAGTAACAACTCTTTAACTGACTGTTTATGTTATGATTTGCTTGTTTAATACCGATGACGTGAAACAATGCCGAATTTCTTCGGACGCCCGGGAGTACTTGTAAATTTGGGTTCTAGGAAAATTCCCTCCCGGACAACTCCCACCGTATAATTCCCTCCCGGGAAACTCTCACCTAGGAAGTCTCCCACCCGGAAAACTCCCTCCCGAGAATTCCCTCCCGGAAAATTCCCTCCCGGAAAACTCCCACCGAATTATTCCCTCCCGTAAAAATTCCCACCTAGGAAATCTCCCGCCCTGGAAACTCCCTCCCGAAAATTGCTCAGCCAGAAATAAGATCGGCTGGAAATCTCTAACCCAAAATGTTGCCACAGTTTGATACACATCTTTAGTTTTATAAGAAACATTATTTTAAGAAACAGGAGGCTCAGATTGCCTAAATTTTAAGAAACATTTGCAGGCTGAGTGAAGCAAAAAAGGAACTTTTTCGGACAAATAAAGTTGTTCAGCGTTAAACTGAAAATACATATCCAAAGGTGTTTAGACCAGTCGTCACTTATTCCTTTTAAGCCATAACTCAACTTCTAAAACACCATCCATTGTCACCCCTATCAATTGCTCGGGAGAAATCTAAAAGGATTGCACATTGGATAAAACTTGCTACCAACAGCACTAATTATGTAATGGTGTAAATTTTTTGCCGAAAACTGTTTCGTTTATAATAAGCTATTTCCAGGCTTATTGGAGAAACCGTTTGATTCTAATTAGTATCAACTTTTCCACTGATTTCTAAAACGTTTGTATAGATTAAGATCTATAATTTTCTGTTTAGAGTCGATAATGAATCGTCTTCATTGGAAAGCTTTTCATTTTTATCTTTTCAAGAAATCATTAACTTAATCAATAATTTCACAAGTTTATTAAGCAAGTGTCTTGTATACTTGATTAACTGAAATACATTTCATTATTACCATAACTATTTTCATGATTAAAATTGTTGATAAAGCATCTTATCTTGTCTGTTATTAAATGTATTTTGCAGGTTTAACAAACAATGTCTCTATTATCATTATTTTACATATTCATGATATTTTAAAAGTTGGTTTGCGGTAGGAAATTTAAAATTTATTCGATCGCAAACTATTGTAACCAGCCCTATAACAACCCATGCCTTCTGCCTATTAAAGTTTATTACTTTAAAATTTACATGTCACTGTGCGAGCGATTAGGCAGGTTGTACATTGTAGAGGCTGCAGTACAGAGCATTACAGTACAAAATTTTAAAGCTTTCGTCGGCTAACACGCTATAGCTTCAAGACTTTAGCTGGTGATGCCACAAAAACTATGTTAGTACTTCCTAAAAGTAGCCCATAGCAACCCACATGTGCCAACAATTACAAAGAGGAGTCCTTTAGGAGTATTTTAGGGATTTTTTTACCAACAGCAACCTTTCTTGTAACCATGTCTCTTTGTAGGTGACATTGACCAAATCCGAGAAGTAAGAATCCGTCGACAAAATGAATTTGTTTCCAGCTAACCAGTTTTTAATAACACAAACTACTGAAAACATCTCATCCATACTTAAAGACTTTAGCTGGTGGTGCCACCAAAACTATGTTAGTACTTCCTAAAAGTAGCCCATAGCAACCCACATGTGCCAACAATTACAAAGAGGAGTCCTTTAG
>JAAAKM020073195.1:41141684-41156388 GCA_010016025.2 Alatinidae sp. Z8VKAUB7J3 | reverse complement strand
ATCCGTCGACAAAATGAATTTGTTTCCAGCTAACCAGTTTTTAATAACACAAACTACTGAAAACATCTCATCCATACAAGGGTAAATCCTCTTGTGTCTTACTAATCCTTAGCAAAACGTTTTGTTGTTGTGCCCCTGGCGATTGCTATGACCAGTGTGTGTCAAAACGTTTACCTATAGGATTCGTTAGCCAATACAGTTTTCAAATACTGATCAAGATGATGATGGCTGTTTATGTTGGGAGACCAATTAGGTCGGTACATTGTAAAAGTATTTTTCTTTTTTAAATTTGTATATTTATATGATGAGAGTATGTGTATATGTGCATACACACTTTTTTATATAACCAGTTGCCAAGGCTCTCAACCCTCAATTAGCCAAAAAATTAAGCAACTTGGCAGCGTGTATGATCCCCTTGGATTTGTAGCTCCGTTCATGCTCAATGCAAAGCGTATCCAACAGGAACTTTGTAAACTACAAACAGGACGGGATGAGCAAATTCCAGATACTTTGTCGAAGCGATGGTATGCATGGTTCAATGATCTTCATAAACTCTCAGATTTTGAAATAAATAGATGTGTAAAGCCAGAGGAATTTGGGGTAGTAAAAGTAGCAGAACTTCATAATTTTTCCTATGCTAGTGAGATCGGATATGGCATGGTAACATACCTACGTTTAAAGAACATTCATTACAACGTTCATTGCTCTTTCATTATTGGAAAGTCACGTGTTGCACCATTGAAGCAAACCTCAATACCTCGTCTTGAACTTACTGCAGCCACAGTAGCAGTTCGCACCGACAAAATGTTAAAGGTGGAGTTGGGCATTGAGATCAACCATACATTGTTTTGGACTGATAGTATGACTGTTCTGCGATACATTAAGAATACTACTTCACGTTTCCATACATTTGTTGCAAACAGGCTTGCCATCATACATGAAGGGTCTGAACCCGCCGACTGGAGGTACGTTAATACAAAAGTCAATCCGGCCGATTTAGCTTCACCTTCTTTATGAAAGAAAGTGGATTGAAGCCCCACATTTTCTGTACAAAGATGAATACGAGTGGCCGACAACTTCTTCAGAGTTTTATGAAACTAACCTATCATGGACAGAGTGGAATACACCAACAAAATGGAAGAGCTGTTACAGGACACCACAAAATTCTTAAGAATTGGGCCCGTGGAAAAACATGATAAAACATCTACGTTGGGACGGAGCTTACAACGTAAACTATTTAACTTTCAAGAAGTCCGGACAGTTATCAGAGCAGGTATATCATAAAATCAGACCCTCAGGAACACAAAGACCACGCATGTACGGGTTACCGAAAACACACAAACCTAGGGTACCAGTCAGACCGATTTTATCAATGGTGGGTTCGGCGCAACATGAACTTGCAAAATGGTTAACAACTATATTACAGCCAGTTCTAATCAACTTCTCTAAATATAGCGTCAAAGACAGTTTTACGTTTGCCGACACGGTCCGTGAGTTTTCATTTGAAGAAGACATTGTTTTATGCTCCTTTGACGTAGTGAGCTTGTTTACCAACGTTCCATTAGACAAGACTGTTGAAATTTGCGTTCAAGAACTTTATCATAGTGATATGCCTCCACCCGCCATAACTGTGGGGTTTTTCGTGAACTTATCTTACTATCAACTAGAGGAGTTGAATTTAGTTTTAATAATGTTATATACAGGCAGACTGATGGAGTAGCTATGGGCTCTACCTTAGGACCAGTCCTCGCCAATATATTTTTAGGTTATCATGAACAGTTTTTATTTGACAATTCTACCTTTAGCCCACTATTTTACACCCGGTACGTGGACGATACATTTTTAACAATAATGAGCAGGCTTTAAGGTTTTTAGATATTTTAAATAGTTTGCATTTATCGCTTAATTTTACTCGTGACCTTGAAAGCGAAGGTCAGCTTGTCAGGATGTTTTAGTTAGCAAAGATGACTCAGAACTGTTGACGTCAGTCTACCGTAAGCCTACTTTTAGTGGTTTATATACCAGATGGGATTCGTTTTGCCCAATAGCATCTTACCCATGGCAATGAGCAAGGCCTCCTCAAAATCGTCTAACCCTAATTTGCCCGCTCACGTGAAACCTCAAACTCTGCACCATGAATTCTTCGCCCGAACAAGGGTAAATTAACCCCTCCCAAACTTCTCTAAATATCAACGGAATAGTCCTTGGTGACGTTTATCTTTTTGGAAACGCGTTTGGCCAAATTCGGGCGTAAACCTTGCCCCAAACCTCCAGATATGGCTAATTTCTCAAACCTAAAATCGTGCACAAAAGTAATGTAAACATTTACTAAATCTCGATGAAAATTATGGAGAAAACAACCGGAATTATGGAAGACGCTTTGTAAAGGAAAGGGGCTCCCATTTGTGATATTACACGCTTTCTGCCCCTTACCTCCTATCAACAGGGAGGTGTCAGGCGCGGATACAGGACTTCAGAGAGGAGGGGGGGGGGCGGAATTGATAATCTAAAATTTGGAAAACCTCTTTGGGTCATTTTTTTAAGGGTCATGATTTTTTAACCAAGAAGGGTGGCGTGGCTCCGCCCATAAATCCGCCTCTTGGTATGCATACAAATCACCGAAATGAAGATTTTTAAAAATCCATTGTCAGTTGGAACGGGAGTGAGGCCAGTTTATATTGATTTATGTCCAAGATTGTCTCTAAAATGCGGGGAAAATATATGACGTTGTAATTGACAATTATTGGAGTTTTTTCTCTTTTAAGTAAGTAAATGGTAAAGTTACCCAGAGAAACGTTTCTACGAACACAGTTGGAATGGCATAGGCGCAACGGACGTAATATATTTGGGGTTGGGGTGGGGGGTGGGGCTGTGGATTATTTTTTCGAAACAAAATACTCCTTTGCCCAAAAATTATTGGGACATGAATCGGCGATTCTGCAGACGGTTGAATCGAAGGGGGATAGGGTAAAACGACGGCCACTTCAATGTAAGACGCACAGTTAACGAACTTTTGTTTCTAAAAAATCTTAGACACATCTGACATGGGTCAGTATTAATGAGGTTTTTTAAGCTAGATAGCCATTTGATGGTCTCTTTTGCTATAAAATGCGAAAATTCAAGCCATGTTTTTGCCAAACTAAAATGCTTTGCGTCTTCTTCTTTGCATGATTAGTAACCAATTAAGATCTTTCTTGGCTTTAAAATAATAAGAATCTGTATAGCACGTAAAACTTCTTAAATGATCGAAAACAATGTTAACTGTGATCATATTGTGTTGCCCCCTTTGCTTAAAAACGGACTATAAGTTAAGTCACCAGTTATCGTAAAGGGGCAAGTCAACAACCCTTGCATTGACTGTTTGCACGTGCGTCTGTTTCGATGTTCTGTTTCAAAATAAATTTCATTCACATATCAAAAATGATGATTTGGTAACTTTTATCAAATAGCTGTAGGCCTAGTTTACATTTTTCCTTGATGGCGGTTTGTGTCCTGTCTGGATCAAAGAGTCCTGTTAAACATCACACATTCTGTACATTTTCTTTCTATTACCTAGTTTTAGAAGGTCTTTATAAGGGAACTTGATGAAAATATTAGCGGAAAGAATCCGGTTTCGGTTTGGTATCATTTCCCATCTTAACATCACTTCAGTTCACCAGGAATGCCGACGCTAATTCAGAGGGCTGGACATCACTAACGAGAGACAACATACGAAGGAAGATCCTTAAAGCATTACAGCAATAGGGATAACGGAAACAAGAATAAGAGACGGAAGTATCAGACGGTCTTCTCTTTCACAACCTCAAGAGGCAACATTTTAATGGCTTTCCAACAATAAAATTACCTTTGTACATTCATACAGCACTTAAGTTCAGACCCTTTCACGCAAAAAGCCCTACCATGACTAACGGTCCGTGGTGAGAATGAATACCTTTCTCTGACTATAAATCTATTATAAATCAATTACTGATCCACCAAAAAGGTCCTTTGCTGACGTTATTCTCTGAAAACAATCTCCTTGCCTTTTTTCACATGTTTGACCTGCGTGAAAGGGCTAATGCTATGATGTACATGAAGGAATGGTATTGTATAAGTACTCTCAATCTTCTACAAACATTGATATAATGCTGTTCTGTTTTAAGGCATTCATCTACATTTTGACTATATTGAATATAAACTATCTTGAATTTACGCAGCATGCGCGTCAAAACTACTTCCCTTCAAACTACACAAAGAACATATGAATGTGTTGGAGAAACTACAACAAGCGAAATAATGTAGTACTAAGAATGATTAAAAATAAAACCAGCCATGACATCCTCTGAGAGCCACTCAATAAGCGCGTTCTTTCCTTTTGCAAATTTAGCAATTTGGCCATATTGCTCTCTACCAATTACTACCAAGGACGCAAGCCGTCGTACACTAGAGTACATTGCTGCATACGATGCTAATTTATACGAGGAACTCGAAATACCCTGGTGGCGCTTATCTGACCAAAGAACAACATGCTGCACACTTTTGACACATTACATGATGTCAGTCATTTAGGATACCGGATAATGTGTTGTAATTACACGCGTGCGTGTCGAAGCAGCTCGTGTTTGACGGTCAAGCATGTTAAACCTCTTTTCTTCTGCCGAGAAGACCTTTGGCACTCCCGAATGAAATTTTGCTTGCCACACCCTTATATTTTGAATTTAGAATCTTCTATCACACTATTATAGTTTGGCAGTCTCTCAATCAAAGACCCCTGATGAGAAGTTGGCCCGACATTGAAACTACCCTAAATAAACAGAAAAACCACCAAACAGGCTAACTAATAAATAAAGGGCAGCTGGGGCGTCCAACGACGACGCCCCTCTATTATAGTTTGGCACAAGGGTATCTTGATGACAAAAGTAGATCAGACTAGCGAGACGATGACTCCAATAATTGACAGTGTGGCCAAGCGTCAACCAAATTGTAATTTTCCAATGGCTCAGGGTAAAACAACATAAACATATCCTCGCAATAAAACTATACTTGACTAAGGAACATCAAAGTCAAAATTTTAGCATGTTTATGATGGGAAGCGGCTTATTTTGTAGCGAAAATTAAAGCCAAGTACACCTTTGACGAAGTTGTAAAGAGACCATTCGAATTACAATAACTCTATACAAACTAAATATCAGATCACAAGAAGCATCCCTTAATCATGGCTTCATTTAATAAATCAGTATTGAGGAGCTGACTCTTTTGAGGTTGTTATCAAACTCACCTGTCTACCGAATAGAATATCCACTCTTACGATAATGGTATAAACACAGCTATTTACAAATTAATCTAACTCTTTGCTGACAGAAGAAGATAAGCGAATAACCAAGCAGGGGTAACTATCTGCCGAAGACCTCCTGCCCTTTTCCAGCCGTTGATGCTTACAGATACATTTCAGTAGCTAAATACATTCGATAAAACTGTTTAAGAAACTTTCCCCTTTGTTTAAGAAATTGATTAGCTACTGCATGTTGAAAAACTTATTAATATAACAAGGCGAGCTTGTGGTCCTACAAACGCAAAACAAAAGATGTATGGAACAATTATGAGCGTAAAATGTGTCTTGAAGAAACATGTCACATGGTCAAGTCCGTCTGTTTATCACTTTACAATGAGTATCCGATGGCACCCGTTGAATCTAATTTTTTACTAACATATGACTATAGGTGGCAGTAAAGCTGATTATTATTGTATTGTTATTGAGTAGACTAGCCCGTTGGTAGCACTGATGCCCCCCTTCTCCCTCCTCTCTCCTAAGCTTCTCCATGCAAATATCAGTAACGTCGTGCACCAAACATTAGATATAGATGAAGAATAGGAAGAGAGCACACCCCAGCAGATATAGCTGGCAAACCTATTGACATTGCCGCAATCTTCAGAGTGGCTTAGAACCCTGCTGTTGGGCAGGGGTGGTGTGATCGAAAAATCGGGAAAATTCGTCAAGAAAATGAACCACCTTTTGACGCGAATAATTTTGGAGACGGTAGACGGACAGGCTTAAGAAGTTTACAACTCAACTACACGATATAAAAGGATTATAACATTTTATAACGATAATTGTAACGATGTAATTGTTAAAGGTGTATCCATTATAATTTATACGATTTAACGCACGATCTGTTTCTGAAACTGGAAAAACATGGAAACATTAGATATGTTACACTCCTGACTGAAACTTTGTCTAGAAAGACACTCTCTATGCTAATTCATAGTCTTTATTGCACGAAATAGCGAACACATTGTGTACTTAAAAGCTTTTTTCGTCTGACACTCCTCAGAGTGCTAACGTCAAAATGACCGAAATGGAATGTGTGAAAGAGTATACCCAACTGTATTTTGAAGGAGCCAATCAGAAATTGGACTGCCTGAATGGCTTGTGTTTTTTTTCATAGTCTTTGTGGATTTTCAAGTCCGATGTGCCAACTCTATAGTGCTTTTTATAGGTACTATTAGTGATATCGATTTTGTACGCGTTGACTTTCCACAAACTCTTTCCTTTTGATATTGCTCTTCAGAAGGTATTGGTGTTTTCCCTGTCTTATGCTTTAACAAGGAAGATGTAATCTTCTACTCTGGAGATTGCTTTTTTTTCCGATATAGAATGCTATTGCTGATGTCTTCATCTTTTCACAATCTTTAGACATTTCGTAAATCTGACCTTCCTAATGCATCTGCCGTGTTCAGTTCTTTTATTTACACGTACAAGGAAAGTAGAGTTATTATTTTCTAGATGCACATAAGAACTAGAAGCTAGGATTGTCTCAAATTTAAAGAAAGATCTATAAACATGTATATCTTTTCTTAAGTTCAGTGCTGGAAAGATTTGTTCTTAAAAACATACTAAACTCTTACAGAGATACACTAGACATACGCTACTAAACCAAAAGTTAGAACGGCCTTGGTTACGTGGTGGCAACGACATGCTCAGCACAGTATTTTCTGCGCATTATTACCGCGATTATTGAGGACAACGGTTAGTTTGCTTTGACTATTGATAGAATATGGTATCTCACCATGGATGTTCAAATTAAGATTAGGGATTTTCCAAGGACCAAAGAATAGGCAATTGTATTTTTTCAGGATAAGGGGTTGTCGCCCAAAACAAAACACTGCGTCAATGGACAAACCACAAGTTTGTACTTTTACGAGAAGCAAAATTTTTGGAAGTGTAACACTTTTTTGGGAGCATATTTCCAAGTTGTAGTTTTCACAACTTTGCTGATAAAGTATTCTATTTTCATCCTAATTTTTTTTTCATTAGTATTAATTAAACTTGACTTCTCAAGTCTGGTTTAATAGACAAGCACCCAATATTTTTTCAAATGTCAACATTTACCATAAAAAGAGAGTTTGGGGTGACACACCCATTAAATTTACTAAATATGACATTAAGTGCGAATCAGAAATCGGTTTTTTGAAATGAACAGCACGACTTAGCCTTTAGAATTAATCGATTAGAACTAGGAACAAAAATATTGGCCTTTTTGCCGGAAGGGGGCATTTGGATCCATTCACCACACAGTCTTTGCAGTAAAGTTGGTTTGCAAAGGGGGTTATGTTTTAGGATGTAGTACCAGATGACCTCTTTCCTCTTGATTTGATTCAGAGCAGGACATTCTTGATGTGGTAATTCGAAAAACCGATATATTCTTATCAAATAAGATGCGCAGCATTTTGAAATTCAACTTATTTTTTAGTATTTTGAAATTCAACTAAAAATCAACTGTATTTTGAAATTCAACAAGACTTATTGATTTCTTCAATTCGTTTTCTTATCTGATCTGACTCTCACTTGTTTCCAATATGTGTTATATTTTAGTTACTCACCCTACTAGCAGAAATGATAAGAACATGAAGCTTTTAATTTGATTATTTTTTACTCCTGGTTTTATTTGCCTTAAATCAAATGTTCTTTCTTGACACAATTGAATGCTTATTAGTAACAGCAAAGTAACAGCAAAAGTAACAGCAAAAGTAACAGCAAATAACAGCAAATTTTCTCAAAATTTTGGCTCTCCTGCAAAATTTTTGTTTTGTAACATATCATCTGTTGAATTACTTGAGCCCAATTAAGCAGTCTCTTTTATTCAGATCAAGTTTCTCGTTTGTTAATGCTAACCCAAATTTGGATGAAGATCCCTATAAAAAGAGATAAGAAAACAAGCCTTTTCATTAAAAATTGCATAATTATGTTATAATATACCTTTCTAAATCAGTTGTTACAGGGTTTCTTGGTGGTCGTAACAAGGCTATTTCGAAGGCAAAAGATTTGAGTTTTCTCAATCCCCGCTGAGCTTTCTATAGCCTACCAACTGCTGAGATCGCTTAACCCTCAAAGATTTAAAGAGAATAATATTAGAGCAAACTGATTTGTTAGATGTCTGTTAGACTCGTGCAGCTGGGATAATGCCTGCAGTATTTTTAGACTCATTTTGTTGTTTATTTGGTTATATATAATTCGTAACTTTATGTCTAAGCTTAACGCTTATGAAACTAGAGGGTGTCCCTTTCTTAGTCTAAGAGCGCTCATTAACTATCTCTTAGACTGCTTCTCCCATCCAGTAGGAGAAGTTCTTAGATTGTATGTTACTCCTTAGCCTCTCCAGAGAAAGATGGCTTAAATTTTTTTTCAAAATTATCAGAAAATAAAGAAACTAAGCTTTCTTTAATTCTCAAATCACATAAAAGTTAATTTGTTTATCGGCTGAGGACGGTCATTATGCATGCGATCGGAATATTCAAAGATTTTGTTATTGTTTTCACCGTCTAAAAAAGGATTTGTCCTTATTGAATTGTTATTTGTACATCATGCAAAGGCACTGTGGTCTTCGAAAATACCCGAGCAATTGAAAAATACCAACTGTTCTAATAATTATAATAATTAATTCAATAATCCCAATAATTCAAAAATTTCCAAATAATTTTAGAAAATATGTTGTGAAACATTCACATTTGTTATGGGAACAACGACACATTAACCATTCGCAACCACAATTTCATACAAATTTTTATTTAAAAGGAATATAAGAGAAAGAGAAACCCTAAAATCCCAATTGCACCCCAGCCCATTAAAAAAATAAATGAAGAAAAAAGAAATACCTGAGTATCTGACAAAAAAATTCGTAACTTCTGCTGAATGCAGTACTTTCGCTGGACATGCCTTCATAAGATGTTCAAAATATGGTCCCAAGGTCTCGCGTTTAAGGATAACTCTCCCAGACATAGGACGATTCCCAACTCCAGGAAATCTAGGCAAAGGCAAATGTTTTATATCATGAGTTGATGATGCGTCATGAGTTGTTACCAACGTTTCAATCTGCAAATAAGGTACTTGGAGTAAATGCTCAGAGTCAAAGAATGGTCTGGGTGTTTTAGCCTATAAATGAGAAAACGTTGTACTTCCATTGTAAACTGTATGTTGTCTCTATAGCAAAAATAGCATTTGTAATAATAATAATAATAATAATAATAATAATAATAATAATAAAAATAAGACGATTTTGTTTTCAAACACTTTACATGTTCATGCCGATCAGTGGATTGATCACATTTAGATCTAACATTGAAAAGAATATCTTGAAACAAAATAAATCCCCAATCCATTAGGTTCTTTTTAACTTTTCTACTCACTAAGGAAGTGCATTAGCACCATCTCTGAGAAAAATTCAACAAATCCAGATAAAAATGTACACTCTCTATACCTAAAATCCATCAGATCACTACACCCGACACTTCCCTGAGACATCTTCACAAACGTGGTTGTGTATACCCAGGAACAGAAGAAACTATAGCTTCAACCCCTTAAAAATAAAGGATTGGAAGCAAGCGTTTCTTCCGGAAGAAGAATGGACGATATCTGGAAGAAGGTTGGGGAGGGAGACGCTTTAAACATCATTGATGTTTCACCTTGACACCTCGATGGATCGGCATATGTGCGAGTCCGTTCAATACATCCCAGGCAAAATTTAATCCAATTTAAGCTGCTAAAATGAGCCATCTGCAGATACAGTCATAGCAGAGAAAATAAAAAATACAACCAAGAATGAACGGAGAGTTGAAAAAAGGCTTGCCACACATATTAAAAGCTTCAGGACTCTTATCAGGACAACTGGATTAGTCTGCAGAACCTCAATTGCTTAGCCACATATTGAACTCATTAAGGAGATCAGTATCGAATGTTTTTTTTTTTTGGCATTGAAGGGTTGTTCCTTTTTGAGAAATTTTAAAAAGCCTACGACGTTTTCCATTTAGATATTCTAGGAAAATGTCTGGAAAATGAAATAAAATGAAAACGCGTTTTCATTTGAAAATGAAAACGAAAACATGTTTTCAGTGTTTTCCCGCTTGTACGTTTCAGCTAAGATCCTTCTGTTCATTGGAACCTTCTAATCAAGTTGCTATGCATTTTTCATGAATTTTATCTTAGATGGGATATATATTATTTGCTCCGAGTTATTTAGTTCAACACGTTTTTATTTCATCCGAACTTCTGAGAACTTATAAAATTAGCATTCTATTGACGAATCTTTTCAACTAGACGAGTAGGGATATAATTTTAATTGCTAAAGTGTATTTTTAATTACTCTTTTCAGGCAATTTACTTTATTATTGAACTTTTTGAAGCTTAACATTTTATCTACGCGTATTTATAACAACACTGTGCACAGGAGCAACTCGTTCTTCTTTTAATAACAGCGAATGTCAGCAATTATTGAAAATATAGAATATTTTCAATTGTACCTGTAAAGTTAACATTCCACCAAGACGAGTTGACTAGTTACCATATGATTTTGCGTCGTATAGTATAGTGACTTAAAAGACATTTTCAGAAAATATTTTAAAAAAAACGTGTTTCATCCCGCTTGTACGAAGTTTCTGCTGAGACTTTTGTGTTCAACTGGAATATTCAAAGCAAGTTGCTCAGAAGATCGGATAAAATCTTGTGTTGAACCCAAAAAAAATAGAAACGCATAACAATTATCAAACCTAAAATATTCTTGAACAAAAAAATTCTTGAACAATAAATATCAAATCTAACATTGTACTAGCATTTATTTTACTAATGCGTTTAACATTTCTTTCCATGTTTCAAGTAAAATTTCTAAGAAATGTATGTTCTGTTTTCGTCTAATATCATACAGCTCAAAATGACCAGTACTTTGTATATTGAGCCGATTGCTCCCACAACGAGTGTTTCGTGTTTCAATAGACCATTAACATGTCATATACTTTTGATAATTAAAAGGTATTTTTAGTTGCGGCTTCTAAGTGGTATCCTTTTGTACAGATTGTTTGGTATCATTCAAAACAAAACTATTTAAAATATTATATTATTGACTTCATATTTTTATTCTGAAGTGTAATCAAAAATGAAGCGCAAATTCTAAAACGTGCATGGGTGTGATACAAAAAGGTAATGTTACAGGTTTTAAAATAACTCATGTCGATCACAAGTTTTGATTCTACATTCGTTCAATACTCAAATCAACTTCCCACTCATAGTGATTGTTAATTATTTGTGGCTATGAAACAAATTAACATATTCCTTTTGAGCAATAGGTTTTAAGTTAGAAGTACCATTTATGGAATACCAATTCTTTATCGACAATGGATGTCTGGGGGAACTACGAAGTGTATCCTGTTTTCTCTTGTATTAATTCAATACATTTATACATGTTTTAAAACTAAATTATTTAGCTGGTTTCCAAAAGTTAGGTCCCCATAGTTTTAGTGAAACTATTGTTAACTACATTTTGATTAAACGGAGAATTCTAAACAAATAGTATTAACAATTTCTTTCGCTGTATATTCTCGTTCTTATTTTATAATCAGGCCAAAGCTCGTGAATTTTTTGGGTTGGAGCTCGTGAAGCCCCAACCCCGGGACCATTGGGACCCAATCCACGAGAAATCGTAAATCTTTCTGAATTTATCGGAAGTCATTCAAATTATCAAATGAAATTCACTTTTTTATTATTACCTCTCCCCGCCAATTGTTTATTGTCGCCCCTCCCCACAACACAAATTCCGGGTACGCACCCGCCCTTTATCTGTATTGAATCTCGTTTAATGTCTGGATTATGAATATTTATCTTGAAGTCTGTAGGCTAGTCATTTATGAGCTTTCGAATCACATTTTACCCAATCCTTTTGTCTTAAATACTAATTTTTAGCTTTAAATTTGTTTTTAAAAACATAAGGTATCATTAACTAATTAATATTTTATCTATTTTCAGCTATACTCTGTTGTGCATTACCCGTTCACTTTGAGAGGATAAGAAAACTCCGCCAGTTTTGTCAGAAGTTTCAGTTGCTTCTGGAGCTTTATCAAGGAAAGTGAAGAGAATAATAATTTAAGTGCTTATTAGTTTTAATTGAAATATGTGAAATGAACAAGTTTGGGATGATGGTGATTTTTCTTCTTTTCGGATTAGCAACAGCTGAAGAATTATGTCCTGATATCTGCTCTTGCTTTGGTGGACTGGTTGATTGTAGCAAGAAAGGCTTAAGTGATGTACCTGATGATCTTCCGAGTTGGACAGAATTTTTGTAAGTATCGATAACTATGATTAATCTGGGTAAAAGTTATTTATAGGACTAAGTACGTGAGAAGAAAAAGAGATATATCGTTAAACCTCCAGTCAATATTCTTACGAAATTAAATAACTAATTCGGTCGCAATTTCACTCCATCACCCTCTGATGCTGTATCGGCTATAGGCCTAGAATCTGTGGGTGAGGAATACCGTAGGAATGTAAGAATATAAAATGGAAGGAATTTAATGTCAGAAAAACCGATTGGGCAGCTGCCCTAATGCGGCTAGGTGTAGCCCTAGACTATAAACGAATGTTCGCTGATATTGTTGATTAAGATTCTTTGCGCTTAATTCTCATCACTTGTTGGTTCTTATTTCCAATTTAAAAAGAAGAAATAAAAGTCAACAAACTTTTGCAGTCACTAGTGGAAAATTCTGGCGAAAACAGTAAAATCAGCAATTTACCAGAGATCTGAGGAGTTGGCACGAACCTTCTGAATGAGGAACTACCTGTTTGCGTGAGGAAGAAATCACACCTAGTCCGAAAATACTTCATATAACTTGATTAGGCATAGTTTTGTTTGACAAAATGATCTAAATATAGATTAATACAAATATTGAAGTCTGGAGGTTCTGCAGTATCAAATCACAAGAAGCTAAATCCTATTTTACTCCTTGTTAGATTGCATTTGCTACATAAAAATGTCTTGTTGTATTAAGTTCTGTCAAAGTTGCTGCTATTAAATATATTTTTAACTCGCACGCGTAACAGCGCGTGTAACTGGCACGTGTATCTGGTACACGTATGTTTACCAGATTCATGTATGCAGGAATTTGTATTGGATGGCTCACAATGGGAATGGGGGGAGGTATGGTTTGGCAAAACAAAAAAGCACTAAAGGATATAACGGAAAATCTTGTGTTTTTCTTTTATTTAAGGAGTACATGCTCGATCAAATAGATGTTCAAGAAGCTTCTTATTTGGGGGAAGAGGCCGAAACCACCCCGGCCAAATGCGCCGTCGAATGCGACGGCGCTTCGCTGAGCTACCTCGAACTCAAGCGGGGCATTTGCCACCAAGCGGCAAAGCTGCGCGACCATTTCGGGATCCGTAGCGGCGATCGGGTCGCCTGCGTGGCGAAGAATTCCGCCGATTTCGTTGTTTTGATGTTCGCCTGCGCGCGGCTTGGGGCCATCCTGGTTCCGGTGAACTGGCGCCTTGCTGGCACGGAGCAGCAGACCATCCTGGCGCACGCGAAGCCCCTTCTCGCGGTAGCGGATGCCGGTGGAGTTGGCGACTTCCAGCGCTACGGGGCGGGCCGAATCGGGCACCGGGATGATGCTGTCGATTTCCAGACCGGACTCCTGGATCTGCTTGGCCAGCGCCTGGCCCATGCGCAGCTGGGTCTTATAAACGGAGACGCCGTCCATCATCGAGTCGGGACGTGCCAGGTAGACGTACTCAAAGATACAGGGGGTCAGCTTGCCCTCGACCGCCTGGAAGGTATGCAGTTTGCCGTCGAGGTCGATCAGAACCGCCTCGCCGGCCTTAACGTCGCGGACCTTCTCAAAGCCGTTGATGCCAAAGGCCACGTCCTCGGAGGCAATGCAGTAATCATCGCCCGCACCCTGCGCCGGCCGCTTGCCCAGCGACAGCGGCCGGATGCCGTGGGGGTCGCGGAAGGCCAGCATGCCGACACCGGCAATCATGCACAGCACGGAATAGGCGCCCTGCACCCGCTCCATGGTCATCTTGACGCCGGCAAAGATGTTGCGGATCGGCTCGGCGTTGCCGTTCACCTTGATCGCATCGGCGACCTTGTCGGCCAGGACGTTCAGCAGGATCTCCGAGTCGGATGTGGTGCGCAGGTGGCGGCTGTATTTGCCGGTCACCTTCTCGCGCTGCTCGGCGGTGTTGGTGATATTGCCGTTGTGGGCGATCGCGGCGCCGCCCATCGAGAACTCGCCAAAGAACGGCTGCACATCGCGGATCGCGGTCTGGCCTTTCGATCCGGCGGTGGAATAGCGCACATGACCGATGGCGAGATCGCCGGGCAGCGTTTCCATCAGCGATTGCTTGGTGAAGTTGTCGCGCACATAGCCGAAGCGACGGGCCGAGTTGAAGCCGTGATCGGGG
>JAAAKM020073195.1:41109455-41141674 GCA_010016025.2 Alatinidae sp. Z8VKAUB7J3 | reverse complement strand
TTGACCAGGCCGTTTTCCTTGCGCTCGCGAAAGAACTCGCCGGTGTAGGTCACGATGCCGGAGGCGTCCTGGCCGCGGTGCTGCAGCATCAAGAGCCCGTCATAAATTTCCGCAAAGACTTCCGTGTCCCGGCTTGCGATCCCCAAAATCCCGCACATTGGCTGGCTCCAATCCCACTTAGGCTTTGCTGTTCGATGGCTGTTGGAAGCGGTGGTGCCGGCAGTCTAGCGCATTTGTGCGCCGGGGCGCCAATCCGGCTGCTTCGGCCGCCTTCCGGCCGGTTGCCTGAGCGCCGGTTGCGGAAACGGACCCCGGCGCCGGGCGCGTCAGGTCATCTCCACAAAGGCAGGCGGGCAGCAGCGGCAAGGCGGTGAGGCTCCGAATCCGTTTCCTGTTCGCGCCATCACATAGTGGCTTTCTTTCCTTCTGTCATCAAAGGATCACAAAAGATTTTTGGGGGAGAAAAAAAAAAAGGGGGGGGGGGGGGGGGGGGAGAGTCAAAATCAAAACATGTATTAATTCAAAAACGTTCAGAAATTAAATAAAAAAAACGAGTTTTTTTTAACTGAAAGTAAGGAGCGACATTAAAATTTAAAACGAACATAAATTGTTCCGTATAGTAATGGGGTTGTCCCCTCCTCAACACCTCGCTCTTTACGCTAAAGTTTTTTTATGGTTTTAAAAAGTAGAGTTGTGACAAATAGTCAAACTTTAGCGTAAAGAGTGAGGTGTTGACGAGGGGACAACCCCTTTACTATACGGAATAATTTCTGTTTGTTTTAAGTTATGTTGCTCCTTACTTTCAGTTAAAAAAACTTGTGAAAATACATAGGCAAAACTAATAGATGAATAAGTTAAACAACAAAGATTTTCGCTCATCAAAGTTCAAATATAAATACCCTATTGATTTTCACCCACATTTTTTTTATTTGGCACCCACAAGAGGAAGGAGGGCAAAGGGGGTAGTATACCCAGGTGCCGTTGCTGGGGGGGGCGCAGCTGGGGAATTGCCCATTTTGACCAAATTTCTTATTTTTGTTCGGTCTTTTTTTGCTTCTGTTTGAGTCGGAAGGGGGCATTGTAAATTATTTTCCCCAGGCACCACCAACCCTAGGAACGCCTCTGCAACCACTAATGCCAAAATCCGCATGACTGTGATCGAAGGTGCTTTACATCAAGAAATGGACTCCAGATTTTTCCAATTTTTTTTTAGATAAACCTGGTTGCTTAAGTTTCTGCTTAATTTATTCAAGTCCTTGGTATTTATAAAATAATATAACTGCATGTCTTATGTAACTGTGTGACTATGCGACCAAAATACGCAGGCTTCGCCAGTAGGCTACTAATAAAACCAGACCTTTTGGAGGTAGCCATGAGTCATGTAGGTAGTCATGAGTCATGGAGGTAGCCTACTGCTAGTCGCCCATAAGAAAACAACAGTTTTTAATAAGGATATTATATTGCACTTCTGCGACTAATTAGGACAGTCATTTAGGAACAGAACTAAACAAGCGGAATTTTGGCGCCAGTTGAATCGTGTCGTTCAATTAAGAGTACCAAACCCAAAATATAATGACTTTATCATCATTTCCTACATTTTTCGTAGAGTTGACGTTCTTTTGAAGTTAAAAGAATATTCGAAATAAAGTCTTGTGCACATGTCCGATTCAAATCCTACCTAAAGCAGATGTCGAAATTCAGCTAGTTAACCTTTGAATCTTTATTAACTGCCTATAATACTCTTAGTTTCACGCAAGGCACGTACCCATCGAGTGGGCTTAGAGCCTGGGTAAAATTCCCAAGCTGCTGATTTCTCCCATAATTTTCATAGCATTAACCTGTTCTTTTTTCAAAAATCCCCGCTCTCCGAAACATACATGCAGTGATTGGTTATCAACAGAAATTACGAAATACTATACTACTGCATTATGTAGGCTCAGCCAGTAGGTTAATACTAAAACCAAACACTATGGAGGTAAAGGTCAGATGCATGTTGCTTATCCTGCTTAGGAGGATGAAGGTCGGTTTAAATTCTTAAAGTTATCCTTGAATAATAAGACAGCGGCTAGGAAAATTAAATACCAATCAAAATATGTAAGTTCAACGATCGAAACAAAGAAAACATGAAGGCGCACTCTAATCCTAACTTTGTCAGTATGAAAGCAAGAGCTGGTCAAAATTTAAACAACTATAATTATGGAATGACACGTATATTAAGACAAAATCATGCACCAATCAGACAGTGGAAAGGCCAATGGCCCTATCCACGGATGAATTATAACCAAAACGAACTCTTTGGACAGGTCCCTATAGGATTTGTTCAAAGACCAAGAAACCAGTTTGAAAGTAGATGGTGCATCTATGGCCCAAATTGTTACATTGATGGCTGCATGTATCTACATTAGTCTTCTACATTGCAGCAGACACACAGCCAGAAGCTCCCTTCCCTAGTACGTGAATACTTGGCATAACTCTGTTTAATAGGATGCATTCAACTAAGTAGAAAGTACTTTTTGAGATTTGATATGAAAATGAATTGGAATGGAAATTAATTTGACTTTAACGTTCGAGATCCAAATTTCTTGGAATATTCGGATCCAAGATGTCATTCATAAATATTGGTTTATCCTCACAGCAGATGTTTTTCATCAACAAGAAATGGGATAAGAATCCAAGGTTATATTTAGTTTTGTTCTATGAACACCCTCTATGTAGGCAAGGTTATTACAAGTAATTTAGCTTATTAATGATATTTGAAATTTTAATTTGAAAGATTTGCCAATAAAGTGTTTAAATAAAAAAAGGATATGTTTTGTAATACTCTAAGTCTAGGACTAAAGTCTAGTCTGGGATAGAAAACCGATCAGAGACGAATTTTTCGTGCTATAACTTGAGTTTAATCATGATTCCAACAATTACTTCAACCTAGAAAAGAGCGAACCAAGACCCTTAGCAACTCAACGTCTAAAAACGCGTTTTGTGGAAATACTGTGTTGTGACAAACATATGTTATTAAAAGATGATCCGAGAGTCAAAGACATGCCGATCACGTTCCATGAGTCTGGGAAGCTTACGGTTAAACTAAGTCCGACCAAACATGTGAATTTCCGATGCCACCTGAGGGAAAAAACACCTGGTCCTACTGCAAGTAAGTTTATGGCACATATTAGATTGTAAAGGCACACATTACAATCTAGGTTATAAATTTACAATCGGATTTGTCAGTATAAAAAACCTCTTATATTACTAGATACCAAGTAAATTGGAAGTTGCGTCATAATTTCCTGGCTTCTCATTGGTTGTCACAATACAAATTATGCAGGAAAGAGATAGAGAGGGAGAGAGAGAAAGAAGAATGTCCCGAGACAATTCAACTTCGATTTCACAGTTTTCGATCACAGTGCATTACTGCATGTTTTGGGCAACCTGAAAAGAGGACGCGGAATTTATCCAATTTAAATATTTCTCCCAAATTAAAAAAAAAATCGTAGATTATATTTTATAGTTGTATCCCAGCCTCATCTGGTGCCAACTCTTTAAATGAAGAATGTTGTTGCTTATATTCACTTATTTGTATCTCATGAAAGTTGTCGAAGAATCTGTCGCATTTGAAATAAAAAATCATGTTTGTTTTGGCAGATACAAAAAATTGCCTTCCCTATACACTCCCCCTCCATTTTTAATGCTCTCTGCGTCAACGAAATTACATGGTATTAGCGACTGAGACCACCATGACCCAAAACAGTAAGAGTGATGACATGAATCTCTTTTCTAAAATTCTGCAATTTAGGATAAAAATCGACTAAATGTCAATCTATCAACATATATACCCTATACTTTATCTATACTCTCTGGCGAGGGTTGGAAACTTACAGACTGTATAATAAGAAACACTCCCTTGGTTCGATACCTCTAGGTACCAGTTGTATAATTTTATACATTTTTTTCTTTTATAACCACTGGCTCTGAAAGTCGATCGCGTAAATACTTTAAAAATGATATTTCAAATCAAGCAGTAACAAAAATAAAAATAAGTACCAAAATTCGGTGACCTGCTATTTCTTTCTTTGACATTATTTGTCCTTTATCCCGTTGTGATTAAAGCAAACCCAATCTGAATAATAGTCCAAACACAAGGAAAAAAATCAGTGTGCTCTATAGAAATTTACCTGCTCTCTAATGGCATCTGATAGCCAATAATCTCGCCAACGGATTCTCCTCTATTTGATGCAACCCTATGGGCTAAAACAGGGGCGGATAACTTCTCCGGACACACTGATATTATGCGTACTGGCAAGAACGTTGAGGCACTATTTTCTAATATAAACTCTGGAATCTAAATGAGAACAACCTTTCAAAATTTAGTCTTTATAAAGACGTGCATATCCTCCAGTTACTCCACTTCAAATTTGTGCGAATAACACTGTGAATCAATAGTTGATTAATCACCGAAAATGGCTCTTAGTCTAAGGATAGTCCAAAAAATCTTATGTTTTTGGGCAGTAAACTAAGGGGTTGGTCGACCTCCCCTGCAGACAAATTCCAGCTGTGTTATGTCGGTATTTTCCCGACAGTAAGTGCACGCAAACATTACGGTTCTCCAATGCACAGATTCCAGGTCTGGGAATATTACGAAGAGGAGATTGCTGCCTATAATATATACTATTTTGTTTTGTTTTGTTTAACACATTCGTATAAACGTAAGTGAACACAATCAAAATGTCGACGAGAGTCAAACCATGATGGGGGACTCCCTGTGAACTCTTTGTTTTACTAAACGCTTGCAATCATCTTTCTCTAAAGTTCAAATACTTTTCGAAGTAATTCGCTTCGAACGGATTTTACAATAACTACAATAATAGATTCTTGAACGAAAAGATATGCTGGTTTACAGCTGGGGGGGATACTCCCTCCCCTTGATCTACAACTATATATGTAAAACAATTTACTGTGCGAGGGTTTTTAGAAAAGTACAATCATAGACTAATGAACATAAAGATATGCCAGTATGTAATTTCAGCAAGTCGTACAAGAAATATTTTGTGTCTAATGGCCTGACTATTTTGTATATTGCTCAATCACAAAAGTAAGGATTTTGAAACCAATCACAGCATAGTGTGTCTTTTCAGTCAGCAGCCATTATGTGACGACTTCTTATAGAAAACAATTGGGACTACGATTTCTTAACCTAGGATATTGAACATGTTACAGATTTCACGATTCAAACTAATAAAATAATAGCATAATAAAACTTTTTGAAGAGTCAGAGCGAGTAAAGTTTGTCAAGAACATAAATGAAAGAATCCAGATGAAAGGTATTTTCTAAGTGAAATGAGGTTAAAAGTATATAAGAATGATAACCCCTTTACGGGCAATGCATAATATTAATCAACTATTTGGATCAGAAGGGGGTAAAAAGAGCAGAATACATGTGCAAAGTGGCGGTTATGCGCCGCTGTCGCCGCACCGGGCAGCAGCTTACACTGAGGACGGCGGCCACAAGGCAAGCAGCAACGAATTGCTGGTCAGCCTGATACTTGGAGACAAACTAGCTGCCGACCGGTCCGCAGCCCAGGCCTATATCGCCAACATGAGCCGGCCGCGAATACGCGAGTACCTGTACAGTAAGAGTACGCCACAATTATTCGCACACTTGCAGCAGGCCGGTTTCGGCGCCGTTGACATGCCTAACATTTTTGCAGACGGCCATGTACTGCCGGACCTGGGCAGAGAGGCCCAGTTCGCCAACCCCGAGAATCATCATCAAGGACCCGTAATCCTGGGCAGCAACCGCGACGAAGCGGCATTGTTCATGGTCGGCGACTCTGCCTACGTCGAAAACTGGCTGGGCTTTCTGCCACGCTTGAAAGATGAAACAACTTACCGGCAGTTGGTTAAGTACCGCAGCCAGGCCTGGAAAGAACGGGGGGTGGACAGCCTCGCCGCGTATATGACCAGTGCGGGTAACCAGAATGTGTTCGCCTATCGCTTTGACTGGGACGAGGAGCCATCCCGTGGCGGTTTCGACTTAAGCACCGCGTTGGGCGCCGCACACGGGCTGGAGATCAATTTTGTCTTCGACGATTTTAGTATTAACGGTGTGGACTACATCTGGCCCGGCGATCAGGCGCAGTTTGATCTGGCCGCCAGCATGTCCTCTTACTGGACCGAATTCGCGCGCCACGGCAAGCCCGGTACAGGTGGCGACAGCAATACGCAGCCTGAGTGGCAAGCGTGGGGAATGCAGGGCAGGTACATTGTGTTTGACACGCCAGCCGACGGTGGCATCCGCATGAGTGACGAGGTGGTGAAACTTGGCGAACTGAAGGCTGCGCTGGCCGCAGACCAGGGCTTCGCCACACCCACCATCCAATGCACAGCGTATGCGCAGAGCTTTTCCGGCAAGTACTTTGATCGCACCGAATTTGACGCGCTCAACAGTACCTGTGCGACGCTCGACCCGGCAGTTCTACGCGGTTACTGAGGCGCCGGCCCGGGTATAGCAAGATACTCGACCGGCTACTTCGGCGCGGCAATACTAACCAGCCCCACTACCGTTTCATTTCCCGGCGCCGGCCGACGCGGAATGTTCTGCGCCAACACCAGGGAACACAGCGCAAAACCCGCTCCGATATAAAACACCAGCGAATTTGACCAGATCCACACATAACCCAACGCCGCTGGAATAAGTACTGCCGCAATATGATTAATGGTGAAGGAGACTCCGGCACTGCTGGCCAGATCTCTTGGATCCGCTATTTTCTGGAAATACGTGCTCATGGCAATGTACAAAGCAAAAAACATATGATCCACCACATACAGCACAGCGGCTAATTGTGGACTTTCCACTAAGCCGTAACAGATGAATACAACAATCAGCCCAACGTATTCAAAGGTCAGCGCGTTGCGTTCTCCCACGCGTCGTATCAACCCGCCGATGCGCTCGGCAAACAACCAGTTAAACGCATAATTTATCAGGAACAGTAATGTTACCTGGCTGGCGGAGTAGCCAAATTTCTCCACCATCACGAACGCCGCAAAGACGGTAAAAATCTGCCGGCGCGCGCCCGAAAAAACGAAATATAACACATAAAATGATCAATTTAAAATCTAAGGAATTGGGTATAGATTAGTAGGCTCCTGCACAGTACTTAGAAGAAAATACAAAAAAAGCTTATGGCAAAAAGAATAGGAAACCACAGTTGTATCTGCAACATAGTAAAGAACAAACCACTACCCATAGTGTTTTAAGAAAAACTACCTGATGAGAAAAATTGCCATTCGTCACTGGTTCAGGAATGGCAACTATTATTTCGATTAATTCTAATGGTAAAAATTTATTGTGAAAACAAATTTATATGAATTTGGAAAAACAGACTGAAACTCCACACAAAATGGTGTCAGATCGAAATGACAACTGCGCCATGGAAACCAAATTTATCAAAAAGTGGAAAAACAGCCGGAAATTCGACAAAAAAGGTGTCAGATCAGAATGAAAACTGCACCATGGCAAACAAATTTATAGAAATTTGGAAAAACAGCCTGAAACTCTGCAAAAATGGTGTCAGATCGAAAGAAACTGCACCACGGAAACCAAATTTATCAAAAATTGGAATAACAGCCGGAAACTTTACAAAAAAGGTGTCAGATCAGAATGAAAACTGCACCATGGAAAACAAATTTATAGAAATTTGGAAAAACAGACTGAAAATGTTGTCAGATCGAAATAGAAACTTCACCGTGGAAAAATTTTTTATGGGAATTTGGAAAAAAGCCTGAAGCTCCACAAAAATGGTTTCAGATCGAAATGAAAACTGCACCATTGGAATCTCCATTACAGTCCTCCATCTTGAGCAACAAGAAAAATCACTTCTGCGCATGAAAATCACTTCTTCACATTTTGGGTATATTGTCATTGGAACATATAGACATTTTCATATATTATATTGTATAGATATTTTTTGAAAAGTTCGATTCGAAAACGCATCATATCTCTCTTTAAAAAAGTGGACAACCAACTAAAGGAGTTACAGGCTAGTGTCATTTTAAAAAATTTTATTAAAAACTGAAGTCAATGCATAACATAGTCAAAGGTCAAATGCATAACGCGTACAACGTAGAATGACACAAATCTGCCCAACTTTATCTCACCTCCCTTAATTGGTTGTACAAAATCCCACCATGTACAAATAAACCCAAGAGGCGTAAACACAACTTATAAACTCCTTGGAGACAATTTAAAACCCAACCCAACCTAGCGTGACTAGGGTATAATTATTAATGCCAAGCTGGGTTTCTCGAGCCACTATAAGGAGATCATTAAGAAGGCGTCAATGACACTTGGAATCCTCCGTAAATCGTTCAAGTTTTCAATAAAAGAATTACTGTGTACGCAGTAAAAACCCTTGGTAAACTCAATCCTGGGGTATAGACATTGTGCAATCTGCCCTTTTCGCGGTAAGGGCATTGACTCGGCTGAACGCGTACAACGTGGAATAACAAAATCATGCCAAACTTTATCTTACCTCTTTTATGAAAAACGACTCCAGAAACTTTAACTATCAATTACAATTTTTGTCATGATGACATGATTCAAAATTTAAAGATGTGCCAAGTAACCTTTAAGGACAACATTGCACCCATCGACATTCTTCACTTCAGTACATAACTATCAGTTTAAACTGAAAGGAGACGTTTCTGGGAGGACATGAGAAGATCGACCTCTCAGGCTCGTAACTTTTGATAGCTAAGACTAATCTTGATGAAACTTATATATTTGAAATCAGCATTAAAATTCAATTCTTTTGATGTAACTATTGGTATCAAAATTTATATTATAATATTCATTATAAATTTATAATGAAAATAAATATTTTCAATATTTATTTCATCAACAAATTTTACTTAAACATTGATTCTTTTATTATTAAAAATTTGTTGTTATTATTCAGGCCTTTTGGTTTTCATGCTGAAGAGAAGGAAATGATTAAGATTCTCTTTTTTTATTATCAAGATGAAATTTGGCGCTGTTTTTCCAAATTTTGCAATATTTCAAGCTCAAATTGACGACGTTTCTTGCGAAGTGACAACGATTTACCCAATTGGTTCCAAAAAAAAGCAACGTGTGTTCTAGGCTTTAGACTGGGTTACATTGCTACAGGCCTATCTTCCAAACCTGTTTCTCCCAGCCTTTGGCTACTTTTGCACGATGATAACTACAGTGCCGTAAAAGAGGTAAAATACCGGCAAAACACGTAAAACAGTAAAATAGGTAAAATACCAATTTTGTGTGGTCTCTAAAGTTACGTATATACCTAGGCTGGCGTACTATTCAGCTATGCAGTTACCCTCAAATGTTATCAATTGAAAAATCAATTTGCAACCAAGTGTCATGAACAAAATTGGCACGCAACAAGTACCAAAAACAAAAATCAGCAGGCAACAAGGTCCATGAAGAATATCAGTTTCACGAAGAAAAAAATCAAGTGTATAAGTCTTCCGAATAGAAAAATCAAGAAAAATCAGCACGCAACAAGTTCTATGAACAAAAATTCAAACAAAAAACCAAAGAGAAAAATCAAGACGCAAACAAATTTTACAAACAAAATTTTTATGCAGTAAGTTCCATGAACAAAACCAGTTTCACAGTAAGGAAAGATTAATGTACAAGTTTCACTAAAAGCAAAATTAATTTGCATTAGGTTTTACGAACAACAATCATCACGTAAGAGATTCCATGAAAAAAACCAGTTTTGCGATGAGAAAAATAGTTGTACAAGTTTAACGGAGAGAAAAATCAACATATAACATGTTTCATGAACAAACATCGGCTCGCAACAAGTTCCAAGAACAAAAATCAGCATGCAATAAGTTACATGAAGAATATCAGTTTCACGAGGAGAAAAATCAAGTTTACAAGTCCCATAAGAGGTAAATCAAGAAGCAATAAATTTTGTGAATAAAAATCAGCAAGCTACAAGTCCCATGAACAAAAATCAGTTTTGTGAGAAAAAAAAAATCAATGTACAAGTTTCAGAAAAATCAACATGCAGCAAGTTTGACGAACAAGAAATCAGCACGGGGCAAGTTTCATGAAAGAAAATCAGTAGGTAGTAAGTTCCATGAACAAATCAGATTCATGACAAGAAAAATCAATGTACGAGCTTCACGAAAAGAACATTTTACCAGTGAAAAGTTCCATGTATAAAAATCACAACACAACAAGTTATATAAAATTAACACTAATACGTTCAATGATAAAAATCAGTTTATAATGAGAAAAATCAATGTAAAACAAATTTCAAGGACAAAACCAGCACGCAACAAGTTCCTAGGGTTAGGGCTAGGGTTAGGGTTAGGGTTAGGGTTGGGCCGGCGGGTACCGCGTAGAGCACGTGTACCGGCATGATCCCGACCGCCCGGACCTGCGCTCCCCCCTCGCGCGGCCCGATCTCGACGTGAAGGTGGGCGATGTGCTGGTTGCGGTCGACCACACGCCGGCCATGCCGAGCCGCGAGATCGGCGCTCTGCTCGTCGACAAGGCTGGCAAGCAAGTGCACCTGACCTTCCGGCGCAAGGACCGTTCGAAGGACGTGTCGGTCATCGTGAAGCCGATCAGCCAGCGCGTGGAGTGGAACCTGCGCTATCACGAGTGGCAGTACACGCGCCGACTCCACACGGACGAACGCGGCAAGGGGCGTATCGGCTACCTGCACCTGCGGGGCATGGGCGCGAGCGACATGGCCGACTTCGTGCGGCAGTACTACCCCATCTTCCGCCGCGAGGGGTTGATCCTCGACGTGCGCAACAACTGGGGCGGTAACATCGACGGCTGGGTGCTCTCGCGCCTGCTGCGCGAAGCCTGGATGTACTGGCAGGCACGCACCGGCAAGCCGTACGGCAACCTGCGCTTCGCCCCGCACGGGCACATGATCGTGCTCTGCAACGAGCACACGGCCTCGGACGGCGAGGCGTTCAGCGAGGGCTTCCGCAGGCTCGGACTCGGCCCGGTGATGGGCACGCGCACGTGGGGCGGCGAGATCTGGCTGCACGGCGGCAACCGGCTGTCCGACAAAGGCAAGGCGAGCGCCGGCATGTTCGGCGTCTTCGGCCCGAAGCCGGACGGCAGCGGCATGATGTGGCTCGTCGAGGGCCACGGCGTCGACCCGGACATCGTGATCGACAACCCGCCCCACGAGACGTTCCGGGGCAAGGACCGCCAGCTCGATGCGGCGGTGGATCACCTGCTCGAGAAGCTCGCCAAGGAGCCGAAGCCACTCCCCGTGGCCCCGCCCTACCCGGACAAGTCGCACCCGAACAACCGCCGCAAATGAACGGCGGGCGGCCACCCCGATGGATGGCCGCCCGCTGCGAGCATTCGCGTGTCTCGCGGGTCAACCCGTAGGGGCGACCTTGGCGCCGAGCAACGCGAGGCGACAGATGGTCGCCCTTCGAACAAGGGCCAGCGGACAGAGTCCCTGGAGGCAACGCAAGGGCGACCATTACGCGGGCAGGCAAGCCTGCCCGCGAAGGTCGCCCCTACGGGAGCGCGGCTTCGCCGCGCTACTTGACCTCGAAGTCCGCGTCGATGACCTCGTCGTCCGCAGCGGCAGCGGCGGAGGGACCGGTCTCGGTACCACCGGCCGCGGCACCGGCCGCGGCGGCGGCCGCCGCCGGGTCCTGCTGGTAGACCTGCTGCGCGATGGTCTGCGCCTCGGTCATGAGGGCCTCGACGGCCTTCTCGATCGTCGCGGGGTCCTCACCCTTGGCGGCGTTCTCGAGATCGGTCTTCTTCGACTCGCTGCCGCTGGTCACGGCCGCATCGGCCTTGTCGCCGTGCTCCTTGATCAGCTTGTCGATCTCGTAGACCGCGTGGTCGGCCTTGTTGCGGGCCTCGACCAGCGCCTTGGCCTTCTCGTCGGCCGCAGCGTTGGACTCGGCGTCCTGGCGCATCTTCTCGACCTCGTCCTTGGAGAGACCCGAGCTCGACTCGATGCGGACCTTCTGCTCCTTGCTGGCGAGCGGTCTTGGCAGCTTCTTCTGAAACTTGGGGCTGCGTGTCGCGAGAACGGCGGTGGGGTCGAACGCTTCCCGCTCGGCCAGCCAGCGGAAGAAGGTTTTCACCGCAGAGAGCTCCCGCGCAAGGCTGCGCGCGCCCACGCCGCGACGCCGTTCCGAGGCCATCCAGGCGCGCATATCGGTGGGTTTGATGCGCAGGAGCGGGGCGATGCCCGTCGTCTCGCCGAAATGGTCTGTTATGAAATGCAGAAAGCCCGAAACGTCGTGGCGATAGGCCTCGATGGTGGTTTCGGGCTTGCCGTCAATGGCCGCGAGTTGCGCGCACCAGGTCTCAAGCGCGTCGCGTGCGGCTGGTGAGATCAGGCTCACGCCAGCCAGCGACGGATCGCCCGTTCAAAGGCGCTGGCGAAGAAGGTCAGAAGGTCCGTGCCCTGACTGGGGCGGAACTGATGCGGGTCTTCGGCCCCGAGCACCAAAAGGCCCGGCAAACGGCCCGCGCCGAGGTTCAGTTTCAGCAACCCTTCGGATTTGATGTAGGCCGCCGCCTCACCGTAGACGTCCTCCGAGGCGGGCGAGACCTGACGCAATGTGACCGGGCGGATCGCGGTGTCGCGACCGGCGGTCACGTAGTGATCGACCACGCCGGGCTCCACGATGCTGAGCACCTCGTCAAAGCCGGGAATGCCGTTTTCATGGTCCTTGCTCTCAAGAACAAGGCGGATGCGGCTGACGCGAAGTGCCTCGCGCAGCTCATTGCCGAGCATGTTGAGAAAGCCCGGGAAATCGGTCGGTTCCAGCACCGTCAGAACCGCATTGTGAATGAGGTTGGTGCCCGCGAGGTTCTCGTAAGCCGCTGCAATGACGGAGCGATGCGTGTCTTCGAGACGATCCAGCCGGCTTTCGAGACGCTCCATCGCGATGCCACGCAGATCGACGATATTCCCGCCCAGAGTGCGCTCGTTGGCATGGATCAGAGCCTTCATAAGGTCTTGATCTTCCAGAATTACTTCCGGATCGGATAGAATCTTTTCGCGCAGTGCATCCAGCACTTCAGCCTGCTCGCTCATGGGTGTTTATCCTCGTTTTGCACAGACTATAGACGCAGTGAATCCGGATTTCACCTTCGAATTTAACGGCCTCGCACAGGTGTGGTTTGCGCGCCCCGCTCGGGCGTCAGGCGCCGCGCAGGCGCGACCACAAGGGGATCAGACCCTTGGTCGTGATCGGGATGAGGAGGAGGCCAAGCGCCAGACCGAACACGCCATCCAGCGCCGCGGTGGTGGCCCATTTGATGAAACCTTCGGCCACCGTGACGGCATGGGCCGCGGCATAAGCGATGTCGTGGATCGTGTTGTAAATCCAGGGCGCGCCGAGCACGTCGAGCCCGTGGATCACGATCGAGCCACCAACCCAGAGCATCGCGGCGGTGCCGACGACCATCAGCGCCTTGAGAAATCCCGGCATGGCTTTCACGATGCCCCGACCGACCGCGCGGGTGGCCGCGAGACGCCCCTTGGATGACAGGAGCAGGCCGAAATCATCAGCCTTCACGATCAGCGCCACCGAGCCGTAGACTGCCACCTTCACCCCGATGCCCACGACCGCCAGCGTTGCTGCCTGCATCCAGACGTTCGGCGCCTCGAGTGCTGCTGATGTTCTGGTATTCCCATGTTCGGATCATCTCCCAGTTGTAGCTTCTGTGCCACTAGTAATTGCCAAGGAGAAAAAGGTAGAAAAAAAGCAAATGGACAATTAATGTATGGAGATAGGCATTCTCGATGAATGTTTTCACATTTGTAGATAAATGCACGGGTTATCGTATTTTGGTAGCCTATAATGGTGATGAAGATTCTAGAGTGTTTTACAGATTATAGCAGACCATCCCGTACGGCTCCTCTGCTGAAAAAGAAGAATTTACGATCGATGTTACAGAAATTAAACAAGATACCCCCAAAGAGTTGTCGAAGCAAGAAAAGGAACGCATGCTAAAATATTAGCAATTGATGCAATCCAGAAACTTACAAAGAATCTTCTTGGAACAATAAAGAAAACCCTAGAAGACCAAGGTACAATTGTCGAGCTGAGATACCTGCTCCGAAGGGGCCACAATCATATCTTGAGAATCATGCAAAATATGAAGATGCTTGTCAAAAGAAAGTTGGGTTACTCGAAGAAGCTTAGTTTAAAATCGGCGGAGAAGCGTTTCGAGGAAAGTTTTACAAGATATTACTCAGGCCCTGAAGTCGTCAGCAGAACATCAGAGATACTGCAGTAGCTGCGATTTTTTGTTTTTAGTTTCTCTTTTTTAGAAAATAGTGTGAGGGAGAATATTGTAATAGAACGGTGGAAAGAAAATAGCCAGTTCAAAATGCTGGAAAAACTATCCACGGACGAATCTAAAAAAGTGCTATGCTTGAACGAGTGACAGTTATTAGACTAAAAGAAAAACCATCAACGCTGCTCTGGAGACCCTCATTATGGACCCAAGTACAACAGGCCTGATATGAGTCTGGAGGAAGGACTCATGTATACAACAAGACTATAAACGATCAAACTACTTTATGGTAGATGAATGAGAAGACAAAGGGACAATTTTTGAATGAACAATTGATTTATGAAAGAAGCGAAAAATGTAAAGTTCTTATTTTCTTTGGGTTCCTTCTGGGAAACAATTTACCAAGACGGGCACCATTGTAAGAGACATTAGTAGGGGCAGCAGCGACTATCCCTCAGCTGCGATGGTAAAGGGTAACCAATTAGAAGAAATAGCTCTTACAGCACACAAAATGAAATTAGGTAAGTCAACTATTAGAAATGATGACATTAGACTATTCGTCCACTCAACTACAATCTCGCTGTGTCTTTGGACAGAATATTGCCTGATGAAACATCAAGTGAGTCAAAACACTACAGAACCTTCCGCAAAGAAAAACTATAGAATACAGAGCTCGTAAGAAAGACAAATAAATATATTCTTTCTTCAGGTTACTACAGTGGTTTCCAACCTTTTTGTAAAGGCGCCCTCCTATAAAAAAAATTGGTGCGCTCCCCTTTAACAAAAAATTGTTGTGTCCCGTTAATTTATCTTTAGATCCAATTTCATAAGTAATAAACTGATATTATGATTTATTTAATGGGCTACAAAATAATATACAGTATTGTGTAAGAATATAATATACTTATTATAAGAAATATGATAACAAAACAAAAAAGAATATATAATTAATGCTACTATAACATAAAAATTTAATGCGACGGTTGAGCTTGTTTTTCAGCTCAAATTTTCTCTTGCTTAGCCATTTATGATTTTTATAATTGGTTAGAATATTTGGAAATACCTTTTCAACCAATTCATTTTTGGACGTCACTAAATTACAGAATTGTGCAAATAAAACCAATTCTATTCGATCTTACAGGGAAGAGCAACTTTTGTGGAAGTTGCTGATCCAAAGAGTTTCGAACTGTCTGTATTTAGTTCTTCGCTGTTCTTAACCACCTCAGGGGTGTTGTTTCTGGAGAGTTTAAATAGAATTGGATCTAGTTTGGTTCCTTCATTGGGGAACAAAAGGAACACCTTCCTTGGGTCACTTCTTTCTTTAAATACAGTGACAGCTTAAGTTGTATTAGATAGAAATTTATAGATCTTCCGGGAAACATTACTACTACTGCTAACAGCTAGCCGCAGCAGCAAGCTACCTGTGGTCATTATTGTCACCGGGAAGCATAATTGTCTATCTAATATATAGACAGCCTTGTCATCAGGTAACAATGATAATTTTTTATCAAAGGCCTTGTTTTGGTCGAGGAAGATTACCTTGACATGAAAAAGGAAACAATATTTTCGTCCGTCCCTTTGATATGTTTTGCCACAATTGAGATATGAGATAAACCTACTTGGTCATATATAGAGCAATATCTGGTGAAACTCCTGAAATTCTCAGGTTCTCTAGAAAATAAAATTTGGATCAAATATCCCAAAAATTGTGCCAAGCACCATTATTCCCCCCTTCCGGTATATTCTATTAAATAGTTTTTACTTTATAAAAAGAAAAACGTGAATTACCATTTCACATTTTCATAGCAAGCATAACTTTTCATGGAAACCTTTCCCTAGTTTCATGGTTTTGATTGAAAATTTTTGTAATATATTGTATCAAGTTTAATCTGATACAATTTAATGCATTTTTGGGGGAAGGCCAATTCACAAATGGATACATTGCAGTCACAAATGATTTTGCTCTAATTAGCTGGTGTAAGACTAGAATATCACTAAGTTAAGTATTCAATGTGCTTGTTTGTCTCTTTTAAGTAAAAAACAAACCCTGCTGGAACTTTGTTGATATATGAAAATTAATGTGTCTAAATAAAATAGTGTCAATGGGACGATAGTGAAAATTTCGTTAGATGTGACGAGGTGTGTTTTATTTTTCAGACATTCTTGTAATTTTGGGTTTTTAGTTTCCACAAAGCTTATCATCATCGAATCTGAAAACCATTTAGACTAGATAAAACGACAGATATATACCTGCACAAGGAAAGAGAAAAGCTCTATAGATCAGTCAAAATTTTGCAAGCATGATTAGGTTTAAATAATTTTTACAGCCATGCTGACTTTCCATATGAAACAGATTACGTATATTTGTGTACTATTGTGTATACTTCATAGCTTTTAAAGTCATTATTTATTAAGAAGTCCCTTTTCCACTTTTATCTACTTTTTGGGCTATACACTTTTCTAATAATCTGAAAATCTGCTGGCCCTTACTATGGGGTTATTTTTTCAATTGCTTACTTACTTACTTACTTAAGTCCCATCCATCCTTGCGGGATGTTTTGGGATCACTTCTTTTGACAGTTCATGAACTAGGGCTCGGTACGTTGTTCTATCGTGTGCAGTTCGAGTCAACTCAACGATGCGCTTTCGGTCAAAGTTTCTGGCATAAAAGGAACGTTCCTACCCATCAAGACTAGCAAAGCAGAAACTACCAACTCTTGTATGCAGAAGAAATAGAGGTGATGTTATTTGAACCTATAAGATACTGAGGGCTATTACACCCCCAGCATTATTTCCAACTGTTTGTCCTAACTCAAGAACTAGAGGTCATCAGCTGAAACTCGTTAAGCAGCCTACCCTATTCAGACTCCGCCATCAATTCTTTTCTTCAAAAATCACCAACACTTGGAATAAACTCTTATGCAAAAACTGTTACAGCTGAATCTGTGGATATCATTAAACGAAGACTGGATGCTGAGTGGTCCTCCAGAGAGTGTAAACTCAACTGGGAAGCTTTGGATCAGCACAGTGCACCTGGTCACTAAAGAATCCTGAATTCAACTCAAATCGTCAACTCTGGAGCTCTACAAGTAGAAATCCTTAGATTGCTCCAAGCTACAAGTTGAGGTAATTATATTCACATAATGTTGAAACTGGTTTTTAGTTGTGCATTAAGCATAACTAAAGGGTAGTTTTCGGCTATGTTCTTGTGGAAATTTACCGAAAAGCCATAACAACGAAATTAGACAATGCGGGATTTTCTTTTTATTTTACTCTTGAATTATTTATAATTTTCAATTCATGAAATGACAAGGTAAAAATTACTTTTTTGTTAATACTTTTCCAAGCATTGGGTAGCCAGTACATTCAGAACTGTATTAGAAGCTGTTTTTAGTCTTGAGATCCAAATCTTGCTGTTTCTAGAAGTCGAGCTCTTCCCTTTAATTTTCAAGCTCGTATCTCCTTTCAATGTCACATTCTGAGTGGAGTTAAAACTGTCCAGTTTTCTCTCTGTCTTTTCCCTTTTCAAGCATCTTACCAAGCTTTTTTTCTCTTAAGTTTTTCAACAATTTTGTGTTGATATTAAAAAACAAAATAAAGAACTTGTAAACTTTTTCAGCCATTAAGAAGATTTGGGGAATTAGTTTAGTAACTGAATGTTCGATTTTTTCGTTGTCGTGAGAGGTGAATTAATGTTTAAATTCATTTTTTTGCGAGTTTAGAGACACTCCCTCCAAATCTGTTTGACAGTTTAAAAAAAATTATAACCTTTAAAATCTATTAAAGTCAAGTAAGTTCGGTTGGTAAGTATTCATTAATTTACTCTTAAAATTTATCTATTTAAAACCATGTGGCATCAATTTCACGAAGTGCGTAAGAATTGTTAAAAACTCGAATTTAAACATAAAAATGGAAGTTTTAAGGTAAATTTTCTTAATTCTGCTACAAGGGAAGAAAAAAATTTATAAGGGTCACACAAGCCTTCAGAAGTCTTTCTTTGCATTGTATTCATTAATGGCGGGTTTCAAAATTGAAAAATCATTAGAATTGCGGAAAAATTGCCTATAAACGATCCTTTTGACATCATTAAGGGGGATATCTGATCGTTTGCCAAAGCTTAGTAATCAATTTTGTGATTACAATAACCCTATATGTCCAAACCATAACCTTGAACTGTTTCAAATTGATAGTGATTTTTGGGAGAAACAACTATTTTCTTTACGTGTAGTCCATCTGTTAGTCTGTGGTGCATTTGAACGTTGAAGAAACGAAGGAGCTTACTTTTGGAGCTTTCCTCTGCTTCAAACCAAAGTGACACGCGCCTTTCCGGTGCACAATTACTGCAGCGTTTCTTTCAGGAATTCCCTGCACTGAACGGCTTGGAAAAAGTCACTCGACTCGCAGTGAACCGCGCCTTTGTGGTCGAAGACCGCGCCTTGCAGGAGCACGACGAATTGGCCTTCATTCCACCAGTCTCGGGAGGTTGACTTGATCGATATAACCCGAAACCCCATCGATACTGCCGCCCTGGAAGCCAGTTCCGGCCATCCTCAATGTGGTGCGGTCCTCAGTTTTTCGGGAACGGTCCGCAACCATCACCTGGGCAGAAAAGTTTTGAAATTGGCCTATGAAGCCTACGAGGATATGGCCCGCTCCGAAATGCAGAAAATTGCGGAACTCTGCATGGAACAGTGGCCCGATGTGAGAAAAATTCAAGCGGTCCACCGCTTCGGTGAAATGGAAGTCGGCCAGTCGAGTATCTTTATCACGGTAGCCACGCCGCACCGGCCTGAGGGCTTTGAGGCCCTGCGATTTTTAATCGATCGCATCAAGCGAGACGTACCTATTTGGAAAAAAGAGTTTTACGAGGATGGCGAATCGGAATGGCTCCATCCAGAGGAAGGATGCTGTCACCAGCACCTCCATTTGGAAAAGTAAATCATACCGACGAAACCAAAACAAAAAGAAGACAGGGCTCATCGGCAACTTATTCGGTGTAGAAAATCCCTGTCCCTAGTTTCCTTTTTTCGATATGATGCCCAAACATCGGACCAGATCCTGGAGCCAGGCATGGTTTTCGGCTTTTCACTGGCGTTCGGGATCAGGACTTTCGCTAAAGCCATCGGAGCCACCCCATGAAAAAGTTAATCACTTCGGCACTACCCTATGTCAACAACGTGCCTCATCTCGGCAATATCATTGGGTGTGTTCTTTCCGCTGACGTCTATGCCCGTTTCTGTAGGGCAAGGGGTTATGAAACACGGTATGTGTGCGGGACAGACGAATATGGGACCGCAACCGAGAACAAGGCAAGGGAAGAAGGTCTGACACCAAGGCAGATTTGCGACAAGTACTATCAAATCCACGTGCAAGTCTATAAAGATTTCAACATCTCTTTTGATGTTTTTGGGCGAACCTCGGACGAGGAACAAACCAAGGTCGCTCAGTCCATTTTCCACGAACTGGACCGCAACAACCTCATTTGCGAGAAGACCACGGAACAAACCTATTGCGAAACGGATGAAATGTTCCTGGCTGACCGATACGTGGAAGGAACCTGCCCCCATTGTGGCTATGAGGAAGCTCGTGGTGATCAATGTGACCGCTGCGGCAAACTTCTAGAACCTGAAGCATTGCTCGACGCCAAATGCAAACAATGTGGTAATCCACCCATTTTGCGAGCAACGACCCATTTGTATCTGGCACTGGATCAGCTCCAAGCCCCTCTCGCCGAATGGTTTAAACAAGCCAGTTCGAAAGGCGCCTGGACGCGAAATGCGGTCCAAACCACCGGCGGCTGGTTGGAACGCGGACTACAGCCCAGACCGATTACCCGCGATTTGAAATGGGGCATTCCCGTACCGAAACCGGGCTTTGAAGATAAGGTGTTTTACGTTTGGTACGATGCACCGATCGGTTATATCTCGATTACATCCAATGTCTTCGAGGACTCCTAAATTATTCCAAATAATTAGTTGATTGCCTTAATGTTTTCCACCAGTTCCAAAATAGTTGTTTTCTAACCCTATCTTACATGACAAGAAGTAGAAATGCATTTTTCTTACCATCTGGGAGTCCTCTCTTTTACAATCCTGTAATATTGTAATTTTTGGTTGGCTTACCATCCGGAACTTACCATCATCATTAGCTTCCAATTATTTTTATTTAGTATCTTACAATCATCTTTTGGACCATGTGGAAATCTTCTAATTTTAATTGGCACAAAACAAGAAATTGAGTAACAAAAAAGAAAACTCAACATGTACTTGGCATGCGTACGCTCGATACTCTTATTCGGCTGCGAGACCTGGCCATTAAAGGCACAGGAAGAACGACAACTAGAAATTCTACAGCGTAGATGTCTTTATTTCTCTTATCCGGAGCTATTTGCAACATCAGACGGTCGCAACGAATCAGCGACCATGAGCTCATGAAGATATACGGATAAAAACTTACAATGTCAAGTATAACCAAGAAAAGGCGTCTGAAGTAGCTTGACCATGTAATACGGCACCCAGAAAAACCCTTACACGCCAGATCCTTACTGCAGTGCGTCTCTCCTCCTGGAAGAAAAAACCGTGAGGCCAGATCCAGTCATGGTAGAACGTCGTGACACAAGTACTTGTGGAATATGTCGTGGCTTTAGCTCATTCGTTTGCAGATAGAGAACAAATCACTTTGGCAAAACCTGATTCAACAGCTTTTTGGTGTCGAGTCGGGCTGAATAACCTGTGCCTCGTCTCAAGTAGGTACGTAGCTTATCACCATATTTTTACTATCTCGAAGTCTCTTTCTTATAGTCCGGCAATACTGTTACTTCAATCGGCTTACTATCATTTTTCTTTATTTTCTGGAAATCTTCTTTTTTGCCATCTGGTAACATTGATATTTCAATTTGCTTACCATCTGAAGCCTGCTGTCACCATTAGCTTACCATCATTTTTCTTTACCATCTGGAAAATTTATTTTTTTACCATATGGTAATTCTGTAATTTTAATTGGCCTACCATCTGGGGTTTACCATCACTAATGAAATGCTGCTATTTTCTCTACCTTCCGGAATTCCTCTTTTTTCAGTCTGATAGTTTTGTAAGTGTAATTCGCTGCGGTACATTTTGATTTCGTGGCATGTTTTGGCACTCTGCTTCTTCTGTGCGGTACTATATATTTTATTGCTCAGTCCGAAATTGATTCGATTTGACAGTACCTTGCGATTATTAGAAGTTTGAGGAGTATTGTAAGCGGAATTTATCGTGAACAGCCTTTGAACTAAAGCATAAAGCTTAGTTGTTTTTTGTATCTATCTGTATTGGGTGGTCCTCCGTGGTTTCAAATTCGCTAAAAAAAAATCAAGTGAAAAAATTTCGCAGTTTAACTGATGATTTAACGTACTTCTGCAAGATATGTACAAACCAGAGGAAGGGTGTAGGTTTACGCCATTGGTGAAGATCCGTAGGCTGTATCTCTTTAATTAATAGTGTCCATTCTGATCATTATGAACTTAACTGAGCCCTAGGGTTTAGCCTACTGCCTGACTTGATGTAAGGCAGTTCCTGGCACAGGTTAGGGATGAGGGTGTTTGCAAAACCAAACATATAGAAAACAGTGAAACAAGGGAAAGGGGAAAAAGAATCCGGATTCGGGCGTTGTCGCTTACGTGCGCATCCCCGCTCCGCTGTTGTTTTCAGACGACGTCATTGAGGCACAGGCTCAAAGTAGGCCGTTGACCTCTCCCTTCATTTATCTTCGATCCTCTGCAACCGGTCCGAGTTATCGCCTTTCGGTAAGCGAGATTGAGAACAATCCTGCGTTCGCCGGGCGATTGGAAAAGGCGTTGCGATGGGAGCAATTTGGACGCCCCGTTTCTGTAATCGCACTCGACTGGCGACTCGATGTCGATAGCGCCGCCCTTGGGTTTGCAACCCCGCAAGAGGCCGCCATCTCGCTCGCATCCGAAGATTTGCCCGGCGACCCCGAATTCGGGCAAGGGCTGGTGGATGTTCTGTATCGCGTCGAAGCACCGATCGCGCAAGCGGCGCTAAGGGTCTCAGCGGGGCTGCCGCCACTGCCACTGGGTGAGGGAGTCGAAATCGACAATCATTTGATTGACGCTCGCGGTGAGGCGCAAAGATCGATAACGGAGACCGGTCAACTGGAATCCCCCGTCACCATCGATGGTTCGCTGGTGCGGACGGTCGGTTCATTCATCTTCCAAGGCATCGTTCACATTTTGCAGGGGCTGGATCATGTGCTTTTGGTCGTTTGTCTCGCCCTCGGCACCGGTGCCGTCGGCAGGCTGATCTGGCTGGTCACGGCCTTCACCATTGGACATTCAGTCACCCTGATCGCCACATTTTTGGGTACGGTTCCCAGTTGGCCATGGTTTATCCCCGCGGTTGAGACGGCCATTGCGTTTTCCGTCCTTTATGCGGCAGCGATGGCCTGGCGACGGTCGATGGGATCGGTCTGGATTATCGCCGCCATCGGCTTACTGCATGGGTTGGGTTTTTCGTTCGTCCTGGGGGAGATCCTTGGACGAAATTCGGAGAGCCTCGTTCTATCGCTGGCGTCTTTCAACGTCGGCATCGAGGTTGGGCAACTGATCGTGCTGTGCATTACGATCTGCGCGGCCTATGCCCTGTCGGCCCTGTCAACGCGAATTGAGAGTACGGCTCGGCTGGCGACCCTAGGGTCGATAGCGGCGATAGCCGCCTACTGGGTTATGGATCGGTCGTTGTCGATCGTTTGATCTGTCTCCTCACCGAACGGCGTCTGTTTGCAGCCGGTTTACGAACCCTTCCAATTGATCGGGAGAAATTTGCGCCGTCTCTGCGTCACCGGGAAATTGCCCGGCCAACGACTCCTCGCGGAAAACCGTCAGCGCTTTGATCCGTTCCTGCTCGATCTGCCGATAGAGAGAAGCAAGGTTTCCAAAGGCACGTGCGTGCCGCGGGGCGGACTCCTTCTCTCCGCAAATATCTTCCATGAATAAGTACATCACGTCCGCGCCTTGACCGGAGCCAAGCGAAACAGTGATGAGCCCGGATCGTTCGGAAATTGCGGCCATGACAGGCCCGGGTATTACCTCCGCCTCGACCAACACGGCGCCGGCTTCTTCCAATCTGCGGAAGCGCTGAAACAGTTCATACGCTTCCTCGGCGGTCTTGCCGATCGCGCGCAGGCCGCCAACCCAGGTGCTTTTTCGCGGAACCAGCCCCAGATGACCCATTACCGGGATGTCTTTACCGGACTTCGAGCTGGCACGCCGGTGGTCGCCGCCGGCGGCGATGGGCAATGCGCGGGGCTGGGGGTCAATGCGACCAAGCGCGGCACGATCTACCTCAACCTCGGCACCGCGATCATCACCGGTGCCTGGTCCCCGCAGGCGGAGATCGGCCGCTTTTGGCGGACCATGACGTCGCCGACCGGTGAAGGCTACTTCCTGGAGGGCTGTCAGCGCGCCGGCGCCTTTTTCATCAACTGGCTGATCGACACCTTCGCCGGGGGCCGCGACGATCCGGCCGTGTTCGAGCGCCTGGAGGCGCAAGCGGACGCTCTGCCCATCGGCTCGGACGGGCTCACCGTCTGCCCCTACCTGTCCGGCTGCATGGACCCGCACTGGAATCCCAACGCGCGGGCCACTTTTGATGGCCTGAGCGCCTCCCACGGCATCGGCCATCTCTACCGCGCGTCACTGGAGGCCTTGACCCTGGAAAGCACGCGCTGCATCGCAGCCATGGCCCGAAGCGGCATGGTTTCGGAGCGGATCCTGGCCGTCGGCGGTGGCGCCAACAGCAAGACCTGGACGAAGATGTATGCAGACGCCACCGGTTTGCCGCTGACCAAGAGCGAGTCCCTGGAGGCCTCGGCCCTGGGGGCCGGCATGTCGGCGGCGGTCGGTGTCGGCTGGTTCGACGGATTCCAGGCGGCGGCCTCCGCCATGAGCCGGGAAGGCGAGACGGTCCAGCCCGACCCGGCGCGAGTTGAGGCCTGGGCCAAGCTGTCGGACCGGCAGTCGAAAACCTATAGGCCGCGTTAGGCGCCGCTTGCCGCCCGCCTCAGATACTTCTTGATGCAGTGGGGCCCGCCCAGGCTGTAGGCCAAGGGATGGCAATCGGGCAGAATCTGAACGTCATAGCCGAGCGCGCGCCAGATTTCCGCGTTTGCGAGATCCGTCGCCGCAAGCTCGGGCCAGGGCGCATGCCCGTAGCTCGGGAGCCAGACCCGCCGGGCCGGCCGGTCCTGGGCGAGCACGTTGTTGGACGTGGCATAGTACCATTCGCGCAGCCGCTCAGCCGCTTCGTCCACGTGGATCAGCGGAAGCGGATTGCGGATCACCGTGAAGTCGGGAACGGCGCTGAGCTGTTCGGCGATGTCGTCGAAGGCCTCGGCCAGGCTGTGCTCGGGAAGGGGCTGGCGCAGAAGCTCGGCGGCCAGCCTGGGGTCGCCCACCAGGACGACGAAGCGGCCGTCGTCGCCGCGCCCGGCCAGCGAGATGAAGAGGTCGATGTGATAGAGCGGCTGCTTGCTGTAGTCGGCGTTGCCCCGATAGATCACCTCGGTCCAGGGGGCGCCCGCAACCTCGATCTCCCGCTCCTGATAGCAAGCGTCGAATCCGGGCACGGGGCGGCGCGAGGCGATGGCTATAAGCCGCCTGGAGCTGTCGAGGGCGGCGCTGTAGGCCGCGGTCGACGCCTCCTGGTCCGCGCGCCCCTCTGTGGGGATATAGCCGCGGAGTACCGAGACATCCAGGTAGTCGGCCCCGATGAGCCAGAAGTCGTCACCGACCAAGGCATTGCCCCCGCCCAGGACGAAGTCCACCTCGCGGATGCCGAACCCCAGGGTGGGAGCAACCAGTTCTCCGATCTCGCCGTCGTCCGCGGTCTTGCTTAGATACAAACCGCGAGTTGTCAGTTTTTATAACTGGTTTATCGTCTCTGTTGGAGTCGGATAAAACATGAACTAGAATTTGCTTGGAATCCAGATGCCATCCACTTTCAGATCTTTGGTCTCCCGGATACTGGTACGAGGGTACAATAAGACAGCTGGTGATCATCGATAGACGAAGAAGAAATATGAAGTTGTGTATTTTCATGCGTAGCTTAAATACGTTTGTATAACTACGTATGTACGTAGGATTGCATCGCAGTTATATAACTGGAAATTGTATCTTTGTTGAGTGAAAATTCTGTCGTTGTCTTCTTATGGCTAATCGGACACGCTGATCAATTTTGAATTGGTGGCAGATCTTAAATATCCCCCTTTATATGTCGTTGAATGGATGTAAAATGGCTTGTTACCCTCATATCGCTCCTCTGCTGTCGTCCGAAATTGCTCTCCTTTACTTGCCATGGAAACTCTTATTTGCTTCCAATCAGTACGACAGACCTTAAAAGCCTAAGTATCAACTCTTCAACCTTCTTGATCAATTCGTGCTTTAATCTTGGATGCGTGCAGGTTAACATTGTCTGTTGCAAAGAACGTGGGTTCACTCTGTCATGACGTTGATGCCATGCTACGGGTATACGATCCGTGTACAAGTGAAAAGCAAATTGCTCCTTTGCGCTACATGCGGTAGACTGATGACTCGAAGTGATGGACTCTCTGTTAGCAAGTCTTGGCAAACCGACCCACGCCGTTGCTTTCTTGTAAGAAGTAAGAGGGGAGTGTCTGTATTGATTCACTGCTGTGCGGTGGTAGCGGCTCTGAAACCAGAAATGCAAAAACGTACGCTGCAAAATTACCACTTAGACATCTATTACCAATGATGGCTTTCTTTCGCCGGTTTGGATTAAACCATCAACTGCTCGATGCGTTGAACGGCCTGCTCGTTGACTTGCAATGAAATTTATTGGACAGTCAATCCACTTATGTGACAGGGTCATAAGGTTAGGACCTTCAAATAAAGTTTTGTAGTGAAAACAAGCTCCTGTCTCCATCACATGGCCCGCTGGAACAATTTCTTTCCTTTTTGGTCTCAATTCAACAGGGCCACGGCTCCCTTAATGGACCACTGACGGTGTTTGAAATTAAGGTTTGCTGTTGACAGTGCATTACTGTATTCTTCCTATGGGCATCTTGTGCTATTTTCCTAAGACCTAAAATCTTCAAATTCCGTATACAACGTTACGCTTATTCTATCCTGCCGCGAAGATCGTATTCCCATTGGTCAAGAGCTAAAGGCATGCTGATGACGCATTACATTTGATAAAGTTATTTAATTTACCAAGGTAAGTAAATTGAGGAATCCATCGAGATGCTAGACTTTTGGAGCACGTTGCCAGTCTCAAGATGGAATCGCCCGTGAGTAAAGGATCACCTTCGCATGACGAACCTCTTCTTAACTTTCGAACTTCGAAGATGACGATATTCTTCAATAATGGACTCTTAAACATCAAGCACCCAGAGACATTCAGGGGTCCTGTGTATATAGTTTTGTTAATTGGAATTTATGTCGGTTAAAGTTACTATATTTAAATGCTTCTTCTTTTTGCTCAAAACCTTATTACACTTTGTCTTCTGGATATAGAAGAACGTTGGCGAATTCTGGATGAGTTGAGTGGTGAGCATATCGCCCTGCAGCAGATGGGCGACATCAACATCTCTGCCAGCCGCTTTCAGTGACATGACCGGGGCTGGTGGTGATAGTCTGCGTGCATGATTGACAGCCAGGCTTATACGTTTTTTGTCGGTGCCAGCATTGGCGTGCTGTTGTTGTGCGTGCTGAAACTGGCCACCAGCCGACCATCGCGAGCGGGCCGCTGGTTTGCCGCTTTCCTGGCCTGCACGATCTGCTTTCTGGGCTACCGGCATGTGCATGCCTATGTTCCCTGGCTTGCAGTGTTGCTGGAGGTGCCGCTGTTTTTGTTGCCCGGCGCATTGTGGATGTTTGCCCACACCTTGTGCCGGGAGTGGCAGCCGTTCCCTCGTTGGGGGGTGGTGCTGATCGCCATTAATTTCTGCGCCAACATCAGTGCCTTGCATTTGCAGGCGGCGGCTGACATTGCGTGGGTGCAGTTGGGTGAGCAGATCTTTTTGTACAGCCAGCCGGTTAAGCTGGTGTTGGTGATCAGCGCCGTGGCGCCATTTGCGCGCGACCTGACAGCAGATCTGTCGCAACCCAGGCGCGCGCTGCGCGCGCGGTTGTTAGTTGCCATCGGTACCTTCATGGTACTGGTTGTTGGTGCGGAGATTGTGGCGCTGTTGCTGCCGCAGAGTATTGCCGCGGGGGCCAATGTGCAGATTGGCTATGCCGCCATGACCTTTGTCTTGTGCCTGTTGGTTGGCTTGTGGTTGTTTGGCATTGTGCCGGGACGCTTCCTGCCGACCTTGGAAGATGCCGCTCGCGCAGCGGTGGTGGACGCGCCGGAGGCTGCTGAAACACCGCTGGTGGCGGCGCTGCAGCAGGCGATGCAGGCGGGGGCCTATCGCCAGGCGCGCTTGTCTGTGGCGGCTCTGGCCCAACAGTTGCAGGTGCCGGCATATCAGTTGCGGCAGACTATTAACAGGCATCTGGGCTTCAGTAATTTTAATGAATACCTGAATCAATACCGCCTTGATGACGCTGCTGCGCAGTTGGCGGGTCAACCCGACAAAAAGATTCTGGCAGTGGCATTGGACGCCGGTTTTGGTTCGGTGAGTGCCTTTAACGACGCTTTTAAGCGTAAGTTCCAACAAACCCCGTCAGCTTACCGCGCTGCACACAGCGGGCGTAGTCCACAAAAAACCGCATCGGCGCCCTGATACCGGGCTTTTCCACGATTCCGGCAACGCTTTTTAAGTTTCCGGCAGAGAATAAACCAGGCTGCGGGCATGCTGCAGTTTTGCCTGGTGTAGTGGTCAATGTCGAAAAAGTTGTTTAGAGCGGTGCGGATGGTCATGGTGATCGGGGTTGGATGCTGTCTGCTCGCTTGTGGTGGGGGTGGGTCCAGCCGCACGCCCACCGATACCAATACGGATACAGATAGCGACGGTGATGGCTTACCGGACAGCGTTGAGCAGAATCTGGGTACAAACATACAGTCAACAGACACCGACGGTGACGGCCTGAACGACGGGGTGGAGGTTAACACTCATGGCACGAACACCTTGCGGCCTGATTCTGACCAGGACGGTATCTGGGATCTTGAAGAAGTTGTGCAATGGCTGAGCGACCCGAATGTTGCCGACACCGATGGTGACACTTCAAACTTTTATAAGTGTAGTACTTTATTTTACATGACATCTCGGGTTGCACAGCATTTTTTGAAATGCTTTGTCCCCACGCTTTCGCGGAGTGCGCTCTACCAACTGAGCTAGATGACCCCCGATGTTAACACACTCCTATTTCTCTAGTCGCCACATGATCGAAAATATTGTATAAACTTCTGAGCTCACATGAGCCACCTTTCCACCCACTGGGCGGTTGAGCCTGCCTCATGACGTTTATTCACGTCATCCATCATTACTATACTACTAATAATATCAGCCACTATATTCCATTAGAAACCCCTGTAATTGGAAGGGTGTGAAGGAGGCAATAGACGTAAAACTAAGCGCTTAAGCATTTAATGCAGACAGGGGGCACCACCTACCACTCCTATGCTACAACCCTTCAAACTTACATGTGCCACCTATTGCTAACCTTGCTTTGTTTCAATTAGCCTCACTTCAAATTGTAATCATGCACTTCGAAAACTCCAGCCAGCTAGCAACAATTATTTTTGAGAAAACTATTTAATATGTCTCGCTATTAAAAATGTAAAAAAGTAAAAAAGAAGCATTCCTGAAGGATGTACTCTTCCTAGAAAATGGACGTCGTTAGGTGTGTTTTGTGCATGCTCAGCAGGCAGTTCCGTAGCCACTACGGGCTATGGGGAAGCCAAGTTTCAAGCATTTCTAAGCTTTTCTTAAACAGTTACAATGCCAGAACTCATAAAGAGGTCAGAATAGCCCTGCAAATTTCTAAGCCCTGGCTACGGGCCTGCCAGCAGCAAGGAAAATGGAGGCTGAAGGAAATGAACGAAAGGTACTTTTGTTTACTTCCAAACGCAGAACAGCTAGGGAAGAAGAAATGCAAAAAAGCTGCAACTGGTAAACAATTGACATTACGAGGATTATATCTTGGCCTTGTACAGTCTCTTACTATACTACCCAAGATGGCCAACAACTCATTAATTCGAAGGAGCGTTTGAGAACGCTTTTTTGCATTGAGATATAAGCACATGGCTAGAATAGTACATTTAAACTTGATTATTATTCTACCAAAGTTGTAGAAAAACACTAGAACTGTTTACTTTTCAAAGATGGCGTGAAACAGAAATGGATTTTTATTTTCTATAGTAATACTTGTAATTGATACATTATCATTCGATGATGCATTACCACATGAATTTGAGTTGTATTTAGTAATAAGATATGGATTTCCTTATTTAAAATTTGTATTAAACATATTTAGTGTTGAGGGCAATAAGATATTCCAGTATAATTAGTAAAGGCCTCAATCCTATGAAGCATTGGCACTTATTGACCTTATGTTTGGATACATGCTGAGTACTAGCACTTTTTACAGACATTCTACATGATCTATGGATATTTCTACCTTTCTTTTTTTGACAAATAGATGTTTTCAGACAATTTTTAAGCTAGGCTACTTTCTTCTTTCTCTTGAACATGTGGTTGATCTTGAAGCCTTAAGCAGAATAATTTTTAATTTAGTCTAGTTAATATGCACAGACATAGCTAGAAGTATGAGCTTTTAGGTACTTAATCATGGCGTCCTTCACTTCTACGACTAGTAAAGGACACCATGCACTTAATAGATCTTAGTAATGTTTAAATTTGTTTGAGAGGCGGTGCGCCGCACCATCGAGGCTGCGGTCGAGCTGGGAATCCCCTATCTCACGCTGTTCAGCTTCTCGTCGGAGAACTGGAAGCGTCCGGCCAGCGAGGTCCAGGACCTCATGGCACTTCTGCGTCGCTACCTGCAGAGCGAGATCGCCGAGTTGCACAAGCAGGGTATCTGTCTTCGCGTGATTGGCGAGCGTCACCGGCTCCCGGGCGACGTGGTCCGCATGATCGAGGAAGCGGAACAGCGCACCTGTTCCAATGAACGATTGGTTCTGACAATGGCCATCAGCTACGGCGGCCGGCAGGAGATCGTGGCGGCAGCTCGTGACTTAGCTGTGCAGATCGCGGCGAACGAGCTCACGCCCGAGCAGATCGACGAAGCCGCGTTGGCGGCGCGCTTGATGACCTCTGGAATGCCGGACCCGGACCTCTTGATCCGGACCAGCGGCGAACAGCGGATCAGCAATTTCTTGCTCTGGCAGTGCGCCTATAGCGAGCTGGTCTTTGTCGACAAGCTTTGGCCCGAGTTCGCGGCCGAGGACTTGATGGCCGCGATCGAAGAGTTCAGGCGTCGCGAGCGGCGCTACGGGACCGCCGCCGAATCGGGTTGATGCCGGCATGGCGATTCGATTTTTCGCGGCTCTGATCCTCGGGCCGGTCGTTTTGCTGGCGTTCTATTTCGGATCTCCCGCGGCAGATTTCCTGGTGGTGGCCGTGGTTTCCTTGGCGGCTTGGGAATGGGTTCGGCTCTGCGAGGAGGGAGAGATCAGCAAAGCCGGCTGGCTGGCGACCGGCCTGGCGCCCATCGCTGTGATCATCGGCCGCAGCGGTGAGCTCTGGCATCTGGGCGCAGTTTGTCTGGTAGCGAGCATCCTGGTTTTCGGTTTGTCGGGATCGCACAGGCGGCGGCGGCCTTTGATTCTGACGGGTCCCATCTACGCGACTGCCGCCGGCCTTTCGATTCTCTGGATTCGCGACGGCCAAGCGCCGGGTCAGCCTGAAAGCCTCTCGGATGGCTGGACGCTTTTGCTTTGGGTCTTGTTTACGGTTTGGGCAACCGATGTTTTCGCCTACCTGGTCGGCCGGTCGCTGGGCGGCCCGAAACTGGCGCCGTTGATCAGCCCCAAGAAGACCTGGTCCGGACTGGCCGGGGGTGTCGTCGCGGCCGGTCTTGTCGGCCTGATCTTTGCTTACGTTCAGGATCCCGCGAGGGGTGCGGCCGTCCCCGTGGCGCTCGGGGCATTGCTTGCTTTACTTGCGCAGGCGGGGGATCTTATGGAATCGGGATTGAAACGGCGTTTTGGTGCCAAGGACAGCAGCAATCTGATCCCCGGACATGGCGGCGTGCTCGATCGTATCGATGGACTCATGCCGGCCTCGATTGCCGTGGCGGTCCTGGTCTGGCTAGGGGAGGCACCGTTTTAGTGATGGCGACCGCGACAGCGCAGCTTGAAACCGAGATCGTCCCGAGGCGCGTGACAATTCTCGGCTCCACCGGATCGGTTGGCACCAGCACCCTCGATTTGATCGAGCGCCAGCCGGCCGCCTTCGAGGTCGAGGCTTTAACGACATACGAACTAGTGCTATTCTATTGATTCTATTAGAATCAAACAGAAAGTTTGATTCTAGATTCAAATAGATTTGACAGAAGGCAATGAAGTAAAATAAGTAACCCAAGGAAAGAAGACTGAGAACAAAATAGTAGAAGAGAGAGGACATGGGATTAACTCTATTCTGGAAAGCATTACAATTGTAAAGAAAATTAGTATTCATGTTTATTAATTCAGTGTATTACTATGTTTTTTTATATTTATGGACTCAATTCTCCTATGAAGCATAAATCTTGGGGGTTGGCTGAGGTGTAGTTCTCCACTTGGGGGAATTTTCTGCAGAGGAGGAGCAAATTTTATGTGAGGGAAATTTCCTTGAGTTTCTTTGCTTTTGAGATTGCTGAAGCATGTGGCAGGTAAGCTAGATATTAAAGATATTACTTTACACATACTAAATATATAGTTCAGAAATTGATAATAATCCAATGTGAGTAATAAAGATGAGTCTTGACTATTTCCTACTGACCAATCTTATTGCTTAGGCTGTG
>JAAAKM020073195.1:40985752-41109445 GCA_010016025.2 Alatinidae sp. Z8VKAUB7J3 | reverse complement strand
AGACATAAACTATGCAGATGACTTGAGCGTTCTAAATGAAAATCTTAAAAAAAAATTAAATCTTGAAAGTTTTGAGATTTTATTGTGCTATGATAGGGTAAAATTATTGTTAAGAAGTTGCTGAGAACTAGAAAAAAATGAGCATGAAACTGGGTAATAAGAAAACTTTCGATAGCTTTACTTATGTGGGTAGTATGATCAGTAAAGAAGATGGATGCAGCAAAAATGTGAAAAGTAGAAAATTCAAGGTGCATGTTGTTTTGTTTTTTATTATTTGCAGTTGAAAAAAGTTGGTAAGAATAGTAAAATAAGTCTGTAAAATAATATTAGAATATTGGAATCCATGGTACTGAAAGTGATCAAATATGCCTCTAAGATGGGGTGTTTCAAAGTTTCAAGAAGACTTGTTGAGGTTTCCCAGAGGAATTATCTTGTTTGACTGATTGTATATCCAACATAAGCTATATGCAAAATATGGCTCAGTCCTACTTTCTAGGGTTATAATGAAAGAAAGATTAAGATGGCCAGGCCAAGTTTTACCAATAAAGGATGCCACATTGCCAAGGATTGTCTTTTATCATCCATCTGGGGCCAAATAAAAAGTAAGCTGTCTCTCAATGGGGTGGGAAGAGGTTATAGGGAGGGATTCAAAGGAGCTACATAGAAGGGGAGAAGGGATGAAGCTATTAATAAATTGGGGTTGAGGATGAGCATGCTAGGCTGTTGGTCTCAGGAGACTTGGTACTATACTGGGCTCTTACTTAGTTTTTAGGTTTCAAAACACCTTATTTGTCTAAATCATACAAAGAAAACACTTGAAGAACATTACATGACAAAGGTATTTTATTTTAACTCCTTCTGTGCATAAAAGCAATTAGTTGTTTATGTGCACTTATTGATGATGTATGATTACATTCTGTGCATCTTAGAACTTTTTCATCTACAATGGAATTCTTGTTGTAAAGTTGTAAATGGTTGTCAAAATGAATTACTGATCTACCACCTTATCTTGCTGGCAAATGCAATTTAAGGTAATTACTTATTTGAAAAGATATCTAAATATAAAACAGTTCTTTGCATTAAACTGTAATTAAGGAGCAATGTAGCACAATAGTAACCAAAAATGTCCAAAAAGAATTGATATCAATTGACATATCAAAAGAATAGAATTTTTATCCTAAACGCTTAGATAGTTGTGTATTGTATTCTTTCTTTTTTAATTTTTTTTCACTATTTCAGAGTTTTCATTCTTTATGAGTGGATTCAAATATAATATTGCATATTATTCATACTGTCTACACTTATAGTTTTATACAGTTGCAAAAGTTTGGTAAAACCAAACACAGGGTCTTTGTGTCTAATATTACCATGGAAGCCGTTTCCGGAGAGAGCGGCATCAACTGTGCATGATATAGCCCAGGAATTGTTTAACCCCTTTCTAATGCTTCTTCCCATATTTATTTTAATACAGGCTTGTCAAGAGCCTATCTGCCCATAGCCTGTAACAGTTTCCCTGCACGCAATCACTTTACCATTTACAAATAACAAATTTACCTGACGCAAAGATTCATCGAAGCATTCTGCTAACGTCCTTTCAGTAATTTCTGTTTGGTAGTCCAGGTTGAGCCGTGAGTTTCTGTATTGCTGAAAGGCTGTCAGAACAGTCCTTTTCTTGGGTCCTTCTTCACCTTGCCGTGACTGTTTCGTTCCAGATCCTACAATTTCCAAAAAAAAAATTAAAATAAAAAAAATTACAAATGAAAAAATTACAGAAAATTTTCAAATTTGTAAAAAACAATTCACAAAAAAAATATTAACTACGCATGAAAGAGTTAATGAATAGAAATACTTAGAGTTTTTTATTAGTAAAGTTGGCTATCCACGGAAACCAAAAATAAATTCTCATATATTTCATAACATATAGATTCTCCGAGAATTTCTTCATGAATGCAGATTATGGTGCCTGGATAAACCGATCAACTTGAACTGCCAGCGATTATGGTGTCTTGGGAAATCAATCAATTTTAATTGATTGATTGAAAGAGGGAGACAGAGGTACAGTGTAAAGCACATATTAAGGGATGCGTGCGGCACTTCAAATTTTTCTTCAAATGGCCCTATTTAAGGTCTCCGTTATTTTATATTACCAGAGTGAGACTTTAGCCTTTGTAATTACGAACCGTAATAATTATAAAATTATGACCGAAAACCAAACTTTCTATACTCTCATGCTAGTTGGCAGTCAAACAGACAAAGCATAGTACTGGCAAATCCTCTCTACACTGTACATTGTAAACCCCCTCATCATATCGATCATATGTATCCAACTGTGCCTATCTTATCTACAGTATTTAGCCTACTTGTTTAGGGGATAAGTTACTTTACAAACTAGAACTATAAATTGTAAAAGAGACTGATGATCCATCTCAAGGAGCTGACCTGTAAGGGGTTCATAGTCAACCCTTTACTGAGGGTTGTCACCAATCCCTATAAAGTAGGGGTTGGTGATATATTATAGGCTATACTCAGGGTAGACTCACTAAACTAAAGTTACTTTACAAAGCAGAATTGCATATTGTTAAAAATAAATGAATAAAGATGCTAAATTAATCGCATGTTTTTTCACCGCATATCTATATATATAAAAATAAGTTGTCTGTCTGTCTGTCGAGTGACGTCATTATATGACGTCTGAATTATTTCATCATATACCAATTCAAAAACGAATGTATTCAAGCCGAAGTAGCTGAGCTGGTAAAGCGTTATGTTCCAGGTTCTAGGTCCGAGAGGTTCCAGGTTCGAACCTTGGCTTTAGCATTAATACAAAAGCAGCTTTGTTGAAGTCGAAGTCAAAGTGTGTATTGAGGATTTGCAAGAACGAATATTTATATGCAGTACAGACAATGGAATTATGTAAGTAACTAAAAATATATATAGAGAGAGGGAAAATCCCTATCGTGCAATCGTTACGTCATATTACTATGGATGATGTAAATTTCACGACAAGCTCTACCTAGTGCTAAAGTGGTTACAGATTCTTCTAAATGTCGTTTTTGGACTTGCATCTCTGTCCTTAAGTTTCGTTCAGAAAGGCTCAGTACTTACTGTTAAAGATCACATTGCAAAGGGCAGTTACTGAACCGATGACCTTGAAGTTGACTTGAGTTGACTTTTTGTTTGTCGCAAAAGTCAAGTATAGTCAGACTGATAAACGCCACCCTCTATTAAACGTCGAACTTTTGAACAAATATTTGTAAAATTATTGAAAATTGTCGTTTATTACAAAACAGACCAAACAAGAACAAGTAAATAATTTATATGAGTTTTATGTGTTATTTATCAACCAATTCTTCCAAACTAAAGATAACAACGAATATTGCAACAGTTAGTCATGAAGAATTTTTGCATGACTTTCACTTTATTGATTACAATTTTCAGTCGTAATAAACGCCGCCCTTTATTATTAAACGCCGCATGCAAAAGCTAGGGTTTGTAATAAACACCAAGGCGTTTATTAGAGGAAGCACGGCATTTGAATCTGTGCTACAAGAGATCCACTGCGCCGTTATTAATCTCTTTTCTTGGAATTGTTCTACGTATGTACGAGCGTATGTACACAAGCCGGCAAAGCTTCCAAAACTCTGACCAAATACAGTTGTGTTTGTGGATCGCGAGTCTTAGCGTCTCGGCCACACTCGTCCAATTCGTTTCTCCATCCGACTTGGCGATAAATGGATTAATCAGCGTAATCAGACCTTTCCTCGCTGTGATTTGCTTTTGTAACGTTGATCTCTCTTCTTTATAAAGTATGGAAATAAATACAATTTGTTATTGTTGCGTCGCTTTCATTCTGTGTACAGCACTAAACTGCATTATCCGAATTAATCATCCCTAGTATTTCGAGAATACCAAGATGAGACGAAAGAAACCAAATCAATCGATGACAAAAATTTATCATTTAACTCTTCCTTACAAGATATATCCCTACAACGATATTTTATTTATTTACAAAGCATACCTGGAGTGGTAGCGCCCTTGATTACGCAACAACCTTTTGTATTTTCTTGGTTCAATTCGGCATGTTAATCCCAGATATTGGTTTACAGAGAGCGTAAAATCTTTCCAAGATTTGATTACTGGCCTTTGGTTCCTTTGATGGTTTTTTCTCGACTTTAAGATCGGCTTTCGAGGCAGTATGAAAACATCATAGACACAGAGCGTCGAGTCCACTCAAGGCTGACGGAATGGTTTTTTTAATTACATCTTTATACACACATGCTTACATTACACAACTACACTGTGCCCACCCAATAGGTAAAACTTGCCCACGCCCCCCCCCCCGAAATTTCTTACGGGCATTTAAAAGGTGGATTACTTGAGTATTTCAATTCACTTACGCAATGAGATAAGAAAGATGGGAAGTGTAAGTCTCTCAATTGCAATTTTGAGCCTTCTAGGGACTCTAAAAATTCAAATGCTTAAGTAGTTGCTTAGGTATCACTACCTATGAAATACCAAATGATGGTTGGATCTTTGATCTCTTTGCTTGACAAATTATCAACAATGTAATATTTGTTATATATAAACTGTTTGTAATCAATTCTTAATGAAAAACGTTACTTGATTTGTTTTTCAGGCGTTTAAAAATTGTCCCTCCTGAATTTGAGGCCTCGAGTTGTTCAGCTTGTTGCTTAGATTTTGGACCAAATCGAGGTCTCAAACCTAAGCAACTGAGTTGCTTATAAAAAAAAGTCACTCTGACAGCCAATAACCAAGAAGACTATAACCTATAGACGCAGCTTTTCTTGTGAACACATGACATCTGTATCATGAGTAAATAGAATGACGATGAAGCAATTGAAGGAACAAAGACCAATAATCCATCTCTTACCCCATATAAACTTTCCAACTGCATGGTCCATTTTGGCTGTATGCGTAAGAAGTTGAAGCTTTCTAGCCGTGTCCTTCTGCAGGCTTAGTTTAAATTCTAAAATCATGAAAAGAAAGGGATAAGGGGACAGAGAGTATTATTGGTGTAAGTTAGGAAAGAATAATTTCAGTTCTCCTTTCATATTTGACTGTAAAGGAATGCATACCCTACTTACTTGCCTATTTTCATGTAAATATGTACTCAAGCAAACCCGTCCTACCAGCAACCACCAATAGGTTATAAGAAGACCAGGTCTAAGTAGCCCGTTTTGTTGTAAAACTGCCACAAACATACTCGGTTAAGAGCTGTCAGCCTCAAATAGTTTCATTTTTTTCTTTTTGATTTCATTCTAACGACTTGTGCTCTGAGAAGCGTCGCAAGAAACAAGCCGTTTGATAAAAATTACGTTGCGCCATTTCGCGTAGTTTTCGAATTCGTACGCTAGATTCCCCAAGCATCATTCAGATGACGTTTCACTTAAATGTGAGTTTTAAAATGTGATGCTGACAGGATACTAGAACCGTAACTAAGCTGTTTGCCGTTGCTACGCAGCTTGGTATAAACGTCGATTCTTTTCCGATTTCACTCTGACGCTTTGTGCTCTAAGAAGTAATCCAAGAAACAATCCATTCGATAAAAAGTTAGTTTTGCTATTTCGCGCAGTTCAGGAATTTGTAACCTTCGTTCTCTACGCATCATTCAGGAGAAGTTCCACTTAAAACGCGAAACTTACAATGTCGCATCGACAGGGCACTAGAACGGCAAATGAATAGCTTGGCGCTACCATACAGCTTGGTAGAAAGCTAGCAAATGCTGTCACGTCAAACAATGTCCTTTTCTTCAGCCATGAAAGCCCTTCATGTGCTGACGACTATCAAGAGGATTCGTTTAGGGCATTAGCCTAAGCCAGATATCCTTCTCACCTTGCCGCTTTAGAAGCTGCATTTATTAAAACAAAGAAGCCGGTACTCTGTCGAAAAAAAGAATCTGTTTACAATTTACGCCTTTTTCAATAACACGAGTGGCAGAAAACGTGTCGCTCTCGTGACCGGTATTTTCTGGGATCTCCTCGTTTCCTATAAATTCATCGTAATAGCTTTCTAATTTCACTCCGTACGATTGTAGTGATCAGTGTATGGCGACAACGTGTAGCAAAATGAATCCGTTACTCAACGCAATATTCAAATTTTGAGTAGCATTCTCTGAAGGCATGCATTCCATCCTTAATTACATAAAAGTTGTTTCAGCCACAAATCAGCAGGAATCCACCTATTTGAGCTAAGAATCAGCAGATCATCTGATCCTTGGAGAGTGAATTGCTTTGAAAGGCTTACAGCCATATCTCAGAGATATATGAGAGCACCAACGACGTTCATACTCAGCCAAAAACTCTTCAACTTATGGAAATATTTTCCCAGGAAGTCAAAATCTCCTTTTGCCAGAAAAAGGTCTCTCTACCTTGTTAAATTCAATTCACATTCAGGAGGTCAGAGTCTGTGTGTGATGCCGCAACTAACTGATTATGCTCAGATCTCCAAATACTTAAGCAGATTCTTAGTAATTTAACCAAACGTGAGTTTAGTCGAGCAACAAAAAGGACCTTTTGGCAACGTCAAAATCAAAAGTCTTGAAAGGAAACTTCACAACTCTTAAGTTTGACTATGATCTATGTGGATGTAGACCCATAGTGCGTTTCTTCGAACCTATTATTTTGCAAAAGAACTGCAAGGGCTATATTTACTCATAGCCCGCCGTGTCGGAGAGCCTGTGTCAAAGACATTAAAAAGAGGATGTTTCAAAAAGACAAACTTGCGAAAAATACGAGGGAAACGCAGTTAACGATATGACTTCTCAAGTACAGCATGTACAATAGTGAATGTTGGACAATTTCCCTCCTCATTAAAATGAAGTTTTAAGCGGTGAGGTTTAGGTTCTATGGGCGACGACCAGAGGTACAAAGGGGGTGATATCGTGGTACGTCATTACGTGTTAGCTTTGTTTCCGTTTTGATTGTACTCTATGCCTTATCCTGAAAAGATTCAACACTTCCTGTAACAGTTTGTAACGAGTTCAAATACCTATAAGTCTAGCAAAAGCACCAACATACCCCATTAAAGTTGATAGAGACAATGTATTTATGTCGGGGTAATTTTACAAATTATTAAAGTAAAGTATAATTTTCAGGATTAAAGTTACTATATTTTCTTTACGTGAATGGAAAAAGGAGCTGGAACAAAATGACGATATCGAAACCCAATATTGTTCTCACAAACTCAAAAACAACAAAGCTACTGGTCGAGACGAAGTCAACGCAGAGTTTATTAATTATAGCTGTAGAGAGCTATATGAGTAAATTGCATCTCTGCTCAATACTATGAGTGAAACAGGTAAATATCAAGAGGAGGTCAGAGAGAGGCATCCTGACCCCTCTAGCAAAGGCTCCAAAGAAGGATGAACAAGTAAATGTGAGACCCATCATACTCCTTTCCTTGATAAGAAAGATTATTACCATAACACTAATTGATCGATGTTGGGAGCGGATGAAGAGTCACATCTTCCTAAAACGAGCAGCATATCAGTAAGGCAGATCCACCACTGAGCAAGTATTTACTATCAAAGTGCTTACAGAAAAGGCCATGATGTCACAAAATTACGACATCTTTCTTCTTCTCTTGGATATGTCCAAAGCCTTCGACACAGTTAACCACTCCAAGCTGATTCAGATTCTCAAGAATATCCTCACTCCAAGTGAGCTCCACGTGATGTCATTTCTAATAATCGATGTCATTCTCAAAGTGAAAATAAAGTACAACGTTGGCGCTGATATACTTACTGCGAAGACACATTACATAAATTGCATAGGATCACACTATTTTCATGACATTAACAGATAAAGAAAAACTAGTTGCAGTAATTTCTAATGGAGTTTCAGTTTTCTCACTATTACAGGAAAGAGAAGAATTACCTCAAAATGCAACAATGTATGATTTTGTTCTCAAAGTTATTCCTGAAGATCTCAAAGAAGGACTATCAGTTGAATTAATTGATGAAGTTTTCCAGTATGTCACATCCGCACATAGTTCATAAAGTACAAAAATCTAGGTAAACCATACGATGAACTCTATTGCAACTCTTGGTTCTCACTGCTCACTACAAGTTCTAAAAGGTGCAAAAGATGAAGGCCTAAAGACCCTGCTAGTCTGTGAGAAAAAACGTGAAAAATTATACAAGAGATTTCCATTTATCGATGAATTAATCATAGTAGATTCTTTCAAAGAAGTTCTTGATCAAAAATGCCAATCTATCTTGGAGCAAAATAATGCAGTATTGATTCCCCATGGCACACTCATTGCTCAAATGAGTTCTGATGAAATAGAATCAATCAAGACTCCAATTTTTGGAAACAAGTGGATTCTCAGATGGGAATCAGACAGAGAAATGAAAGAAAAGCTCATGAGAGAGGCAAACCTTCCGATGCCTAAACCAGTAACTAATCCAAGTGAAATTGAAAAATTATCCATTGTGAAAAGACAAGGGGCAGCAGGTGGAAAAGGATACTTTATGGCAGCAAATGAAGACGATTACAATACTAAAAGAAATCAATTGATTGCTGAAGGAATTATTTCTAAAGATGAAACACTATACATTCAAGAATATGCTGCAGGTGTTTTGGCTTATTTGACATTTTTCTATTCACCATTAAAAGAAGAACTAGAATTCTATGGTGTTGATCAACGACATGAATCAGATATCGAAGGTCTAGGAAGAATTCCTGCCGAACAGCAACTAAAGTCAGACAAAGTTCCATCATTCAACGTTATTGGAAACAGTCCACTTGTGTTACGTGAATCATTACTAGACGAAGTATACACAATGGGAGAGAATTTTGTCGAAGCTGCAAAAAGAGTTGTTGCACCTGGAATGAACGGACCATTTTGTATAGAAGGAGTATATGATGAAAATGCAAAATTCACATCATTTGAGTTTTCAGCTAGAATCGTAGCGGGATCAAACATCTACATGGATGGCTCCCCATACTATTCTCTATTATTCAATGAAACAATGAGTATGGGAAAAAGAATTGCAAGAGAAGTAAAACTTGCATCAGAATCAAATCAAGTAGATAAGATTACTACTTAGATTTTGCAGTAACTTCCATTCCATGCTGAGATTTTACAATATACTTGTCTCTAATCTTAACACTGGCCCAATCAATTATCAATACAGTAACCAACACCACCACCATAAAGATAGCAGCCTTGCCATACTCAAAGAATTTGATATAATTGATTATATAGAATCCAATTCCACCGGCACCAACTAGACCCAATATGCTGGTTTGTCTTACGTTATAGTCAAACATGTAGAGAACCTGACCTAGCAAGTGAGAAGCAGACTCAGGAATCACAACATAGCGAATCAATTGCCATTTTGATACTCCAATAGAACTTACTGCATCCATAGGGTCCGTATCAATTGTTTCAGCAAGACATATATTAGAAGGTTGTTACTAGGTACTAAAACACATTAGCTTGAAACAGTGCAACAGTTCATGTTGGATAAAACAAGGATAGAGCACTTTAGTTTCCCTTGGCACTTAATAAATATATGACACATGGCTAGCGCATTGATTTCAAAGTAATAGCGTTATGCATGGTTTAGTATAACACCATCAATGGAGTCATATACCTGACTTAATCAACTCATTTGCATTACCTAGAAATAGTTGAAGAATACCTAGGCCTCATAGATTCAAGTTACAAGTGTAGTTTCCAGAGCCTATTTTCCTGAAAATATTTTTGTGAAAATTTAAGTATTGCAATATCTATTAAAGATCACATTGATTTACTCAATTTTTATAGACATTAACTGAGACATATTAATCACACTAAACCATAATACAGTGTAATTGATACCACAAAATCTGATGTAGATGCAAGGAAAAATTTAGAACTGAGCAGATTTTTGTACAAACCCAAACATTGGAATATGTACTAATTTAAGATAACCTTGTTTGGCTCAATTTTTATGGACAAAACTGAGACATATAAATCAAAAGAAACCACAATACACTGTACTCTGCACTACTAAAACTGCTTTATGTGCATGGAAAATTTAGAATTTTTGTTTGCTATCCAATTTACCTTCTTTTCTGATGGACTAAAGTTATGTTGTGTTAGGGAGCATGAGTAATTGCTTGAATTCCCTTTCACTGTATAATTGCACATACAGCCTTTTTCAGTTTTTACTGAAAACATCGTATGAACTTTTTTCATTGCCAACCTGTTGCCAAACCCTGCCTCAATGTCAACTGCCTCGCCCACATGAAGTCCAGTACTAAACTTTGATGAAATTTGTAGAGTTGGCATACCTTATTTCCTCCAATAAACCCCACTCTCTATCAAATGCTACACTTCTAGCTGAACATTTGTAATAAATGCCACTTTCTAATAAATGCCACACCTTGAAAAATGATTTTCATTAGGAAACTAATCAAACAAGACATAACAAATGGATTATCAGAGTTTTACTTGTTTTTTATTGATACATTTTTCCACAACTTAAGATAAAATTCATTATTGATTTTTTCTGCCTCAACAATTTATCATGACGGATTATGGCATGACTTCACTTGGCTGATAATATTTTTCATTTTGTATTAGGTGACACCCTCCATTACACACAATATTTAAGAGCTGCCGAGTGAAACAAATGCCACTGTATTTATTAGCAGAAATACAGTATATAACATCTTCTGCCTGTCTCAAACTTCCCCTAAAGTCTATTAGTTCTCTTGATCATACCAGCATGGAAATAAAGTATTTGCTAAGTTGTTCATTCAAATTTAAAAATAAACGTTTTAATAAATAATAAACCTGATTAGGGTAAATATATATTATAAATGTCATCAACAATATATAATTGTAACAAATTGCCTAATTATCCATTACATACATGTATACCATACCTAGACTACTGGGAACCTATCGTCACACATTTGTAACACATAAAAGCATTTACGAAGTCAACAAAAGCGTTTATAAGTACCTTAGATAAACCTTTTAAACGTTTTAGACAAACTGCCAACAGCTCTCTTGATTCCAAATCACAAGTGATCCATGAGTTTGGTAATATAAACTGTACAAATATGTGTCATTTTAATACTTTTTTATGGCTCGCTTTTGCAAAAATATCAAAAGGGTGTAGGACAATTTTTTTAAAGTTGTAAATTTAGGTCAAAAAAGGATAATGACCGAAGAACAAATAAAAAAAGCAGCTGCGGCCTACGAGGCAAAATTAAGAAAATGGGCAAAAACCCAAGAAGGCCAACAGGATGGGTATGAGTACGAAAAGAGTTTTGTCGAATTTACTCGGGAATCGGCCCAGGAGACGCTTAAAATAACTCTTGAGGATGGGCCCGATTCCAAAGATAAAAAAAAAGAGTAGTCAGCAGTTTTGGCCCTCTAGTTGTACCGAGCCGCCATTGCCTACACCCCGGCAAAGGATTTGGGGTAAGCGTGTATGTACAAGATCTGGCGTGTTTTGCCGGTCAACAGGATGTTTTCGATGAAGCTTGCGAGATGCTCTATCGAATTGGGGGCATACAAATAAGCGATAAACAAATAGAACGCATCTGTCATAAATATGGTCAGGCATTGGAAGAGCAGGCCAGGGATTTAGACTATGAGCCGGCTATTGAACAAGAGTTGCATTACGCTATGGCGGACGGGGCGATGGTATTAACCCGGGAAAAAGATGAAAAAGGGAAATCAAAATGGGCGGAGATGAAATTGGGTAGAGTATTTAAAGCCCAAGCGCATGTAGCCTTAGGTTGCAAAGAAGAAAGCCGCAAATGGATACGCCAGAGTCAATATGTAGCGCATTTAGGCAATTGCGAGGATTTCTTTGAAAAATTCATGTTGCTGTTAGATCCCTTAAAACAAGTCGTTTTCATAGCCGATGGTGCTAAATGGATATGGGAAAGAGTCCACGCTTTCTATCCGAATGCGATTCAAATCTTGGATTTTTTCCACGCTATGGAGCATTTGTGGACGGTATTGAACCTGTGCTGGAAGCTTAATTTTGAAACCGAAAGCCAGCGCAATGAGTGGGCCCAAACCCAAAAACAACTTTTGATGGAAGGACAGGTTCAACAAGTCTGTGAACATATAGCCGCTTTAAAAACATCCACCCTTGAGCAAAAAGAAAAGCAAGAGGAATTGATAGGATATTATCAAAACAACAAAGGGCGCATGGATTACGGAACCTATCTGGAAAATGGATGGCTCATTGGTTCCGGGCCAATAGAATCTGCTCACCGGGAAGTGATTCAAAAAAGATTAAAACGATCCGGGCAGAGATGGACCAGGCCAGGCGCTCAGCAAATTGCTAATTTAAGGGTCGCTTATAAAAGCAATAATTGGCCCGCTGTTCAAAAATTAATTAAAATTAGGGCATGAAAAAAATTGTCCTACACCCATTTTGATGCGTTTGCCCTGTTTGACCAGTCTACTACTTTGACAATCAGATCAATCGATCAACGACTGGCCGACTAACAACTGACGACTTACGGCTTACGACTTACGACTAGTTGACTTAAGTCATTTCCCCAGTCGCCGCCTACACGACTATTTCTTATGATGCGATGGCAAATTCTCCTATTATTACCCCTCCTTAGTCAAGTAGCTCCTCTGCTACTTGTCGCGCAAGGCGCGGGCTCCCTACAATCGCCGTCGACCTCGGAAGAAGCCTTTCAATCGCCCAAAGCTCTTGCCTATATGCGGCTTGATGGATCGTCTAAAATATCTGATCGACGAGACATGGTATCAGATTTTCAGACCAAGTAAGTTTGAGTTTTATTATCAGTCACAAATAATAAAGAACTAGTTATTAGGGAGAGCCGTAAACCTTCAAAGTATGCAGCGCTGTCGTGCTGAAATAGTCAATAGATATTGATAGTTATATACTTTGACAATTGCATATAAAATGGATTGGTGCGTTTAACATTTCTAAGTGGGCATTGCATGATCGACTGCCGACAATATCGCATCGGACAGGCACCATGTTAGCTTTCTAGACTAATTGAATTAATATATTACCATTAGAAGCAAACTGCAGGGTCTGACAGGAATTCAGTTCTTCATCGGTTATATACAAGCTTGTAATGTAAAACAGATCAGATCTTGTATTATTCTTTTTTATACCATCTCCCAGTGTTTCTAACATTCCATATTTTCCACAGGAGTGATATTTTCGTCTTTCTACTGAGCACGAGAGCTGGAGGCCTTGGAATCAATCTTACAGCAGCAGACACAGTAAGTGTTCACTAGTCTTACTGTATATAGAAAGTTTTTCCTCCATGACTTAGTTACCCGCCTTAGGGTCAGATGGCCCCAAAGAATTTGTCTCAACAGTTGTGAAGATTTTTATGTGGGCCCCACGTTGTAAATATCTAAGTAGTTGATCTTGTTTTCATTATGAGGATAGTTTTGAAGGAAAGCAGTTTGAGTGTGACGTAGTGTTCGTTAAGTACGCACTTCTAATGTCCAGCACCGAAGCGAGAAAGAAGAGTTGATCACTGGATTGTGCTGGTTATGTATGAAGAAGTGAAATGGTTGGAACACGTTCCACACCACTCGCGCCTATTTCGTTCTCATTTTCTGACTTTATATTTCTTTTTAGGTAATATTTTATGACAGCGACTGGAACCCTACTGTTGATCAACAGGTAAAATTGTAAAGCGATCTACGTATTCATAGCTAGTATTAGTGGTAGCCAAGCAGACAGAGGTGCTAAAACGATTAATGTGATGTTGATATACACCTTCTATTTCCAAACATTTGATTGAAAGGGCATTATGTTCTTATTGCCTGTGTAATGTACCTTTAACTACTTATGATACAGAACTGGTAATAATCACGTGGTCGTATATAAACCATAGACCTTTTGAAGGCAGGGTCACAATCTTCAAATATTTTTCTTTATTTTAAGGTCTCTGCTTCAATCAGAGGCACAAAGGTGCCTCCCATACCCAATGATATGTTATGATAAAGTTTCCACCAGCAATTTGAGAGATGAGAATGTTTGGTTTCCTCGATCGGTTGATAATAACTTTGTCCAAACAGGCTCGACATTTTAAGGTGATGAAAAATTGCTACTTGTTTGTGATTCATATAAGACGTATTGGTAGAGTCGATGTCACTAGCAATTAAATTGAGCATGAAGAACATCGTTGAGCATCCAGGCACGACTACGGTTGAATTATATGTAATGTGTATTTGTTATTTCTTTGGTTGTGGATAAACAAACTTAATGTAATTGTCTCTAAGGATTAACTATATTTGTTTGAAAGAATTAATGAAATTCGGATTAATGAAATCGTTTTTTACTTAGAAGCTAGAACATTGTTTCCAGAGTGAAAATTAATTTTGCTCAGTTCATAAAATTATAAACAGGATTCAAATGATAAGCTTGTGATAGGCATGATTCAAACTTCAATCAGCAGCCTCCCATTTTCATGCTCCAGTGCGTCATGCAAAATCTTTTTAATGATTGGACAACTACAAATGACTACAATAAGAAAATCACTCTATAACTGAAATGTTACACGCAAAGTTCTCATTTGACGAGAGTTTCGAGTTTCGGATAACCCAGTTAATTTGTTTCTGGTATCCATGTGGAGGTATGGGTTTGTTTAGTGCTCCTAGATTTTTAACGAAAATTACAAGCTCTTATCAAAATCAGAATATCGAGGGCGTGTTTAGAGAAGACAAAGCTTCTTTAAGACAGACTGAGAAACGGGCCCTCAGGCGATTGCTTTTGATTGACGACCATTCCAAAAGTAGGATCTGAATCAAATGTAACAGAAATACTGGACAACCCTCATGCAGGAACTGTACATTCCAATCCTAAACAATGTTGTAAAATTCTTTGCTTTTTACAAAATGTAAACACCCTTGCCGTGGAGAGGATAAAGTACTTAAACGTACTCTTGATTCTTGATGTGACAATCTTGATGTGACAATCGCATATCTACACAAACTGGTGAAGGGAAATACATTAACTGTTCCAGCAACATAAATGCTCGTCTGTCTTGTTGTCTGGACCTCTCAAAGGAAGATACATAAAATCATTGAGCTCACAGTATGTTCGTGAAGGTGGATTCGGAGCATTGTCTAAGATATATACCTTTCCTCTTATCATAGAAAAGGTTAAAACTTAAAGTGACGTCGTCTACATTTTATTTTACATACAAAAGAGTTGTCCTTCTTACAAAATACACTATGGTACATTATTTCATCATCCACATATATGAGGACACCTTGATGATAGAGGGTGAATGGTACTACAGGCCCCGACTATGCTCCTGTATGTCAGTGCCTATGTTGCAACTTGGTATCACAAAGGGTGGGGTTTGAGATGAGCGAAAGAAAATTTAAAGTAAATTTAAATACTATCGGGAACAAAGAATTTGAACAGGCAAAATGTAATTTGAGATGTGGTTACCGAACGTAAAGGTGAAGACATAATGAAAAAGGAAAGATCTGGAAAAACACCTCAAAATTATATACCTAAATGCCAATGCGGTAACGATGATTTTGACAAGTTTACATCTTTATCATTAAAGGAAATTCTACATTAGCATGACATAACTGGATGCAGTGAAATCGGCATCCGTATTAAAAGACTCTTTTAATGTTGTCTACTGTTACTGCATATTACCCATGTGTAAACAAAGCCGTGCCATTTATCCAACTCGTATAACGACTACTCCACAGAAGAAATCGGATTACTCCATACTCTATAAGAGATACGAAGTGTGCACTTCCAACTCAAGGAACACAACATGCTCTTTCTCCTGCGGTGAAACAGCGGTAGTGACACAAACACAACATAAATTGGAACATTAAAATCCGTACACTTGACCACGAATCCAGAATGTTTTGGGAAATATTTTAAGGCGGGCATCCACACCCTTAGATAAGTGATGAATCAATCAATCAATCAATCAATCAATCAATCAATCAATCAATCAATCAATCAATCAATCAATCAATCAATCAATCAAAGCATCATGATCTGCCATGTGGGAGTGTAAAATAAGGGACGTAGGAGAGGGGGCCAAGGGGGGTTGAGCCTCTCCCAGACTTTTGGAGAGACACGTTTTCAAACTTGTGTTAAATAGTTGAAAATAACATGTTAATTACTCTTCTGATCTTTATCAAAATATTTCCAATATTGTATGAATGAAAGGAACATGGTTCTATTGGTAGCACATTAATGTTTAATTCTGGTGATACATAAAATCAAAAGCTGCAAATAAATGAGAGAAGACCTTACTCATAGTTGGTTACTTTCATTCAAGAAATGGGCTTTGAACCTCGGACAGAATAGAAAAAAAATAATGGATCTTTATATAACGTATAGAAATCGGAGACCAACAATTCATCATTCGTAAATATTTTCGTGTATTTCACACATCAGACGATAATAACCTGAAACAACCAAAATACAACTTATTAGTTATATGTCTACAAAAGCACTAAGTGAGAAATTGCACAGTGTAAGTCTTGAAGAATGGTTAGTGATAAGCAGAAGCTAACTACAACTAAGTCTTGATTGTGTCTTTATGTAACGGCTTAAAGCCAAGAACAGCAATGCTTTCTGTTACTACAATGTTGTTAAATTCCTTCAAACATAGGCGAAGAAGTCAGATATAAGTACCATCTCAAGAAATCATTAAAGACAACAAGGTGATTTGATGTAGCCAATCTTGCTTAGTGTAGTCAAGAATATAAAGGTAATGATTGAAAAGATTCGACTTTTGCAGAATTTGGGTGATTTTAGTTTAAACTGACACTGATTTTAATTTCTCCATTCTCCTTTTTTACTAGACTTTACGACTTAATCAGGCTGCTTTGTCCAACACAACGACAGGGCACATAATCAACATGGTATCTAGTGATGGGCAGAAATTACTAACGGTACGTATCACTAAAGTACATGTCATGACATTTGTTAGCACATACAGATTTACAGGATAAACAGTCATGACATGATTTCTTATCTTCATTGTATTTCATGGAAACATAAAAAAGTCATAGTCCCTACGTTTTAAGGTGCAGCGCCAACATGTCAACGGGGAGAACTAAGATATAATCAAAGATTTCAGGGGTTTTCTTTGTTCTAGTCAATATTCAGAAAGGATTGTGCACCTTTTGACACTATGATTTGACAAGGTACTCTTTTTTCCTCTTGCTTCAGCGTTTTCGTTTTCTCTTTGCTAAGGAAAATATGACTCAGCTAAACACTAAAGGTGCTACAAAAAGCGCCCCCAGTCGCGCCTCTACTGCCTTGTTAGGTAGCTTTTTTATTAAGTTGATGCTTGGTAATGATAAAATATTTTAATAGCGTAAGCTTCTGAATCAATGTCAAATATTTTTATGATATTTCTGACGGCACCACCAATTTAATAACATTAGTGTATTATGAAAACCATTGAATTTTTAAAATCAGAACATGTTTAATAGGTGTACTACTTCTATTTGTTAAATAATTTTACTTCTTGTGTTTTCCTCTTAATGATACTAATTTTTTTCAACAACGTAGGTGTTACTTGCGAAAATTGAAGGGAAATAAACCCTAGGCATAAACTCTCATAAAAATGTAAATCTGTGAGGTCAGCACCACTCTCTTTTGAGTCCCTAAATACATACGAATAATCTGTAGGGTAAAGATATAAAAGTAGTTCTGAAGGGTAGACATTAAAAGAGAAGGTTTTATTGACATACGTGTTAAAGAAATGAAACATAAAACAATTGAGAACCCATAGGAAAATATGCAATAGAAATGAATAATGAAGCAATCAAGAAAGTAATTGATGTGGTAATGATTTTAGTCAAATAGCAACGGTTCAGAATGGTACTGAATTATTCTAAATATAAGAAATAGTTGTCTCTGAGAACTCGTGGTATATACTGTATGTTAAAAACTAACACTACAGCCACCACGGTTGAAGATTAACGCACTCTCTAAAAGGTGCCAATTCCTTTCTGTTTAAATGCCATGGCCGTTAACAGCTGTTGACGATTTACTTAAAGATTAAGGAAACCTGTCTTAATGTCCATCTCCATGATATTCTGAAAATCCTTCAGTTCTTCCATGTCTTGCCCTTTTGCTCCTTTCTCCGATATTGAATCAATCATATATTGAATCACTTTAGCATTTCAAGCCTTTTCACGTCTTTACTCCGAAATTGAATCACTCCGATATTGAATCACTTTGTCTTTTCACGTTCTTTCGGCCTGCTTTTTTACGCTGCTAATATTAACTGCCAACCTTTTCTCATCTAGGCACATGCCCCCCAAGAGTCAACAGTATACGCGACATTGTGTCTAAAGATTGTTTAATGTTACAAAACCTTCGCTCAAATAGTTACGCCATGCAAAAATAGCAACACAGCTCTCATCCAAACATCTAAGCTAAACTTTGATGTTGTCAAAAGCATTCTATACATACTGTAGGCATTGAAGATATGTATTAGAAAAGTCTATTCCTCAGCCTCGTGTGTTCTTTTGTTTGGAGTCCGTCTCTTCCCATTCTTGATGCGTTTGATCAATATGACATTCAACTTTCTGCCTTACCAATACATTTTATCTCCTTTCAGTTTCCTATTTATCCCTTTGACAGGCCTTTACTAAAAATATTTTATTTGCTGTATATTACAAAGACATTCACCGTTGATGCTACACGATAACTTAAGATTAAGACTTTTTGTCATTGCCAATCTTCAGTTTAGTCCCTTGGTAAGCAGTGGGGCCATTCCCCAGGAGTTTGTCTTTCCAAAAGGGAAAGGCTTTGCCCTGGGGCGGGGATCACCATAGAGATTGTTTGGGGCCATCTATTTCAATTCCAACTTTTAACTTTCTGTCATTGCCACCGGATCACATTCACAGAGATAACATGTTTGCTTTAGGCTCCAGAAGTCTGAGCAATGCAGATACAGATTATAGCTTGAAGAGGCGAATGATGCTTGAAACATTTATATCACTATCAAAAAAAGCTTCTGAAACCAAACAGATATTTATCCAGCGTATTCATAATAGGCTAAATTGATAGGCAAACAGAATTAGCGCCATCCGGCTTGAGTTGGAAAAGGCATTGGTACCCGCTGTGTCAGTATCAGATTTGTTTGAATAAGTATTTCAATGTGCAATCTTCAAAGCAACAATTTCGAAAGCTGGTCGTATAGCAGTCAAAGAGTTGGTAAGCCTTTATGCTAAGAAATATTCCTCCGGTTCAATCCGCTTTGGGTAGTCTCGGCATAGCTAAATGTAATGTATCAGGTACCGTATTTCCTGCTCTTTTAATTATCAGTTTCCTATCAAATTTGAAATGTCGAGTTGTTAAGAACAAGCAGAAGTTGCATTCCTTGAGCATATTCTCCTTATCAGATAATCGTAAGTGTATACACACATCACCTCTGGATCATTACTTGCTTTTTAGGTAAACCACATCCACAGTTTGGTGATGTGTGCATTTGATTTTTTTACAAAAGTGAGAAGATATCTTGTAGGCAGTGATCAGCTCAACTTTACAGTTTTCTATTTTTTGCCCACACAATTATTGATCAGTACTTCATTAAATAGATTACACTCTTTGAATCTGATAACAGTCATATCTTATTTGTTGTTGAGATGAGATTTTGATGAAATTAGCCCTGGAAATAAATTATTAGGAGTTAAATATTGAAAATAAAATACCTCGCTTGCTTAAATGCCTCCCAGCAAATAAATACCCCATTTTTTTGCTAGAAAGTTAATAACGAAACCTTGGGGGTATTTGTTCTGGAGATTTTGGAAACTAATAGTTTGTGCTTAGACCAAGAATATCTGCTAGAAAATTGACAGTGTAAAAGACTTGAGAGATAGTCTGGCATATGCCAGGTTTAGTTTTGCTAATAATTTCAAGATAAGACTAGTTGCTTTAGCACCAGAAAAGGAATAGAATTCTACAGTTTTTCAGGTTTACTAAGTAATCCAAAGACAGTATTCAATATTAACACCAAGCCAGTACCCAATGGTGCAGACTCATTTGTCACATCCAATTATGTGAGAGCCAATTTAAAAGATACATAACTTAAGAATTATGCTTTTCTTATAAGTATAACATTGATAGGCATATTAAGGTTCAATTTTGCCCCCAATTTTGTCATGATGCTTAACCTGATGTTTTTGTTACCATTAGGAATGTTAAGCTGGAATACTGATGCTTGAAAGGTTAAAATGATAGTGAGTAAATCATAATCTTATATATATACAGGATGGTTTTGTGTTTACAGGAAATGGGTCCAGCCTCTTAGTTGCAACACATTTCATCAACTGAGTACATAATGTGATGTAAAGGTGTGACTGGTAAAATCATATAAGCATATGCTAAGCATAGCTTGAGCCTGAAAGTTTTAGTCACGTGAGCATGGTTGTTTGCTTATGAAAAAAACCAATGTACGAAATAACTTTAACTTCCAAACTGCTTTTACTTTTCCCTGCTCAAAACTATTTTCTTTCTTTTTGATACTGCAAAGATGATTCCTTAGAGCATTAGGGGGTGTTACTATATGAAAATGGGTTTATAAGTCTCCACCTATATAAAAATTGACCTTGTTATACTATATACATAGGCTCCATGAAGGTATTCCCCTTATTGTTTCTCTAAAATTTGAAGGTATACAATGTGAGAGTTCACTCATTGCTGCAATAAGATGCGTAAATCTTAAGATTTGTGAATAGTTTTAACTTAATTATATAAATAAGCAGAACACCGCTGGCATCATTCATTCTTATGAAAACTCCTGTAGTTTTTCATATTACTACAAATCAGTTTCATTTCTCCTTGCCTTTCTGTAATTACAAAGAAGGTACTTTTTCTGCTGTCTTAACAAATGCACTATCATCATTATCGTCGTCGTCGTCATCATCATCATCATCGTCGTCTTAGCTTCTTAGCCAGTTCGGCAGGAATGTCGACGCTAATTCAGAGGGCTGGTAAAGAATTAGCTATTTGTCAAGTCAGTCACCTGATAAATCAATCAATTGATAAATCAATCAATCGATAAATCAATCAATTGATAAAACAATCAATTCATTTATAACACATTCATTTGATAAACTAATTAAGAAATTAATAAACCAATCAGTTGATAAATCAATCAACTGAATGATAAATGCAGTCAATTGATAAATCAACCAATTAATTGTTAAAAAAATGAATCAGTTATTAAAACAATCATCCAATTGACAGAGGAATTAATTAATAAATCAACTAACCAATTGTTAAAACAATCATCCAATTGATAAATCAATTAATTGATAAATCAACAAATCAATTAAAGAAACAATCATCCAATTGATAAATCAATCCATCAATTGTTAAACCAATCAATCAGTTATTAAAACAATCATCCAATTGATAAAGGAATTGATTAATAAATCAACAAATCAATTGTTAAAACAACCATGCAGTTGATAAGTCAATTAATTGATAAATCAACCTATCAATTGTAGAGACAATCATCCAATCGATAAATCAATTAATTGATAAATCAACAAATAAATTATAGAAACAATTATCCAATTGATAAAGGGATGAATTAATTAATCAACCAAGCTATTGTTAAAATAATCAACCATTTGATAAATCAATTAATTGATTAATCAACTAACCAATTGTTAAAACAATCGATCAATTGATAAAGCAATCAATCTATAAAGTAATCAGACAATGTAGTAGCCCTTCAATACAACCTGTTTATCCAACTTTGGCTAGTGTTCTTATGCTTTCTATCGTATAGTCACTCTGTATATCAAATGCATGGCTTATCTTAAAGTTGAGTTACTTTCTGACATCAATAATATGAATTACAAGGGATTCTAGAAAGCAAACAAAACAGAGTGGTAATTAATAATGCCATTAAACTGGTTTTCAGGTGTCACGTGGAGGAAGGGGTTTGTTTTCAAAAGAACACTAGAGAAATAGAAAATATGCCACCACCGGGCATCAAACCTGTGACCCACGATTTCACGGCGTGAGCTCTACCAACTGAGCTAGGTGATCTCCGATGTTAACATACTTCATTTCTCTAGTCGCCACATTAGCTTCCAGTCATCCACCGGTGGGCATCGACATCCAGCTCAACGCAATTGGAGACCAGTCTCTTTGCGCCATGTGACTTGACCAAGGAAGAACTGCCATCCGGCCCGTCATACATCCAAAGCCCAGTAAAGTTAGCAATTATCATCGAGACGAGAGGATTTGAAATGTTAGTTTTGAAAAGAACACTTAAGAAATAGAAATTATGTCATAATCAGGGATGAAACCCGTCTAAGTTTATCTTATGCCTTCTTTGATATGTATTTAAAATATATACAGAAACAGATTTTGATCATGTAGGATGAAAGTTGATAAATATTCACCCAGGCCACAACCAAATCTCCTCTCTCACCCCCAGTTGGTGGAGTCTGTTAAAGTTAAAATATTAAAATACATTACAGAGACAAAAACAATAAACTACTAGAGAACTCCATAGACTCCATTCCAGCTTTATAATTATTTATAAAGTTTAAAAATATTTATTTTTAATGTCATTCCTTGCAAGAATTTGATTCTTGCTTCCACATTCAATTTATGTACGAGTTTGTCAAGTAAAAGTTCTACTCTCCGTCATGAAAGGCATTTCCCGAAAATAATTCCTATTACAAGCCTCCGACAAGTCTCGAAATAAAATGCTCTTGTGTAGCTTTCTATGTTAGTCGGTCGCTAAACATGTTTGTCGTTGGGGATCACTGAATGGCCAGCAACAGTTTATTGAGCTGATATTACTTGCAAGAAATAAACATAGGTAGTGCCCTTGTTATCATTGTCACTAATGTAGGCGTGGATCGTGGCGGGAGGGATGTAATGGAGAGAGGTCCTCCACAACCATCGGCAAATGGGAACAACATGTCGTATGTCCTTGTCCCAAGATTTTCTTGGAATAATTGATGAAGTTGTACAGAGACACCCGTTGCCGTCGCCAATGGTTCTACTGCTGCACATTTAGCGAAAATGTAATACCAGTCTGCCTATTTGAATAATGGTAACAGATATACATAAGCCCACCTAGTCCTGTTTCCCTCTCCTTTGCGAGAGGAATCATGCCCGTGGTTACCAATATCAATACTATTCATATCAGTTTATTCACTTTTTCTGTTCTCTGTTCGTTGTAAGGGAAAGCAGAAGAAACGACTTTTCATACGTTGCCAGCACTGGTCTTTTTGGCACTCCAATGCTTGTACCAGTACCAAGAAGAGGCATCAGTTATCATGACTTATATCAACTAATGATTAGGGCAATGAGGTAACTTGAATACTTACTAATTAATTTAGGTTTGTTATCCGTAAACGTTGGATCCACGTATTAGGCAACTTTTAGAATTAATGTGGGAACCGAGACAGCTGTGCTGAGCCTGGTTATGGGTCAATAACGGAATTACCAAGAAATCGTCAGGGTGAAGCATTTGATATAAGTTGTTGATAACGAATTAGTTCGATTGCGCGGCATATATGGTGAAAGTTAGTGTTGGCAAATGATGTATAAGTGACCACTCTACCTTACTTCTACATACAAGCTTGTACGTTATATTATTAAGATAGCAAGATAGCAACTCTTCTTCCGAGGTTTTCGGTTTTATGTGATAAATCATAGGGTAATTTTTCTGTCGAATTTCGAAACTTTAATTTTGACAGCTATTATGAAGGTACTTTATAACGTTGTATAAATATTTTAAACATCTTTACGATGAACGATGTTCCTAAGTTCTTACCAGCATCAATTTATATTGTTTATAGTTTGCGTTAAATATTTTCCATTTTTTAGACGTTTCGTGCGCCAACCAGACAAAGAAGAATTTGAAAAGTTGATGGCAAAGCTGAATTCTCGGACAGGGGAAGGTAAGACTAAAGCCCTGTACAAACGGGCTGGACTTTCAACTAGACTTCACACGACTTTTGTCGAATCAAAAGTCGAGCCTGTTTGTACACCTTGTATAGAGAAGTCAAGTGTTGTCGAGCCTTGTAGAGCCAAGTCTAGTGAAGTTTGAACATATTCAAATTTGTCGAGCGGATCTGCTCTACAAATCTATTGTTCGAAGGCTTGTATAGTCTTGTCGAGCCCATTTGTACACCCACTCGACAAATGTCGAGGACACGCATGCTCGGTTAGCCTATTTGGGAACTCATTTGATCACAGACATCCCCAAAATGAAAGAGAGCTTTATGGACTTGCTGCATTATACAGACAGGTAACTAGAATATCTTATATTTGGGTTTTTCTCTTAAGATAGTTCTAGCTTGGTGTGAAATTATTCTGGGGAAGTGTCACTATCCCCCTCATGGATAAGGGCATGGCTACCGCAACAGCTGGTTATTTTACCAATGATGTAACAAGCATTGCAGGTGGCATTCTTAATGATGTGAAAGTACTGGCATAGATAAAATGTTTCTCTCAAGAAATTCTGCATACTATTTCATACAGGAGTGCAACTAGAGGGGGAGGGGGGAAGCCTCCCCTGCCCTAATTTTGCTACCGAAAATTGTGCCCTCATCTTAAGCACAACTAGAAGGGAGGCCTTGCCCTTGAATGCAAGATGCTAACAGCTGGTGTTTATTTATATGAGCCACGTGATTCTTAACAATTCAGCGTTTCAAGCCTCAGATAATTAATTCTCAAGTCGATTCTTAAATTTTTATGCTATGAATCTATTGTATTTTTTGTTAGAAATTAAGCTGTTAATTGTGGGTAGGGAAATAAGGTATATTAGACTTATAAAGTAGAGATCAGGTTGATTTTCAATAAAACGAACTCCTACGACTTCGTCGCTTCAAAAAAATATATATGAGAAAATCTTGCCCTAATTTTGATAAAGTTCTCCTGCCCTCAAAAAGTTCTAGTTGCACCCCAGTAACATCAATGTTATAAATAATCTTGACTAATGATCTAGCAATTCCCTTAAAATTAGTTTGCACTTGGTATTTCCTCAAATATATAATAGTTGGAATGAGCCTGTCAGCATTGATATATATGTCATATTAAGTTGGCGAACTGAAGATCTTTGAGCTAATATACAGTCTTTGTTGTTTGAGTGTGTATTGAAGATGAATTTAAACTAGCCTATGGGGATTCCTTGGTTATGCGGAGGGGTAGGTGTCATAACAAGATAATACATGTTTTAATTTCTATATAAATATGTTCTATTGTACTCCCCTACAGTTCCTTTTTATAAGATTGGCCTATGAATATGTTTTAACAGCAAAATTTTAAAAATATTGGGATGTTCTGTCATGTCACCAAAATTTCCAAGACTTGATAGTTTAAAATAAAGCAAGATAAGGCACATATATTTTAAAATTTCGCTGTTGGATATCACTTTCCAACTAAATTCCCTGAAATTGTTAACAGTTAGGAAACATATCCCTCCTACAAAACTCCAGTTAGCAAGGGACCCTGACTATTTTCCTCTGAGCCCCAAATGCCGAATAATTGAAAAGCCTTATATACTTAATCCATAAAATACGCTGATTACATATATACTTTCCTGGTAGGGATGACAGATAGGCCTACTGGCCCTCACAAGCTTTCACAACATAAATGTTGTGATTCCTCTGCCCTACATATTAATCAACTTAAATCTGATCATGTTGCACAATCCCTACTCTTGAAGTAATTGTGAAATTTTTCTTTTCTTTTCTTTGTTTGTCACCTCCCTCAATAGTGTTGCTGGAGTCACTGATGATTACAAAACGGAAATCTATGTTAACAGACAAAGATTTGCCATGGTAACGTATTAGATTGAAAGGATTGTACCTTACGGCGCACCAATTTTCTTTTCACCAGCTTCCAGGCTTCTGTTAGGGTTAGGTCATTCAGGGGTTCTGCGTCACTTGTAAAGTGTTTGTACGTAACCATAATAATTACTTGAATCATGCTGTTTGTTAACAAAGTCGATAAGGAATTATGGGAAGTACCAAAAGAGCAGACTGAAATAACAAGCCCCTGTGCACTGCCTCATAGTCATATTACCGTATTACCCCGCATGTAGTTGCACCATGCGTATGATTGCATGCAACTGTATATGAGAGAAATTTCAAAAATATGTACGGATGTATAGAAAATGGTCACACGAAAGATATCAAACAAATTTTAAAAAAGTAAAAAATGTAATTTTGCATTAATGATTTTGGTTGAATACGAATGAACTCGCAAAAGATCAGCTAAAACAATTTATATGTTACTTTTTATTTCTTAATATTTGGTGATTTTCTTTTGCCCCTTTCTTTATGGTTGCATATTCACCTTTCTTCAGGGACTGAATTGTAGCTAAATTAAAAATTTGATTGAAATCCTATCATAAGGTGATGAACGAATAATGTATACTGCGTCATTAGATACAACGAAGGAAGTCTTCCAGCCCGGCAAACTTTATTTAACCTGTGAGCATTCTTTTCAAAGTCTTGTAAAACTTTTATAATTGCATGCAACTATAACCGGTTTTAATTGCATGCAACCGTAACCAGGGCATTTTTTTTTAAAATTCCAAAGAAATCCGCTGGTAGTTGCAAGCAACTTTATGCGGGATAAAATGGTAATATCATCGGTATTCCTGGGTGAAACCTAACTAGATAAAAGTATTAAGTACACGAGGTATAACTTGAGTGCTTTAAGATATATCTGAGAGCCACGTACGTGCGTTATATCAGCAAAAAATAAGTTGCTCTGCAAAATCTTTATTATCGAGATTATCTGAAAATAGAGAATATCCGAATTAACGATTACTATAAGTCTTTATGGTCAAAAGGCAGGAGATCGGTTACGATAGGATCATTCTAACCTAGAGGCACCCAAACAAACTCTGCCTCGAAAAGTGAAGGGTTAAATAAAAAGACATGGCCTGTCCACAGCAACTATGATACCAAACAATGTACAGACTGCAAAGTATCAAACCGAATCTACAAAGTTTCATAACACAGTTCTTAGTCCATGGCATTATTGTCCACAGAGCCTCATTTGCTATAAACAGCAAATACTTTTAAAAAGGCAAGTGAAAGTGTATCTAAGAAGATTAATGTTGTTGGAGCACATGTTTCTGTAAGAACAAAATACAACTAGGATTTTAATTATACGTTATTAGTAACATATTTTATTGTTTCTGGCATCATTTTAGTGCTTAAGAGAGCCTTCGTGTATGAAGGACAGACTTTAAAAATAGGTCTACAGTTTCTGAGAATCAGAGTTTATTCTAGTATACGAGTAGGGAGACCACTATAGCAAATCACAAGAACACCAAATAACGTTTATCTCTTGATTTTTGTATTGAAAGGCGTTGTAACTACTCAAACAAAGCTACTCTTGAGCTCCGAACGTCGGCAGACATTTCTAGCATAGAAATTTATCCACGGATTTAAGTAATGATTTAAGTAGTGATTTAAGTAGTGATTTAAGTAGTGATTTAAGTAGTGATTTAAGTAGTGATTTAAGTAGTGATTTAAGTAGTGATTTCGACATCCAGCTCAACGCAATTGGAGACCAGCCTCTCTGCGCCATGTGACTTGACCAAGGAAGAACTGCCCTTCGGTCCGTTATCAATCCATAGCCCATTAAAGTTAGAAAGTACCATCGAGAAGTATTTCTCTAGTGTTTTTTTCAAAACTGACATTCCAAATCCTCTCTTCTCGATGATAAGAAAAATTACCTGCGAATTACCTGAGCCTCGACAGATGATCTGCATCATGAAGGAAAACAATCATTTGTACCAGCACGCGTATACCAGAGCTGTGGATGCGGGGGTGGGCGGGCTTGCCCCTCGAATCTTCAAGATGTGAGTTTGTGTTAAATAAATTAAAAAAACTGCTACACACGTAGTGACCATCAATGTGCTTTATATGCTGTATATTATTGCTGCACGAAAGAACGGGGGAAAACCCTTCAACTTCGTTATTTGGAAATTTGTCTACACTTACTTCGTTTTCCTTTTTTCAAGGGTTTCTTGTTTTTACCATACTTTAGAAGTTCTTTGGAAAATCTATCTTACACACCTGTAGTACATCACTTACTTTTGAAATGCGTCATAATAGCCAATAAAATTACTCATTATTTGCCCACGAAGGTTCTTTGAAAACTGATACTGGTTTGCAAGGCAAACCAACAGCTAAGACAAAACAGAGAACTTCAACCTGGACAAGACAAGTTCGACAATATAACAATTTCGAGGACAAGGCAGTTCGGAAGACAAAGTACATCTAGTCGCGCTTTCTTTCACACAACAAGGACAATAGCGTTGTCCTAGTGCAAACTACCCCTGTCAAGAAGAATCATTTCAACACTTTCCTGATTTCTTCTTCCCTCAAACTGGGGACTGCCCCTCTCCCCCAAGCCCTGCGGTCCCTATTCACACGTTTTATGTTGTTGACAAAATAAATGAAGCAGTCGTGCTAATGACTAAAATCTCAAGGATTGTGTATTTTTATGATCAATTAGGTAGGCCTACTGTTTCCGATAATGCTTATCCTCAGGGTGTTCTTAACCCAGGAAAACAACGGGCGTTTGTATCATCAGGAGCTTATTTTAACGGAGGTGAAGAAATTTCCATCAAAAGCTTGCTTGATGTAACATATGGTCTGAATTTAAGCAGCTTATTTGTTAAGTTACACCTCTCTCTTAGACCGTGCAGGGTTGTAATGCTAAGTATGGCATAACTAGTCAAACGTTACAACAAGAATCTTAAGGAATTTTACCAGATCACCCATAATCCTTTCGGAGAGTAGTTCCCATACCACCTACTGTTCACCAAAATCTGTATCTTTTTTCTTTTCGCCCACACGCATTTAGTTTTAAGTCGGGCTACCTCCTAATAATTTTTTCAATATACTTATCCTTAATCAGCTATCCAAATACTAATAAATCTTTCAATGTCAACACGTTACTAGTTGGGAGGGACTGTCTAATCGCGCCTTTCTATCCGCTAAAGTGTCTTGACAATCGCTAACAAACTTGTTTTGCCTTGATTGTAACAACAGTTTTACAACACAATCAATGATTTGACAGTGACTGAAACACGTACATACTTTAGTATTATAGCATTAAGCGGCCATTCAAAACGAGCGTAGAGATGGGATAGGAAAAGGGGAATGATTTGAAATTGGGGAACTGAAAATTGTTATGAAAAAGTCTGAAATAGCTCCTTTATTCCTTTCTGACGTTTCTTAGGATTTGAATTGCAGTTAATGTAATGTTAAAAAGGCCTTACTCACAGTAACATGTCAATCAATTTCTTCATAAAATTAGACATTTTGCCTGTTCTGACCATAAATGGCATATATCTGTAGTAAAAAAACCTGATGTGACAGGGGAAAATGGACTTGATTTTATGAATGACCGTGGAATAATAGCCAAGGAACATGTTCCCAGTACCTGGTAACATTCTGGTCATGGTGATGATGGTGATGATGATGATGATGATTATGATGATTATGATGATAATGATGCAGCACAAAATGCCATCAGTATACAACTAGCTTCCATTATCTATATTATGTTTTTACACAAAATTCCCTTCTGCCAATTTTAGAGAAAATTTATCTGGGGAGAGAATTAATTTAAGGAATCATCTCCAATAGGAAGATATTCCTTAAGTAACCCCCCCCCCCAAATAAAAATCCCAGGAGAAAAATCTACATAGCTAGGCAAAATTTCAACCCTCAATGGACTGATCTAGCAATTTTAAAGTGGGGGTCTGCCCACTACTTGCAAAAAGTATCCCCTAGAAACATTTGAAATCAGTATCTTTCCAGATGTATTTTTAAGGCATTTAAGTGCCTTATTAAATCAAACATTTGTGGGTTTTTAACATGAAGAATGATTGGTAGCCAATCCAAAAACATCCCTCTGGAAAAGAGCAATCGGTTAATACAAAATCTACATCGCTGAAGTGTATATTGTTCTATATAAACATGACAATTCAGTTGGTGTTTACAAGATTTTTCCTACCTGGCCATCACAGTCATGCTCATCAACAACTTTAATCTCTTCCTTGTGACATGAATCTCTGGGTTCTGGTACAGATCCCCCTAAACAGAGGGAAAAATATTAATAAACTTAGGCCTCTGGACTTTGCGAGTGCAATTTTTGGTTTACGAATTCGATCCCATCGCACGTCTTTTAAGGGCAGCTTTGCCTTTAGATCTCGAGTTGCTACGGGTTTTCGCCGCTTTCACCAACTTACAGAGTTTTTTAAATGAGTATGAAATCGCCGTAAGGTGTGTTTTGAAATATTTACAGAAAGACTTTTGAAGACACAAAAATAATGGACCATGTTCCTGACTTTCTTTGACTCCTCTACCACAGATATATAAAGAAAGCTTCCTTGTCTGCCTATCAAATCTTGGCGAATGTCGTTGAAGTCTTTAAAAATCATCTTCATCCAGAGTTGAGGGTGGTGGGTGGGGTGGAGATAACTTGCTTAACACGTTCATCAAGTTAAAACCAAAGTTTACCCTTGGAGTGAAGACGAAATCCAAATTACAACACGCCTACAAGTTAGTTTCCTTCATTAGCGACTTGATTTCAACTACTACTGGAAAATACTCTTAAAATACACTAGTACACTACATTAGCCAACAGATATCGCTCCTTTGAAGCTTGTTGTTTGTTTTTCCTCAAAATCTCTGAGCAAGGTACGGGTGTACCCTTAAAGATTTGCTGTTGAGAATTCGGAAGTGAACATTACTAGGCGCTGCTTCTGCGTCCTAGCAAGTGCTGGCGGATGATCTCCAATTCACTTTACTTTTCCCTTTCGGGGAAAACCGAAAACACTGATTTTCGTTAAGGTAGAAGCGTCAAATTTCAAAATTCAAAGGCTGCCGCTCGCACTTTACATCAGTCGATTTGATTGATGATTCGATTTATGATTCAATTCATATTTTCGATTGATGTTTCGATTGATGATTGGATTGATGATTAGAATGATACGATTCTAACTTCTTATTTCGACCCATGATACCTATCATTCACATATTTTTAGTCTCTACGACGGCAACTCCAGGGCAAATTTGGCGTCTCAATTATCATAAATACCGTATATTACCGATTAAGCGCCCAGGACTAAAATGAGCTCCTATGCTCAAATAAGCGCCCAGTTTGGGAAAAATTTTTCTCACAAGCGCCAAGGTCCAAATAAGCGCCCAGGTTTGGACAGCGAAGACGTGGATGCAGCAGCTCCATAGTTTATGCTTTTAGATGATGATGCGGAGGACGATGAAGATGTATTGATTGATTGATTGGTTGATTGGTTGATTGATTGATTAATTGATTTATTGATTGAACGTTATGTTTCAATCTATTCTATAGAAAGATCATGTATGTTTAGTTATCTGTTTTTCCTTTCGTTAATAGGCGCCCAGGTCCGAATAAGCGCCCACCCAAAAACTTTTGTTTTTAAATAAGCGCCCAGGGCGCTTAATCGGTCATTTACGGTAACAGAATCGTGACCAATAAACAACAGAAGATCGGCAGTCCATAAAATTGAACAATAGAAGGAATGAATTAATTTACCTCAAGCGGGATATCAAAGTTGTCTTTCTCGTCCTCTGTTTCATAAAATAGGCCCATGATAAATGGAACTGGTGCATCAAGAAAATGTAAAAGATTTGCCGGTAAAATTGGAACATAGACATGCTGCCAGAGTAACGGAAAGGCAAATGCAGTCAAGGCCTCGCCCACTAACATCAGTTTATGTAGATCTAGAAAAAAACAACGAAGAAATTAATTAAGACTTTGTGCTAGTAAATGTTCTAACTTAATCTTCATACACATATCTACATTTAATCTTTACTTCGAGAAGCAGAAGCAGAAGCAGCAGAAGAAGAAGGTGAAGAAAAGTGGAAGAAGAAGATGAAGATGTCGATCATGATGACGATCATGATGATGATGATGATGATGGCAATAATGATTATGATGATGACAATAATGATAATGATGGTGACGATGATAATGATGATGATAATGATCATAATAATGATAATGATGATGATGAATGATGATGATGATGATGAAGACGGAGAAGGCGAAGATGAAGAAAGAAGAAGTAGAAGTAGAAGAAGGAAAAGAGAGTACAAAAAGAGTTAAGAAACAAAAAGAAAACATCGATGAAATGGAATGGAAGAAAATTCAAAAGGAATAAAATATTGTTACTAAACGTAAAGTTCTGTATGGACGAGGTGAAACTTTTTCAGAAGATATCTTAAAGGATTCTGTGAGTGAACAACGGTTGGAAACACCATTGCTCAATGGGCCCTCAACAGGCTCTGGGTAAATACATTTGCTGAATGGCAATTGTCCTGTCAAGTTATTTAGCGCTGCCAAATTTGCTGGATTCAATATCTTCTGATGGAAGATTGGGCACAAATTAATGGCTAAACTCTCATGGGAACATGGGATGGTGTAATTAATTGAAGGCACCAAAAATAGGGGTATTTAATTTGAGGGGTCTATAATTAGAGGGGGTCTATAATTACTTGACATGATGCGAAAAGGGGTTCTATAATTGGAGGGATCTATAATTACTTGATATGATGCGAAAAGGGGGTCTATAATTAGAGGGAGTCTATAATTAGAGGGAATCTATAATTAGAGGAAATACGGTACATAAATATGAATTGGAAAGAAGAAGAAAAACACAATCGATGAAGGAGGAAAAGTCCTAAAGTCACACAATCATACCTCTATAAATAGTACGTCATAGGTAACGTAGGCTAAAGTAGCTGAAGATATGGTAAACAAAAGTCATGTCTGGGAGTAAACCCTGAAATGAGACGAGAGATCCAGCAATGTCCGTAAGATGCGTAAGAACGTTTAATTTATTCTTGAACATAGTTTCCATGCAATCGTTAGGAAGTGGTCGTTTGCAGGCAATTGCATATTGTCCTAGACGTCATGGAAATAGTTAGAGTTCGAGAAGCTGAATTCACTTTGTAGCGACGTCATCCATTGTCTGAAGAACAATCATTTTCTTAATTACAGTTGAGAACAATAAAACACTTAACTTAGCCACGATTTTTAGTGCGCCCTTGCGTTGATTATCGCGCCCTCAATCAAGCAACTATCCCAGACCGCTATCCAATTCCTCATATTCAAGATCTTACTTCAAACCTTCACGAAAAGTGCATTTTCTCAAAAATCGATCTTGTCCGTGCCTATCACCAAATTCTTCTCGCTCCTGAAGACATCCCTAAAATCGCTATTACTACTCCTTTTGGTATTTTTGAATTTCTACGCATGCCATTTGGCCTATGCAATGCTGCGCAGACGTTCCAACGCTTCATTGATCAAGTCTTGCGTGGATTGGACTTTGTGTATGCATACATTGACGATTTGCTTATTGCAAGCTCTTCCAAAGCAGAACATCTTTTGCACCTCAAACTTCTTTTTCAATGTCTCAGTGATTATGGCCTCATTATCAATCCTGTTAAATGTGAATTTGGTTCTTCCTCTTTGGACTTTCTTGGACACCACATTTCATCTTCTGGCATTAAACCTCTTCCACAGAAAGTAAAGGCTATCCAAGATTTTCCTCCTCCAACTTCTATTCGCAAATGGAGAGAATTCGTTGGCCTCGTAAATTTTTACCGCAGGTTCATTCCCAACTGCGCCAGTACCCTTCAACCTCTAACAGATCTTCTCTCTACCAAGACTGCATTTAAGGATTTTCAACATTTTCCTGATGCTCTAGATGAATTTACATCAATCAAAACCAAACTTGCCGAAGCTGCTCTCCTTATTCATCCTATGTCTGATGCTACTTATTCTTTAATGGTTGACGCATCAAATGTTGCCGTCGGCGCTTGCTTACAGCAAAATATCCATGGATCTTTGCAACCGATCGCATTCTTCTCCCGCTGTCTCCGGCCTTGCGAAACACGGTACAGTACGTTCGGACGCGAATTACTCGTCATTTCCGCCACCTCTTCGAAGGCCGCTCCTTCTGCGTTTTCACAGATCATAAAGCCATCATATATGCTAAATCTTCTTCATCTGATCGCTATTCTCCAAGAGAAATCCGTCACTTGGACTACATATCCCAATTTACATTCCACACCTTGGCTTTCCTTAAAACGGTTTCGAGACCACATCCATAACCGATATAAACTACATCGGTTGTAGAAACGTTTTCGATACGGTTCTTGCCCGTGTGAACCGTTATAAAATTTACAACGGTTGTCGAAACCGTTTTAAGCTTTGGTGTGAACGCGGCTAATGTCAATTACATAAGGAACTACACAGGATAAAATTACGGGAGAAGTTCAGAGGAATTCACAATAGGAAAGGGAAAACAGTAAAATTATAAGAGGAAGGAAAAATTGTATTGCATGGACTTCGACAGATCTGTTGTGTCTTGGTTCAGAACATACTTAAGCAACAGAACTTTAATTGTTTATATTGAAAAGAATTCTCCTCTTGTGGCAAAAAGTCTTATTGTGTCCCTCAAGGATCTGTACTTAGCCCAACCCTTTCCTATATTATATGTTAATGACGTGCCACAAGCAGTTGATTGTATCTTTTCTACATAGACAAAGATCTGGAACAATAGAAAGATCTTCAAACAGAATTTTCAATTCCTTTATGTCTCTGTTTGTTGAAAGTAATTGCTCAGTGAAAGTGGGTTTACGATAAACTTGCGTGAGAAATCCCTCCGAGGATTTCTCTACTAGTACGCCAAGAAAAGGTAAACTGGCATTTTCTTCACATTCGATAGTGAACCTAATGAAGGATGTAATATGTCGGTTGTGAATCTTTTAGCTCTACTAAATATAAGATTAATCTCATTTACAATCTTGTTCACAGAGCTCTTATGATTTGCTCATCTTGCTACATAGAACAGGAACTATCAAATCTGAGGGATTTGTTTCGGCGTAATGGATATCCCGATTATATTGTAAACCGTTGCATCAGCAATAAACTTTCAACTTGGTCAGTTGACAAGCCCTATGGACCTAAGAAGTGTCCAGTATATTTAAGGTTACCGTATATAGGGCAAGTGCCTAGCAAGTTCGAGTCCCAGATTAGTAAAGTCGTTGGTCGTTGTTTTGGGGGTAGTCAGACTAGGGTTGTGTTCACAGCACAACGCTTGTTGCCTAACGTCTGCATTCCAACCAAACAAAATAGTAATGCTATCGATGAATTTAGATGCCAGTGTGATGCTAGGTATGTTAGAAGGACATCTCAAAGGCTTAAAGATCGTAACTCGCAACATATTCCATCCGCGTTGAGAAATATGAAGGCCGTCCGTGAGCGTCAACAGCCCGACCAAAAGTGTAAAGCAAATGTAAGTCTGACAGATTGTGATTCGGCCATCGGTACACATTTACTACATCAGCCCGACTGTTTATGGGCCTATACGAATGATCGTTTTCGCATATTAGCAAAGCCAGATCAGCTTTCCATCTGAAAGTTTTAGAAGCGGTTTTTACCAAAACCAGGATCCTTTACTTTGCCGACACAAGAGGTTTGTGTTTTCTCTAAAGTTGTTCTAACAATTTTGGCGCCTCCAAATTGTTGGTAGGTCTTTACGATTGTCCAATCAGCGATCGACTAATTTTTGCTTCGATCCCTTTCTTTGTTTGCTACTTATCATGGATGATGCTTGAATGTTTGAAAAAGGGAATTCAACGAGTCTGAGAAATGCTCTGACACATTTCAAAACTCTAGGACAGACGGCCATGAGCTAGGGGATGCCTCTGCAAATCCTCATTCTACCATCTCAGATCCGTAGCGAGGATCAGAAAGTATCTCTCTGTAGAATCCGTCGAAAAAACTTGTCCATGCTTTTGTGACGTCGAAACTGGAAAACTGTAATTCCCTGTTGTATGGAATCAACAAAAGTTTGATTAAGAAGCTACAATGTGTTCAGAACTCCGCAGCCCGACTAGTGGCTCTAACCAGAAGGTATGAGCATATAACTCCCGTTCTGAAAGGACTTCACTGGCTGCCTGTGGAACAGCATATTGTCTTTAAAATGTTGGTGATAACTTTTAAAGACTTGGAACTCAAATCACCCGAATATGTACAGGATATGATTTCTGGATACGAACCATCTAGAGCTTTAAGATCTCGAACTCAAAATCAACTCATCGTACCAGCGTCGAATACGAAAGGGTACGGTGATAAAGCTTTCAGTGTAGCAGCACCTAAATTATGGAATGCACTACCTAGGCATATTACAGCTGCCAAAAACCTAACCAGTTTTAAAAATCTATTAAAGACACATCTTTTTAATAATGAGATTTTAACTTTATTTCAGTTTTTTATAATTTTACGTCCCTTGATATTTTATAACTCTTAAATGTATGCCTTATTGCTTGTAAAGCGCTCAGAAACAATGTAATAGGCGCTATATAAGCTCTCAAATTATTATTATTATTATTATTATTACTCTAATGATTAAAATAATAAATAAATGCGTGGACAGACAGTGCCAAATTTTGAATGCTGAGATACCTCAGAAAAGATGCCTCAGAAAAGATGCCTCTTTACGAAATAGCATGTCAATATGAACTTTGATGTCAGTTACAGCGCTACAGGCACAGAATAGTAAATATTTACTATATTTACTATTCTGTGGTACTGGGGGGTTCCAGCCCCTTCACTTTTTTGTCAGGTTTCATTTTTTTCAGGCAAAGAGAACATAGGAATTATTGAAATAATAAAGAAAGTAAGAAACGAGAGCTTGATGTCATCTCTTAGTTGTCAGAAAACGCTAAATCTCCTCAGAACATCAAATAAAAATACGGATGTTTATCTGTGAGCCCCCTACGTTTGATTTGATGACGCCGTTTAAGTACATTGATAAGGGTATTTAGGCAAATTTCAGGCCAGGTAAAATCATTTTTTAATTGCTTAACAGCTTAATAGTTCTCAGCCTTTGTAAATCTTTACGGATTAAAGTATATGATAACCTGATCGCACCTGAAACACAAATTATCACCGAACTTTAATCCAATGTTGTCACATCTGTTACTGTTAAACAATAAGGGACAATAAGGACTATCGACTCGATAGCAACAAGAGAGAACATAGATGGTATGGTTAATCACGTCTTGAGTCTCTGTCTTTTTGCGAGCTACTTTTCGAGAGAAACTTCTCCCTTCTTCAGGCTGCCACTCTAAGAGACTTTACCTTGAAGAATGAGATACTGTTTCTATCAATTTCGCGGCTTACGTGATCTTCCGGTCCCAGAATTGCAGCGCGGAATTAGTATATTCGCTGGTTATGGACAAAGTAAGAATAAATTCTACACAAGCAACTCCTCGAAAGACTCGGAAAATTTTATTCAGAGAAGGAATTTGGAAATCAAATGACGGTTAAGAGAAAGTTTTACGTGATGTTTGCATCGACTGTGTCTGAACACTTTCCAACAAGCATAAGTGAATAGGAAGCTTTATCTTTAACGCAGCTACGATGAAACGTTTTTGAATGCATCAAGAAAAAGTGGTGGTCACACAGCCTTACACAATGGTAATTAAACATCTCTCTCACTGGTGTAAAAGGAAGAAGTATTGTGCTGTATAGGAGGATAAATCTCTACTTATTTTTGGTAAAATCCCACGAATTCCATGACAAGTACCGTGACATTCAGCTTTTGAGTTTTTAAACTACACTAAAGGAAGCAACTGATCCAATTACAGACTGTAACATCCAAAGTATTAATAGCGATCAAGTTGCTTCTACTAAATTGTGTCAAGATACAAATAACAGTTACATGACTGTCTAAGATCGTGTATATGCCTCCCTTTATAGGGTATGTGTTGCTTAAGCCATCGAACGAGAACTATTTAAGATCAGGGTACTTTTTAAATTATCTCTTTGGCTAAAACTCATAACTTTTTGTTCAAAAATTTCCTTTATTCTGTTTTCCTTGAGTGATGATGCCGTCGCCAACTAATGTTAAGGGGATAGCACTCTCTCCCAACTCCATCGAGCTAAAGTGGAATTTAACACAACCACCATCAAACGAGACAACTATCATCAATCAGATCTACATATATTACACAAAGCATGTTGGAAGTGACATGAACCCAAAGTGGGATATATTTACAGTTAATAATAGAACGAATTCCTGCACCGTTTTGTACCTGTTGCCCGATACTACTTACAGGTTTCGTCTCATGACCAGCACGACAGGATTTCTTGGAAAGCCAAGTAAAGAGTGCATTTGTCGAACATATGAAGGAGGTAAAATTATAACAGTCTCCCTATTAACTTTGAGTTAATTATGACGTATAACGACTTCTAGTCAATTATCATGGTGCATATGTTTGTGAGTTGACGCTTTGAATCGAATATTTCATCCAAACTGCAGCTACTTGAGAGTGAATAATCACGCCTTACAGTAAATTTAAGGATTAGTGTGTTATGATCAACTCCGATTGTTTAGCTTCTTACTATTGACACCAGTAATCCCAAAGCCCAAGTTTGTGGCAAGTTCTACTTTATTTATGTGGGCAGCATGACAGGATAATATAGTAAGCTAAAGAACGAGTCAGGGACTCTACGCAGGCAGAAGTCAGTTTGCGAAGACATGTTCATTTGAATTATATCAGGTACAGAACCGTAGATATATGTCTTCTCTCGTTTCCACAATGAGAGCAGTAACCCAATTTTTTATGGTACCCACAGCTTTTAGAACCAATAGCGATTCATAGAGGACACCTTTCCCTCATCTTTTTATTTCCTTTCTTTAACTAAATTACTGTTGTTTAGATGGTTAGGAAGCATATATATTCAACTCATATCTAGTTACGTCCTCTTAAATTTATTCTGACTAACTGATGGATTCTACTTGTAATAAAATTAGAAGAATAAACTACAGCATCTCCAAATTGTAATAAAGCAATACAATATTTATGGCCGTAAAGAATGGGTTAATCCTGACCATTATGTTGTCCTTTTCGAGATCTCAGAAGAACAAGGTTGTTAGTTATTGGTTAACACCAAGATTGTTAGTATCAAACTTGAGATACAAAGCAGCTTACACGCCGTAACGATTATCTTAAAAATTGATCGACAATTTTGCACTACGTTAAAGCAGCACTGTTGAAGAGTGTGGAACAAACAACATTTCAATGCAATGTATCACAAAAAAGACGATTCCAAAACATGAGAAAGGATTCTCGATCCGTGGGGCACAACATTTCTCAAGAGCTCTAATACGTGTTAATATTTATCACATCTGATGGCTTTCAGAGTAAATGTAACACACAACAACGAATAAAGAAGTGAACGCTGATGTCTAATGTCCTAGAACGAGCAGTTAAGGAAAAAACACAACGAAATTAGTTGCGGTAATTGAACCAGTGGCCTTCATTCATTGTTGATAATCTGTTTAAACTTGCTGTTGAAGCAAAGCGGAGATTGAAGTTAACATTCTCAAAATTAAGGAAACTGAACCCCCTACTTGATAATCCTGGAGGTGAGTGCGTGTAACTCCTACCCCACACTGCGTTTTCAAGCGAAATAGTGGCTGATAGCCATGCCCAGGAAGGCAAATAAAAGCTGATGGCATGTTCCTGGAAATCACAACTCTTCGCTGGTCATGAAAACGAGGGATACAAACACAAGTCTCGGGTTCCACGAGGCGTGAAGCAAACGTAATCGGAAGGTTAAATATTAACTGGCAAGGTACAAAGAAAGGAGTTGTTAACGTAAATGGCGAGAAGCCTGAGCCATGTACAGCTATTTATGGGCCCGAGAAGAATAGAGGTGAGTTTAAAGTTTTCCGTACGTAGATATGTATTCATCTATAGTTGTTTTAGGACTGTTTATTTTGATTTGCTAATTCACAACACCGAGTTTCCAATAACATAAAGTCACGCTACAAGATTGTTGCATGCTCCTCCATAACCTGGCACAATCCCCGAGGAGGTTTCATGTGCAAACATAATTTAGCCCCAGTTTAGACTAACTGTTGCCGTTCTCATTACCTGGCTGTTTATAGTTTCGTACCAAAAGGAATTCATTCGATTTTGTCGCGTGGGATGCTCTTCTTGAACGATACGACATTTCTTCCTCGTTAAGCATGCTGTGGTTGAACAACCAGTAAATGGCATAGTTTACATACCAAAATCCCCTCAACACTGAGCCGTAAGAAAAGGGGTAAACGAATATAGAAAATCGCTGATCTCTAAAATTGATTATTGAAACTTATGAATGGCATTTGTTAAAATGGTTTCGAAAGGCAAAGGAATAACTGGCGGGTTACGGATAAGTTATGATGATGAGACTAATTCTTCATTCGAGATGTCGTTATCTTGAGTGGTTGCTAAAAATTATACTCTCATTACTTCGGTATTTCTTCCTGGTATAAGTTACCCTGTATTTAGTGCTTTGAAACTCGCCTTATGTAACATTCCGGTGTCAAAAATGTTAATAAATAGGTTATTCAGATGATCGGTCTCATTTATAACAGCTGGAATATTTCAAAATGTAGTCGTGAAAATACTGTAACTTAATATGATATTAAGTTTCTTGATCCTGCGTGGGCTAAACCTCGCTGTTTATGCATTGGAGCATGTGGCGACACAAAAGTACATACAGCACACCATCTACGTGATCTCACAGTTATGAGCTGCTTAAAACTGTTAGTGATGAATAGACCAGTACACGTTCATGCTTTTGAAAATAGTATTGAAGTATTGGAAATGCAATAGTTAACAATCACTGAACTATAAATAAAAAGTCTTTTTATTTATAGTTCAGTGTCAACAATAAAACGAAAACGTAAATCACATACTTCTACCCGCGACTTTTCATAGAACGATTGTGGCACCAAACTGCAACAGAACTGTTGAGATTTGTCCAAAATGTGAATGTGTATTTTATTCAGAAGGATAATCTGATACACAATTATTGCAATTTGTGACACAAACATTCCTCGGAAATGTTGTGTAATGAACTATAATGAATGCACCTGGAATGGTTACTGGAATTATAGTCATTGTTGATACACAATGTATGTTTAGTCAATTGCCTTCAGTTCTGGCCTCCGTTTGCATGTTGTCTGGGCCTGTTATTTAGATCGCCCTGGTTGTGATCATTATTTCATTACAGTGAAGATATATATTGAGTTCTTGAAACACTTTCTTATTTTCTAAGTACAGTTGACCAGTGGTTTCAAATTCTCAGTCAATATCCTTTACGAGTCACCAAGCTTAAGAGCTAAGTTTGAGACGCAGCAAAACTTTTTGTCGTATGCGCGCTAAGCAAGAAGCTAATCACAAAAGAAACATGTGATCCAGTGCAATATTACTCACATAATCCCATATACAAGGACTCTGAATACTGGAATGCGTGTAATTAACAAAATAGTAACTTGAATCTCTTAACGTCGAATTTCTACTAAAATTTTCAACCACGAGGCAAACCAAGTCAAACCACTTGGGGTCTGGGCACCAGTATGACCAAATATGGTAGTACATAGGGAGCCATGGTCAAACACCACACTTTTTAATAATAGTTGAACTGAAGACAAAAAATTAGCCTAGCATCCGAGTATTTTTTTCCTCGGTGAAACTTAAAGGTATCCTAATTTTTCAAAATCATCACCATTTACCTGAATATTTCGCTGAAATGTCGGTCCCAGTAAACCATTGAAAGGCGTTGTTTGATCATTAAGTAACGTGATAAGAAAGGTTTACTTAAAAGGTATCATGGTCCTGAAATTGCCCCCCTTCCCCCCCCCCATCCCCCAGATACGAACTCGATCCCAAAGTAAAGACGACAGTTTCTTTATTTCTAACGTTATTTTTAATTCTAGCATTTCGTAGGATACTTTTAACAATAATATAATACTGAAACACCTTATGATATGTTAAATTGGAAAGTTCGCAAAAGATTTTGGCGTATTACCTTAAAACCAAAATTCCTCGTTGTGACCATAACTTTGGCTGTGGCCGCCTCTGTGTCTGAAATAACGCTTTGACCATGGCTAAACTTTGGATAAATTGCACTATTACCGTATCTCCTCTAATAAGGACCCTTCTTTAGATACGCACCCCCATGAATCGCAGAAGTTTCATTAAGTGCCCCCTCTAATAGGCGTCCCCTAATACTTTATGAGATAAATTTGCAAGCTCTTATAAGCTCAACCTCTATTAAGAACTCCCTCTATTAAGCACCGCATGTAATAAGCGCCCCCTCTAATAAGTACTCCCTCTAATAGGCGCCTTTTCTAATAAGTACCTCTAATGCTTTTTGTTACAAATTTGCAATGCCTGCTCTAATAAACGCCCCACTTCCTCTGATGTAATGAAAGCCAATGAATACGAATCCGGTCAGCGCCGTTAAATTGCAAGCTATTGTGGTAATGCTCCACTCTTTGAGAATTATATATATATATGTATAATAATTTGTGCCACTCGTGCCATTGAAAAAGGCGTCTCTTGTCGCTCTCGTTACCGTTATGCTCTACGACCTGTTTTGGTCTTCCCGTTTCCTATAAATTCATCGTAAATGCTTTCACATTTCACTCCATGCGATTTCTGTGATCAGTGTATGGCGAAAACGTTTTAGCTGAACAAATCCGTTACTCAACACAAAATTCAAATAATTATTAGCTCGCTACTGTCTTGAGACGAATTAATTAGTATACTAATGAGCATGCGTTTGAAAAGAAAGTCCTATAACAGCTTGAATGGTGGAACATGGGGACAGATGTCGTGACCTACCTCGGAAGAAATCCCAATGACCAGAAGGTCGTGCCCGATCGTCAATTAACTTGCTACTATATATTATTCACAGCTTACCAACCAGATTCCCAACGGAATGCATTGCAAGCAGAGGAAAGAGAAAACCAAAGATAAACTTGCAAGAGAATATGGAACAGGATCTACAACTCGTGAACTGTTAATGAAGTAGCAGACAAAACTATGAAGAGGAGTAATTACTGTCTCAGTAGTTTTTATCTGCACAAAGGCTATCGATGAAGTGAGGTGCTTGTCTTGGAAGAAACAAAGCAGACTGGAATACTCTGACTGCCTTATGCGTCTTTAGACGTCAAAATTCTAAGCGTAAGTATAAGTTACAGTTTTGAAAGGCGTATAACATAATCAGAAAAAGGATCATTAACAAGGAATAGTGGAATACAATTGTATTAGGACGTTGAAAATGGGCTCTGACATTTTTGAGTCAAGGCTAACGTCTGTCATCTCAAAAGAATATTTGGAAATCTCCTCCACCATATATGTATACAAAGTGTATGATTGTAAAGTACTCTTGTTAAAGTTATGAAAAATTGGAGCAGTGATATTTGTCTAATGTTGCGCGTATTTCACTGATGAACTCAAGACAACTAATTCCTTGCATATAAAGAGTATCGATGATATAAATTTAAGTATATATGTGAGTATTTACAGGAAAGGCATGTAATTTGAAATTCTCTACAAAAATGTGTAACAACAGACCCTTCGGATATTCCATTTCATACTACTAGTCTAGTCTAGTACTACTTCTTGCTTGTAAAACCACAAACTACCCTCTCTGCTGCCTTGACCAAAAGCCCGCACTGAACATTACTCTAGAGGCGAAGCCAACCAGAAACCTCACTATCAGGAGCGTAACCAAGGTGGTCGTTTTGTGCGCGGAAATTTACCATTAGTATGAATCTGCCTTTTCCTTGATCTTTTGTATTTATTCTACATAAAGTTGTTTAAAAAACTTTTACAATTTCTCTCTTTCTGAATGTCTCAGTATATTTGATTTACCTTCATAATATCGTAACATATGGCGGTAAGGCGAAGAAAAATATTCTGACATCGTACTTAACATTGTATTTTTTTGTTAGTGGACGACTGAGCACACGACTCTCTTCAAAATTCTTATCTACACCCCTGAGTATTTTAAGCTTTAACAACCAAAAGTTGATCTAAGTTTTCCGTACTTGAGCCTTCATCACTCGCTTTCCCTAACGATGGATCAAAGCCATAGTTACATTAACTACAACGTATGCAGCAGATGATTGGAAAAGCTCCAACAAAGATGCCTTAATATTACCTAGGAAAAGTGTCACCGGCGAGCCAATTCCACAGAAACAAGAGAGTGGCAGATGACTGGCCACAGGCTTTATCCTTATCAATGACGCAACGAGAAATGTGATTAACTGGATACCAGAAAGGGAAACAAAAAACGTGGATGACCAAACCACACACCTATAATGAATCTACTTAAATTATCGATCTATGTAGCTGAGGAAGCAACTAATTCATGGCCCAAACGCATGCCAACGTAAATTGGGGTGGGGGGCATGACAGAGGATTACCCCCAGGCCTAAGTAACACAAGTAGCAAGCTGCAGTTATTTTTAAATACATACAACATCAAACCAAACATTAAGAGGTTAAAGGATAAAAAAAATATATATTCCAACTTCACTTTACACAGTTGAGCCCAGGCTGTATACTTGATTGGTTCCAATATTTTGTCAAATTTATGCTTTAATATTCTCACATATCATTTGCTTCTAAAGGGTATATTAGAACCAATAAATTTCGAATTCGTTTGGTTCGTATCCAGCGGTAATATTCGAGCGTTTTCTCGTTCCGTCTTCCACAAGTTAGTAATGCGCAGTTTAAGTGATTAATATTTTAAAATAATGCCGAAAGATCTTAATCATTACAGAACTCAGCTGTCTTTCTCTTCATTGTAAGTTTACCTCTGTTATTGTCGTCGATTCTTGAACATCAAACGTTGATAATTAGACGAGTGAAAATGAAGATCTGACCACACATTTCGCTTATAATCAAACAGGATTACAGTTAAGTGTTTAGTCAATTATCTTTAATCCTGACAGTGGCCACATTACTTCAGGAAAATTTTATAGGGTCAGTATTATCTAAGCAAGTTCAATGAGCTTTTATTAGAAAGTTCCTGGCTTTAGGGCAGTGGTCCTCAAAGCTGGAGATGTAGTTCCTCCCTAAACCAGGACCTATCAATTCCTCCTCCACCAAGTCACTGAAAATGAATTGACATTTATTTTCAGTTTAATTCTGCAATGCAAAAATACATTTCGATCGTGGCCAATAATTTTGGTGACGTGAAAACTGAACCAGAAAATACTACAGTAATTACAAAAATAGTTTACGCCAAATAAAACCCAAATGTTCTTTCTTCTTTGAAAGATGCCCACAAGAGAACTGAATATACACAACCAAAATGTAGCCAAAGTGTTTGAAGGTGCAGCTATGCAACGTCTACCAGCCAGTATTTCTTATTAACTTGGGGGTCAAGCTATATAGGTTCATTTTTGGAAGAGTATGTATGAGTTACAAGAGGCTGTCACCGTGCAGATTCATCATTTCATCTAGCCAGCGCTCACAGTTATGCCTTTAAAACACGCATAATTCAAAGTAAGGATTAATATGTCGACGTACAATAGTATTTCTAGCAAATATCTGCATCGATAAACGTAGCTTTCTTTTGAAAAGTAACATAGGCAGGTCTAAAGTATTTGTTACTACGTGCTGTCGTTTCGTCGAGAGCACAGGAAAACGTAGACTATTCTTAGAATCGTCATTAGTTGATCATCGAAGTTGCCGGCCATTTCTTCTATTCGGCTTTGTACTGTATGTATGTATGTATGTATGTATGTATGTATGTATGTATGTATGTATGTATGTATGTATGTATGTATGTATATAAAAAAGTTTTTGCATATTTTTTATGACAATATTTTGTCACCACATAGAGACACATATTTTGGAGTCTGCTCAAAATATGCACTTGGATAGTTGCTTGCTAGTTTGATAGTTTACTTGCCTTTATTTGCTAAAAGCTCCTGAGTAAATCTGCCCTATCCAAATCTCAAGCTCTGTACACTTGTTGCTTAACAGTTTCCTCGTTGTAACCCCTTTAAACAAACCAACCAACTATATAACTGTTCCGCCCTCTTTTCAAAATCTTCATTACTAGAACATAATCTACGCAACCTAACTGCATGGCTAAATGGTATGGCTCTCTTAAGGTATGCTGGATGACATGATCTCTCGTGTAAGTACTGGCGTGTGTCCATTGTTTTACAAAAGAGATCAGTCTCCTAACTACTTCCTAATTCTGCGAACTAAAATATCTAAAAAGTTAATGCTTTTACGGGATTCCTGAGATGTAAACTTATTATACTGGTGACTACTGTTAAGAAATTGCTGGAACTGACTAAGTTTCTCCTCCCCATGTGTCCATATAAAAAAAAACAATTGTCTAAATACCTAAACCAAACTGCAGGTCTAAAACGAGTCTTTTCTAATAATGTTTGCTCCAGCTGACCCATAAAAATGTTGGTATAAGCAGGAGCAAACTTAGCACTGATAGCTGTGCTTAACTTTTGCCTATATACCTCACCATTTAACTCAAACACACTGTTTTCTAAGACTGTTCTAGCTAATCTGACTTAACTATTTGTGTCCACCATCTTTTGATACCTATTATCCAATATCTTTTCTTAGAGGACATTAGTGTTAGACTGACAGATAAGCTATATAGTGGGAGTAGACATAGGGAGTTATTTTGGCAACTAGAGTTAGACAGTTTTTCGCCTAATGGTCTTAATAGTGGTATAGTTGAATTGTAGGTAGATTGCTTTGTTTTGTTTTTTCATTTTTTTCATTTGTTCTCTTTTCTTGTTATTTTGGTTTTAGTATAGCTGTTTCTTTATTTTTTCTTTCGTTGTCTTCTCCTATTCATTTGCTCTCTTGGTGATAGTTTGTGTAATTCTTTGTCTTTCATTATCTCCTTTTATTATATAGTTGCTTTACTTTGACACATTTGAACACCTTTGTGTAAAACTATTAACTAGTGTCTCGTTGTTTATTATATTTATGTGTGATGTTATTGTAAATTATATTTGTAAGTTGAAATTATTACCAATTTCCCTACTTAATTAAGGGCAGTACCTTGATGGTGCTATCACCCTCCCAACAGGGGTGGGGGCCTCATGACAGCACCTCTCTGTACCTTGAAAGCAGCCCCACACTTCCTAGTCTCGCGGTGGGATCCTCAAGATCCAAAACAACTTTCATAAACAATAGGAGCAATGAAGCTTCCCCAAATTCCATTCCGTATTTAAGGTATTTTTAGTGGGAATTTAAGAATACAATCACAAGGTTGAAGTTTCAGGCCAGAATCCTTTTACAAATACTTTATGTTTTTAATTCTTGTACATAAATTTCTATTGTTTTAACTGGTATTTATTAGGGAATGAACTATCTGGATGGTCTGACTTGGTATTTTTTGTAATAGGTGAAATTATGAAATAAATGTTGAAGTTTAAAAAAATTATTATTATTATTATTTTTATTGTGTGTTTATTTGCTAATATTGTATGTTAACTACAATCTGTTGCCGGATATTTACCTGTAACCTACGGCACAAGAAGGATGTACCAGACAATTTACATAGCCAGTACTCTTCTTAAAATATGTGTGTCACTTGTTAGTACTGTTGTATTTCTGCCAGAGAAGGCTGCCCAGGAATTTATCTATATGTTTATCTATCCCCTTTTTAATCATACCAAGGCCTCTGATAACAGCAGGAACAGTTATTGCACTTGCATGCCACATTTTCTCAATTTCCATCTTAAGATCTTTGTATTTACATAATGAATTGATTACTTTTAGTGATATATTTCTTGTTATGGTCATTGACAACTATATCAGGTCTGTTCACTTTGAATGTTCTGTCTGCCATAACATTGAAATGCCATAGCAATGCAATAGTTTCTGCTCCTGTTACTGCAGCTGTTTGTCGTTGGCATTTCATTATACTTACACATTTTCCAATAAATGTATTGGCCTACTCTGTCATATCAAGCTTTATAGTTATTTGTTACCAGAACAGAGCAATCAGAGACGAGATATCTATAGTTTTGTTATGCAGACTACAAAACAGACACTTTGGATCTACACCATTTCTCATAATATTAGCTTCATAGTTTCAGGTTAGTAAGCTTTGATCTTGGGCTGCTAAGATCTTGGAATAGCTAGAGCATTAATGGCTGTAATCTATTTTGTGAATTAAGCTCTGTTTTCAAAACTGCCAGGGTTCTTTGGAAACATTCTTTTTGAATTTTTTTCTTCGTACATGTTGAATGCCATCACCTTCATTAACTTCTAGGTATTTATATACTTCGTTCTTCTTGGTCCAGGTCTTCAATAATCGTATCAATATTCAAGGATATGGGGCTACTTGTTGCTAATTTATGTTATTTAAATGTTGCTTTTGCACATTTCTCTGACCCAAATTCCATCCCTATGTCATCACTAACATTCTTCAATGTCTTCAGAAGCCCCTTTAATTCGTCGTCATTCTTACTGTACCATTTAAGTTCATCCACGTAAAAGAGATGACTAATGATGTGTCCTGTGATGTTATAGCAATAACATGTTCTATTAAGTTCTTCTGATAGAGGGATGAGAGAAATACAAAAGAGAAGCAGCAAGAAAGAGTCCCCTTGGAAAATACCACAGTTTATATTGATGTTATTATTAGGTTTATTATCCACGAGTGAGGAACACTATCAAATGCCTTTCTATACTCTATCCAAGCAGTAGTATGATTCTTATTCCTATTAAGACAATTCTCAAGCATCATACCGTTGATAAATAACTGATCTTTAAAACCATAAGATCCACGTCAGCATCCTTTTTTGTTCAATAGGAAGTAAATTGTTTTCTTGCATGTGGGCGTACGTTCTTTCTCTTAAAATTGATGTTCAATGTGGCATGTGATTGGTCAGGTTTTTTTTGAATTTCTCGTATCTTTTGATTTAGGAAGTATGTAGGTTATCTCTTTTGTGATCCAATCAGGTGTTAGCTCAGACCTGATCATCATTTCATTTAGCAAAACCAAAAGAGCTCTATGAAAGTAGAAGTGTATTGTTTAATACATAAAAATGTAGAGCGTTAATATATTTGAGTCCAAAGAAAGACTAAGATTTTTTTAGCTACTTCAAGCTTCACCCTTGAGTTTTTATTTAATATACTAATAACGGTAGTAATAAAAGGAAACTCAAATGTGAACCACAGTCAAGTTTCAAGTTACGCATCGTACTTTAGACTTAAATAGATCTATACTGCGTATCAAGACAGATGACGGCATCCATATGATCAGATATATACTGCGTATTGTATTACAGAAATAGTATCAATTGCACTTTCATCATCAAATTTTAAAGCCAAATGGTATTTTACGAGTATCGTGGCCGGCCAGTAGATTGATATTCAAATATTTATAGATTAATTCAGACATTTAATGTAGCTAAATATCATTGATCTTATTATTTAAATTAGTTTGCACAGTGTAGCAAAGGATGCTGATTGTTTATTTTAACAATTTTCGTGTCATAAAACAAACATTGCAATATCACTGTTGTGCTTTCAAATGACTGGGGATGTATTTAATGCAAAACCCTATAACCTACTGTTTTGTTTTGTTTTATTAACAAGGCAAAGAGCGTGCTAGCTGAGAACTAGCAGTATTCATAAAATAGTACTCGATAAGTCTTGAGGAACCGCATTTACAAAATTTTTGAAAAAAGAAGGCGGCTCTCTGAGTGTTTAAGCAAACAAATACTGATATGAATATTGTGTATAAATTCCGTTTGATTGATTGAAGTATTCAAAATCAACCTGTGCCTCCTATTACTGAAGGTCTAAAAACTGTTTAATGATTCTACTATTCTATCCTGAACTAAAAGTCTAGAAGCCTCATCATGAAGCCGAGAGTCATCATCAAGAATGCGGGTCTAAGTGATAGATCATTCGCTACATTCCAATTGCCATGCTGGAGCTTTAGATGTTAGCTGAGAAATGATACCCGTATCATGATTATTAAGATGTCTAAGGATGGGGCATCTTGACATGTTCAATCATTTTATGTTTATACTTTCATAAGAAGACAAGTCGATCTATGATAGCAACTTAGACGAAACAAATGGATACCTTTTTGTAATTCTGGATGAATAACTAAATACCTAGAATTTTGGTAGATATTTATGGTATTATATATTAATATTAGGTTGTTTCTGTACCAGTCTTTCAGCCATTTTATAATATGTTGAGAGTGGGTGAGGGTGAGTATTGTATGCACACTCTACAAAGCTGTCGTGCGCTCCCTAGCTAAGGTGGCGTACATTCTTATAGGAACAGTGTCATTACAAATCTATCCCAAACTCATAAGTTGAAACATTATTATTACAGTAATTAGCAATTATATGACTTGAAAAAATAACCCATTACAATCTTAAAAATACATATTGCAAGGACAAAGTCTAAACAAAACATAGTTTAGTATACTTTCCTTAAAAAATGATTTATCACCGGAAATATAAACTGATGTCAGAAATTTGCAAAAAATATTGCCTATACATTAACGAGCTCCAAGTAAGAACTCTTTGTTATTTTGTGTTTAAACTCTGACACAAAAGAAAATCATCCTCCATATACAAGCATTACGCTGAGAGGCATAACTTCAGCATTCCAGGTCGCCTTATTGAACATTTTCAAGTGCTCTGTCAAAATATGACCTAAATAAACCAAGTTACGAAGATTGAAGACCAAGTCATTGAAAGTCTCGCGATATTACCACATAACGTACCGGTACCGTACCGTACTTGCACACGTCCACTGTCAATTGAACGGGCTTACTGAATATTTACCAACATTGACAATATTAGGAGATACAGTAAACAAATAGCCCTGTCATTGTATTAAAATGATTTGTGAAAGAAAATGGTATATTCACACGAATAGACTCTAAAACTACTCCTACAGCAGTAAACACGGAATGGTATTAGGATGTAAAGAATTTACATTAGAATGGTCTAAGGCCGTAGAAAATTATACATATATGAGATCTTCCAAGATAGATGACTAGGGCAACATCTGTATACGAAGCAGCAGCCATTCCTATGATTTTAAAGCAGCACCTTGTTGCACTCTTTACTTCATCGAGTCAGATTCCCAAACTTATCTCAGATATTCATTAGTTTATTGTAATATTAGTTCTTTCTTTTTTTCCACATAAGATTTTGGGATACGAACAGTTTCAAACTGTTATGTCCAGGAAGACTCACAGCGATAACCTGGCTTCGAAAGTATCATTTGCTTCAGAAGAAGTCATTGACAATCTTGCTGACCAAGAGAGGTATCATTATGAAAAGGCCATATTGGAGATGTTTGAAAGTTTCAAATTAGGAGCATTGAGAGTTCAGTTGTCTGGTTCAGACACAGAACATTCAATTGCCAGTGAAGAGGAATATGGGAATACAGACCATTACAAAGGTAAAGGGTTTTGTATTTGCAACTTGACTTGAGGTTCCAAATGAATTTTGATAACTCAGTTAGTAAACAAGGTTTTGAAATGGCTTAAAGTGATTCCAATATTATGTCTTGAATTCACCACACAAAATACCATAGTGTATATACCCCTCTTCCCTCTAAATTTACCACCATCACCTCCACCCTATATACACAGCTATCTATTAGGCACTTGCCATTCGAAGGGCAGTCAGTCTTTATTCGTCAGATTCACTTTATTTGGCTTTGCTTATTTTCATTGTTATATAGCAGTCTGTTAGTATGACAATTTACTATATATACTCAGTGCAATGGTTGCAGAGCAGTTCATAATTGGCAGACAAGAAATAGAAATATTTTTTTGTCTCTCAATTCGATATATATAAATTGCAATATTTTGATTTTACTTATTTCATTTCTAGGTAGCCAGCCAAGGAGTGGGAAGGGCTCTTATTTAGTGAAAGCTACCCATAAAAAGCAGAACCAAAGACAAAGAACCATTGAAGTATGAATATATGTATATATGTATAAACAACAATCTTATTATTATTTTAGGGGGGCTTCTGAGTTTAGAAGCATTTCATCTACAAACCTACTTGACTTGTTGCTTAAACCTGCTGCCTCTTACCTCTTAGTGATACAATACCCATTTTAAATTTTTCTGCCTCTTAGACCCTGTTTACATGGGTACGGATCCAAACTGGTACGGATCCAAACTGGTACGGATCGGCCTCACGTTTACATGGGACCTGGTGGATCCGTACTCGTTTGGATCTGCTATTTGTACCAGTTTGGGTCCACTTATGAAAGTGGACCAGTTTGGATCCGTACCCGTGTAAACGCTTGGGATCGGATCCAAAAGATAGCAATTACCATGCCTTTTTGTTTGAAATTTAAGTTTACTGTTTTTTAAATTCAACAATTTTAAAAAAACTCTGTCAATTCAACCAATATTTATTGCCAATATCCCTGTCCAGGTTCCTGTTTGCAGTTGATAACTGGCCTAAATACAGATGTTCTTTACATTCATCAATAACTTTCCCCTTCAAATCTTATTTCAGCTTCCTACTGCCTTGCACATTGGCCCATTGCTTCCTGTTGTTAATTCTTATGCCGTATAAAAAATTTTTCCAGCAATCCAGTTAATGAGAGAGAATGGTACCATCCCCAAATCTTAGATTAGAGAGATATTTTCTATTTTTATTTATGGTTTTGTTACAGAAGCCGACTATCTAGTATTATCTAATATTCTTTCCAAGACAGCTGTGAATAGCATTAGTGAGGACGTAAACCCATGTCTAACGCCTAATTGTATCTTAATTTTCCTCTTACGTCGCCGATTCCTATATAAAAGGTTCCTGTTTTTTAATACATTTCTTAGTAGATGGAGATATTGTGTATAGATTCCTTGGTATATCAATGCTGTAAGTACTGCTTTGTGACTAGTTGAGTCAAATGCTTCACATAATCAATATGACCATTAAGAATTGAGCGGATCCAAGTTTCAAACAAATTGCTTGTTCTGAACCAATTATTTGGCCCGAACTAATCTTTCACGTAAATATTCAAGCCATCCTAAAAGTCGGACATTTGCAGACAGCAGTTACAGGCAATCGCACGGGGAAGTTAGATAAAGCTTGTTAAATCAATTTTTGAAACTTCGGCTGAGCTTAGAAAATTGTGTATGTGGCTACATTGCCATCCAAGCAAACAAGATCGTCCTTCGTGCTAGTAGTGACCATAATTTAGAACACTTGAGAAGAGATAAATGTAGATTTTGAGTCTCAAAGCGCTATATCTCCGCGGAGACCACAACATATAGGTTTTATGCATTTGATGCCTAGAACTTAACACCTGATCGTAATAAAAATAAATTTCTTTAAGGCCTCAATCATCTGAGTCAATGTCTTTTTCTTAAATCACAGTTGAAAGCTTGAATGCTAAGAAAAGTGCTTAGTCCGTTAACTGTTGGACTTGACAAGCCACGTAGCTTAGACCTTGTCCCATGCTGCTTTTCCAGTACAGTAGGTATAAGTTTAAAATGCAGAAAGTATAGGTTTTTTGCCTTGGAATTACAATTCAGCAAACCAAGAATCAGGTTGGAGCACTTGCCTGTCAAAAACAGCTCCTGATGGAGTTCGATTTATTACGTTGGATGACGATAAAACGGCCTGAATCACAAAACGCAATTTGTTGATAAGATACAATAATATTGTATTACGTATTTTTACAACAATACTTGTGTGATTTAGTTTTGTTTCTGTAAACTATCATAGTTTAATTCAGAACATTCGTCTTGCAATTGAACGTAAAATATGTGATTACTTACTGTTGGCCTATGACATTAGGTTGGGGAACTACGTATCATAAATAAATAGTCTAAACACACTTATTTATTCTTACGTTACTAAATGTTTAAGCAGAGGTGAAGAGTAGGTCTGATTCCCGTTCTTTGTTTGAATCATACGGGGTTTTTTATGGAGTAAGGGCAGGTAAACTAGTTATATTGGCTCTTCATCTCCCTTAAAGAATAACTGTAGATGGGGGAAAAAAAGTGACAAGCCTAGGCGACCAAACTATAACTATGATTTATGGATGATTTTTATATACGCCGATCTCGGTGCACCGTCTACTGACTATTTTCAATGTGTATACGCAGATCTTTGTAGCTTAACTACAAATGCTTGACTTATGTTTCTACTAATGGACTAGGTATCAAAAGGGGAAGTAACGCATTTTTAAGGCCGAATTGTTGACCTGTTAGGTGTACATACTAACTTCAAAAATTCCTTGTAAATATTTCACTAGCACCTTGAACCAAAATGGTAAGAAACCATGTCTAAGCCTTTTGTTTCATTATGTGCCCCTTGCATTTGAAAGTGAAAATTATGCTAAGAAATGTTCGACACTGATGGTTATGACCGCCCACTCACAGTCTGGGATTTTATCTGCCACCCATTTGTTTGGTAGGCCTAGATATCTCTGGAACAGTTTAACAAATTTAAGCACAACTAGAGGCATTGGGAAAACTTGGTATGGAAAAAGTCACGAAAATCGCTAGTACCGTTTATGACATAGGAAATATGTCAGAGGAAACATTACAGTAAGTGTTTGTGACAATACACCAAAAACATGGAACAGTTTAATGCGAATGTCATAGAACAGTAGGCAGAGTGAGTCACAAGAGTGCTCATTTCCAGGAGTCGTTAATTCGAAAGAATATGAGTGAAGAACACTGCATACAGGGAAAAGGAACCAGGAAAGCTCTGTTTTACGTAAGAATGCTAATCAAGAAAAAATTTGATGTACTGAAGGACCTATTTATATCCTTTATTGACTATGAAAAAGCATTCGATAGGGTTGAGCATCTAGAACTTTTTTTAAAATGCTCGAATAGCTAGAAGTAAACCGGAAAGTTATACGAAATCTATACGGGAATCAGAAGGCGGCAATGAGCTGCTAAGGGTCTGGGTATCTATAAAAGTAGAGTGCTACAAGGGTATGTGTTTTCACCAGACTTGTTTTCTTTTATAGTGAGAAGATCACTGAGAATGTTTATCATATGGAAGGTGTTAAAATTGAAAGAGAGAATCTAAATAACCTATAGACAAGACAGCGCTTATGGCAAATTCAGCAGAAAAATTACGATCCATTTTAGACAAAGTAGTTGAGGAAAGTGCAAAATTGGGACTTAATATAAACTGAAATAAGACCTTTTGTTTAACAGTAAGCAAATTTGCTAGTCCCATATGTCAACTGAAGGTATGATGATAAGAACATTGGAAAGGTTACCAGCTTTAAATATCTAGGTTGTATCATCACATCGAATGGAAAATGAAAGTACGAAATAAAAAGCAGAATAGCCCCGGCAAACAAGGCCTTTACCAAAATGAAACAGTTCCTTGTAATAAGAAGTTAAAAGTGAAAAACAAGGCTAAAGGTTCTGAAATGTTATGTGTGGTATATTATGATGTATGGTTGTGAAGCACGGACTGTGAGGCAATGCATGCATGAAAGGCTAGAGGCTGTAGAAATCTGGCTCTAGCTTAGAATGTTTAAAATTTCATGGAAAGACCAAGTAACAAATGTGAAGGTGCTAACAATGAATAATACCAAACAAGAACTATATAGACCAGTGGTCAAAAAACAGCATATCATTTCACAATAGATGTTGAACAAAAGCATCATCTCCAGATATGAAATTGGTAACAGAATGATCGTTTTATATTTCAAGGAGGTAAGTGGGGAAGCCTTTAATATTTATGGATCTATTTCAGCAGATTTCTTTAACGGGTACCTAATTCAGAGACGCCTACAAATGGTGCAGGAAGTGGCAGTTATGGCACGGGTGGATCCAGGATATCAGAGAGGAGGGGGCGCGGAATTGATACTTTAAAATTTTGAAACCTTTTTCGGTCATTTGTTTAAAAGGCGGCTCCGAGGCCCCTCCCTAAATCCGCCTAGGGTTTTGGTGACCGTGATGATACTTAGTTTGTAGATGTGGAGTTACTGGGTGGTGTTGTGTTTGTTTAGCATAGTCATCTGCATGATTTTGAGGAATCTAAGCAGAGAATGCCAATTTTATTTTCTTAACAATGACAGTCATAATGATAGCGATAGCAATAACAAGAACACTAACATTAACATTGGCAAAAACAATAACAGTAACAATTAAAATAACAATATCAATAGCATTAACATTCACAATATCATTAAAAATAACAGTAAGAATAACATTGGCAATAACAGTAACAATAACAATTACAATAATAATATCAATAGCATTAACATTCACAATATTATTAAAAATAACAGTAAAAATAACATTGGCAATAACAGTAACAATAACAATTACAATAACAATATCAATAGCATTAACATTCACAATATCATTAAAAATAACAGTAACAATAACAATTACAACAACAGTATCAATAGCATTAACATTCACAATATCATTAAAAATAATAGTAACAATAACAATTACAACAACAGTATCAATAGCATTAACATTCACAATATCATTAAAAATAACAGTAAGAATAACATTGGCAATAACAGTAACAATAGCAATTACAAAGACAATATAAATAGCATTAACATTCACAATATCATTAAAAATAACAGTAACAATAACATTGGCAATAACAGTAACAATAACAAGATAATTTCAAAGTAATGGTTGCAAGATTTTCAACAGTTCAAACGTAAGATTTTACATTTTCAGAACATAAGCTGGTTTTTAATAGTCTATGCAATTCTTAATCATTTTTAAGGGTTAGGCATAAGACTGTCTGTGCCTGTCGTATGCATAATAACGTGAGTTACCCCCTGTAAGGTTTTAAATGTAATAGTGGTCTTCTGACCATGCAACATCTGAGATGAAAAGTAATGTTTCAGTTAATTACTGCCCAGAAACTTCCTTGATTTGCTAAAAAACAAAACCTTGCATGGGTAAAGGTTCTGCTAATAATTGGTGGTTCATTTCTAGGTATATTGAAATATCAAGTGTGCACCGTAGCCATTGTCTTCGTAACGCCTTGTAGTGAAATTTACGGCCATGGTCTTCTAAATCATAGCATCATCTATATTTAGATGCTACAATTTAGAAACCCATGTTTACAACAATGCCACAGTCTGGACCCACCCAAGCATAGTGTAAACAGCATCCGGGATACGTACTTGTTTTCGGTTACTGTAAGTACGGAACTACAAGAAGAGGTTGGCTGTTGGTTCTCCTAGATTCTTCTCTTTTACAGTTTAACCGATTCCAGCTTCGGTGAATATTCCAATTGCAGTACAACTGAAATGTACAATCTTACCGGAGGCTAGGACGCTTCCTTCACGGCTGAAACATAACGAGTAGACGGCATCCGAATGCCCGTTGAAGTCTACCACGGCAGAGCCCTCTCCTATATCCCAAAGTACAACCTTCTTGTCGACTCCTGCAAAGAGATAGACGTAGATGTAGTGTGTAGATGTAAGTAATAATGAAGATAGCTGCGAAAAGCGCGAGGAGGAAACCCATTTATAACGATGAACACCAAAACACAGACAGACAGACAGACAGACAGAGATAATACAAGGTCGTCTCATGTCATTATTATTAAACATACTTACTGCATCACTCTAAACTGCCAATGAATAAGGGTGTCTGGAGGATGGGGCGTTTGTACGAAACATTTTCAAAATGTAACAAGAAAAGCGGGTAGGGATAAAGGGGCGGGGGGCGGCAAAAAAAGTATTCAATTTTATTTGAGGTATCAATTATTGACTACGACACAGTACTTGACACCTTAACCATTGCGTATATACCTTTAAGCCTAACTTTCAACACATACGGCGACTTCGAAACAGCTGGATTGGACGTTAAAATACTTGTTTAGATTGTAAATTAGGAAGTTTGAATGTTGTGTTGCAAGCATTTGATCAGCACTGGTTTATCGTATTGAGCGACCATCATCCATCTACATCTCTCTGTGCAAACGTTTAAGAACAATAAACAGGGATGTCTTGAATGACAAACATTCAACTTGGATTAAGACTGAACAAAAATTCTGTAAAAGTAGTAAAAAGGCAGAGGAAGTGACTGATTCGGAGAAAACTCAGAAGTAGACCGGTTTTAATAGTGTACTACATCTGAAAAGGACGTGAAAAGACACTTAACAATTGACTTACCCAACAGCTGAGGATTGTTGTTAATGCTTTCTATGATCCACTCCATTTGTTGTGTGGAATCATTAATGCCACAAAAATGCATACGTGGTTTTATGCGATTACAGCCACGTCCCTATTTTACACATTCGTAGAGTGAGACACAATAAAACGAACATCTTCTCAATGATATTAAGTTGGGGTCTGTGTTTGAAGCTTTTACTTCCCTAAACGCATGCGGTATGAGTTAGCTATTCTAAACACACCACCAAAGTCTCACTGTTCCGTGAACAAGCTTCTGTAAAACGAATCCGTTATAAATGAATCTTCAAAACGGCACTTGAGTGCTACAACGTAACTTAGCTTAACTTACTACGAGCTCGTTTAAGAACAGACAAATCTTCTTAGCGGTCATCTAAGTTACCTAAGAAAACCAGATTTAAGACAAAAAAAGAGTACGCAAAAGAATATCAAGAGCTGTGGTGTAAATAATAACAAATCCACGCCTCTTCAGCCTCACTTTCACGTCATCGTACATTGAGCCTGCTCAACCAGTATCACATATCTGTGTCACGTGTTTCCTTGACATACCACAACAATTAGTAGATTAAAATGACATGAGAGGATGGTGCATGATACCTGACGACACGATATGTTTTCCATCCGGGGAGAACTTTACTTGATGAACTGATCCCTAAAAATGACAAGACAATGTAGCATGATGATCACCGCTATAACGTTGAGTCCAGTTGCGAGCCTGAGGAAGGTTATTCTCAAAAACGACAAAAACGGGATAAAACCACTCGAAGTGTGAATTGTGCCTTTCAAAACCTTGTTACACGTTGTTTTTTATAAGCAACTCAGTTATCCATTGTTGCTATTTTGCGTGTAAAACCTGCTCTATGCTTAGCTTGAATCTTTAAATTTTGAATTAGGTGCCATTACTCTCTCTTTCATGTACTTTAGTTAAGAAGAAAGAATATATTTTATGTGACAATTTTAAGCACTATGGTAACTTTACCTATGAAAATTTCGCTAAACAAATTTGCTAGTTGGATTATGGTATATTCTTGTAATACCGTATCTGTCTCTTTGAGTAAATCAGGCGAATATTCATGTAGAATATTTTGTAATTATGCAACATTTGTCAAAGACCAAGTGTTACGAAAACAAAGGCTGATCTACATTCACGTCACCAATCAGCTGCAATAGCATCTTACTATGTATATTTACTACTATTTCTCATTGGATTTTTTTCTTATTCTTATCCAGAGTATGTCAGTAAACCTGGGAGCACAAGATTAGAAACGAGGCGTTTTCATGGATGTCTGAAATCAGCTCGATTTAATGAGAAAGATTTAGTACAGACTGCTGTTAGCGGTCAAAACGCATTCTTCGGCTGTCCGGTTGTATCAACGTAACAGCAGCTACATGACAGCCGCTGTGGCACATTGGTGGCATCGGAAAACCTTAAGCTTTTGGAGCATGGACTCTTTAAAGTGTTTCTTTAATTAAAGTTGAAACAGGATTTTGTGGATCATTTGTCCTCACGGACTACAGATTTTGATATTAGACTATAATTTTCTAGGGTATAAAATTATTATGTAATGTTTAGTATATTCCTTTCAAGTCTGGAAATTTCTTATGGTATTACCGTTTTGTAATGATTGGCTTAATTAAGGTCCAGTCCTGTTGTATCCCGTTAACACACGTGCAAGCTTCTCCTGAGTAGCATACTTACTCTTTGATACTTAGTGAGGGGATTCTTAAATTCAAACAGCCATCAAGAATGATACTTACACCTGATACAAAGAGACTTCCAGAACAAGTAGACAGTGTCGCTTGTGGTGCCACTCTCTACTGATATGTAAAGTAAACCACAAGTGGGGACGTCCACAAATAATTGCACAATATTTACCCACATACTTAATAGCTATATATGTAACTCAAGTTGCGTTTTATACTTAGAATGTCTTGTTATGGTTAAATTAGCTAATTCGTCAATAAAATGAAGTAGTAGAGAAGTTTTTGGTTTTAGCTATTGCTTAAAATTACGAATTTGTATAATTAGTTCAGCCACGGAAATAATTTTTAATTTGTATATTCATACAGATACGATGAGTATTCTTTTGATGCAGAGCTTTTCGAATATAATTTGGACTTAAAACTCGTTTGAGAAAGTATAGCATCAGAAACTACATTTTTACTTGTGTAGTTGAAAACGCAATTCTCACTTCTGGCGTAAAGAGAAACTATGCTTTGAGCTGGATACTCTTAGAACTATACTCTCTTGAAAGCAGTTTAAAAAGTATTGATTGACAGAGGGGCTGTGTATTGTGAAAGTGTCGTCAAGAAAATAACTGTTACTGCAATTGTTGCTCTCTTATTGTAGATAGAGCAGTCGCTTGATGTAAATAGTGAGATATCTGATGCACCATGGTCTTGAAAACGTAGTCAGTTTTGATCCATTTGCTACTGCAGTTTCAGTGGTACGACAAATGCAGACCTTTGTCAACGTAAGAGCTATGTGCAGAAGGTTTGGACTAATGATTCTATTTATATATATCTATAGGTTTTATCACAGAAATCATACGATTATAATAGACCACTGATTCCTCTGCGTACCATACGTTGCTGCCTCGATTGGTTTTGGCAAATTTTATATGCCCAATATTGCAATCATGAAATAAGGCAGATCCATTGTCCAGTTCCCATTTAAAAATTTTCGCTGGATCTTTCCATGAAAACAAATAGTACTACATCTGTCAAATATGTTGTGATGTCCCTCTCCCCCAAAAAACATTCTGATATATTCTCGCGACACACTTTACTCCTTGCAATATTTACCACAAAATGCTGAGCGTATAGGTTTCATCGAAAGTTTATCGTATGATTTAGTTGTTTGTAAAATAATTAGACTAATAACAGAAAGTTTCAAGGAGTCGCCTACAGACATAGAAGTTATTTGTAACTCACCAGATTATTTTGAAGAGGCATCAAATGACAGAAACTACGTGCAGATCGGCTTATAGCTGAATGCCTGGGTCACTGTGCATACGAATTGTTAGCTTAATGCGTATATCACTGCGCACATAACATACCATTCTGTGAAGAACGTAATGTGTAAGCTGATACAGCAATCAGTCAGAAGGTGCTATTAGACAACCTGACACAGATGCTAAAAGTCAGTTGTAAGAATTTTGCAGCAATTCATAGAATAGCTGTAGCTGTATTTTAATTGTCTCGCAATCTCTCAGCGAAGCAGCGGGGGACTGTACTTTCCAGGAGGGAAAAGGGTTTCCCAGGGGGAATAATCATTGAGATTAACTCCGGGAAGATCTTACGTGATTCACGATTTACAAACATGAAATTAATAACAGATAAAGTATAATTGCCGCTAAAGCCACCTTACGCAACGCGCAAGTTTTAACAGGATTTATAAACACATGTTACTGCAATCACTGCTGCCACACACTCGGTCACCCACTTTCCCTTGTATTTATATTTTTATTTTTTTTTATTATTTTTTTATTTTTACTTTTATCTTTTCCTTTAACTTCTAATGGGCTCGCACGCAAGTAAACGAAATGCTTATATCTCAGCCGCTAGTACAATAAGGCAAGAACGAAAAGGAAGAGCATCATAAAGAAAAGGTCTCGTAAACATTAAATTTATTGTAGTTTTGTTGTCAAATGTTCGACTTATAATTAATTGAAAATTCAATTATTGACATTCAACCTTTTCTTCCACTGTACAGAATTTTCATACCCTCTACTAAATGCAATCGATCTAAAGGAATATACACAAGATTAAAACCCTTCGTAATTGCAATACCCTGATTTAACACCAAACATGAAGTGAAGACTTGATGATATTCCAGTGTTACCCCGTTCTTAGACTATCCTTAAGCCCTACAAACCTAAATGAAAACTCCCCAGTTTGATTCTTTGATAGGAAATATCCAGAACAAACAAAATAAAGGTATGTTTTGGTATTAATAATAACTAGTAACCTCCGAATGAAAAGTAGTGCAAATAATCTTAAGGCTGCAAGGTGCAAAATCGTCTATTACAACACCTCGGGAAATTTTTGGAGAATTAACCAAATTTCAAATTTCATGTCTCAGATGTTCTGAAAGTTTGAACGACCAGGAGTATGTACTTTTGATGTATGAAGGTTTTGTCGCATGCAATCGGAGGATATGTTAGTCTAGTTTGAACACTCATTGAACATTTGCTAAATTTATGGAGCAATGTATGCAGCCATATTTCCAGTTTGCCTGAACACACTTGTAAGTCGGCGTGCAGATCTGTATATAACCATAGTGTATCAGTGCCAAATATAAAGGAATTTTGTCAAGCCGTTTCGGAGATAAAACAGGGGGCGGATTCTGCACCCCCTCGGGTACGCAGTTCCTCAAATACGTCGGGTAAGATAGGGTTAACAATAAAAACACGTTAACAAAGGAGGTAAGACACAAAATTTTATAATTATTGTAGAGGAAGTGCGTATATTTTTTCATATATGTATTAAGTAACTAATTTGAATTACTTGAAATGCCCTCAATTGAGAAATGAAACTTGCTCAGGAGTAAAGGCCTTAGAATAGGTTTTCATAACCCAAGGTAAATTTACACCAAGGGAGTAACTTTTATCATGACCGGGGGTAGATAACACGATCTGATATTTCCACACATTATGAACTCCTTTTTATGTATGTCTGTACTCAATGGAAAAACTTTACATGTTGCGTCATGCGTGCGCACTCTTGTCATGTTTTAGGTATCACGTGATATTAAGAGTTTTTCCTCCTTATACACGAAACACATGCGGAGCATAAACCAGGAGCTCTTTTGATATCTAGTTCGATAAACTGCGAGGACGCAAGGAGCTTAGTATTGTTACCTTTAATACGCTTTCTGTACGTCGCTTAGCCTCGCCTTATTACCTGGCGCATTTTTGTAAACGTTTTCTTATGGTTATTTTTTCTAGTTTTCACGTGAGTTGATTGTGCGAAGATTGTGATTTACGTCGATTCAAGATATATGAGAAAATCCACATGCAACTTGTCAACTCTCAGTCGAAGCCTTTGCTTCTTTACGAAGTTAAGAGATTGCGACGTGCTATACAGATACATAAATTTGGATTATGTACAGATGACTCGTACCACATCTCGCTTTCTTGATACAAATTTTGTGTAGGTTCGAGTTAATGTGCTTTGCTAATTAAATAAAGGGTAAACGATTCAGGAAAGATTAAGATACACTCCGCGTTAATGTTCAGTAAGTAACAGTAATGATTGGTGTATATGTGCTGTTTCATTTAGAGAGATAGATCGGTTATCAAAACAGATGCCTATGGGCAATCTGATCAACACAAAACAACCTAACCTCTTAAAAGATTTTCTTAACATTCTCGAATATCGAATGATTAAAAGTTTTGAATTAATATATACCAAATTGGTATGCTGTATAGATCATGCATGAGCAACCCTTGGTCTGCGAGCCAAGTCCGGTCCGCGTTTTATTTGTCAAAATTCATACAATACCGCCCGTCAAACAATTCCTATATATTCCTATACAGCTCGTGGACCGTTCCAATGCGCAGCAATTAGTCAAAATTCCAAGGACTATCTGGGGCAGTGTAAATGTTTTTTGTGCAAAACTGATTCAAGCTACCTTAGTTCGTGTATGTGCCTGAGCCTTGGTGTCTCATTGTTGTCTTTCAATCTTGAGAACATAAGCTGTAGGTGATATGTAATTTTTTCCGATGATGTGTTCTTTAGAACTTGAATTTCTGGCCATTTGGATGTAGCATCAATTACGACTAGTAAATGTTCGCCGGTAGGAAATGGTCCACATAAATCAACATCAATAGATATCCAAGGCAGAATTGGTGGAGGTGTGACAGAGAGTAGTTCTGGAGGTGATGGGATGCTTTTAGCTTGACAGGGAATGCAGTTTTTGACCTCATGTTCAACTGCAGAATCTATTCCTGCCTGCGTGGGTTCGTATCCCATCCTCGTCACCAGTTATAATGTATAAGTGTAGCTCGCGTATATACTGAATAATACTAGTAAGTAACTCACGAAAGTAAACACACGTCAATCTCCTAGTACTGCAATCTATTTTCTAATTTACATAATCAATGAGTTATTGTTAACCTACATTGTTCAGTTATTGTTAACCTACGTCGTTCATCTGTCATCACTTCTCAAGTTATTAGTCTGTTAACACTAAAACTAGTAGCTTCTTTGTCTCTTGGCTTTAGAAAGTGAATATTTTGCTGCTAGTTCTTTCTGCTGCTGCACCCAATGATGACAGTGGTCAGCATGGACAAGGGCAAGGCTTCTTGTGTATTTCCTGTGTATTTTTTATGTCTTCTCTTGAATTTTTTCATCATTGCCGACTTCAAGGACAACAATTCCAATTCCTTGAAGAATAATTTTTAATATCCTTTTTTGCTTTTTGAAGTGTTCTACTAGCAAATGCTATTACTTTTCGCTTTTGATTTTACTGGTTGTGGTCAGCACCTAGTCCTGAATTTGATACATCAATGCCTAATACAAACGACAACTTGTAGTTTGCTTATGCAAGCAGTGGTGCAGTCATCAGGTTATTGTTTAAGTCTTCAAAGGCAACTTGGTAATCACTGTACTAATACTTGTATCCTCTCTAAGAACTTTCTCATTTGTCTTTGAACAACCTGACCAATCCATTCATGTGGAAAGCCATCATTGCAAACCCAAGAAATGATCATAATTCCATGAAAATTCTTGGCTTGGGGTACACTTTTACTACTGGAAGTTTTGTCTAGGTCTATTGATGGCAATGCCATGCAACAACATGTGACTAGTAGGTCACACTTTCACAAAACCAGATATATTTTTTGGCTTGATCATTAGACCAAGATCTGCCACCTTCTTGAATATTACTTCCAGTTGTTGTAAATGTCATCTACGATCTTCGAGCATACGATGAAGTCATCAAGATAGACTGGCAAAATACTGAGAATCTTCTGACAGAACACTTTGCATAAGCATCTGGAGGTTGGTTTGAACATTCATTACACCAAATGCCATCCTGTTCTTCTGGAAGAGAGCCAATGGTGTTGTGGACCCACTTCCACGTGGTTGTATGCACTGTCATAGTAGTCTCTATTGTTATGTTCTAGTAGCCGGTTAGACTGCTACATAGAAATGATGAGCTCTGAATGTGACTTGAAACACAACTTCTTTATCACTTCAACTTCGACTAATCATTACATAAAAACTGAACTGTTGTAATACAATGCATCAGATTGTCCACATGGCATGGCACATCAGTAGTTGTGCACATGAGTATATGTGTACACTGAATCATGGGGCTATTGTTTAGAACACGAGATTTTATGCGCTGACGCGCTTTCCCAGCAAGATGCGTATTTCCCCAGCAAGATTGGCATTTTGGCATGTTTCAATAGTTGGATTATTCTATCGTTCTATCGTTCTATCGTTCGATGATACTTTCTATCGTTCTGTATATCAGATTTGTACGATCTCGTACGTTGATATTGCACAGGAGAGCCTCATCTTTAGATACGAGAGTATGCTCATATTTTGAGACTTGCGTACAGTAACGATAAAGGCCGTCCTTGTTACGTGACTGAAGGCTACCAATATTCTATTTTAATCTTCTATTTTCCCTGGTTACAGTGGAGCGATGCCTTTCGCTCAATAGCTCGACTTCCTGCTGGACTACCATCACCATGGCGACGACGTGTAAGTAACCTTATAGCATATGTTTATTGAGCATGCTCTCATATGAGATCGTTTTGCCATAATGGTAACTTGATTAGTCCACTGAACCCGTCAGTCTTATTTAGCGCTCACTGTTAAAAACTATCGCTAACTGTTATAGTGCTGGGAGAGGCTAGCAAGTCGTTGATCTCCTATACATAGGAACTGGGGACGAGTAAAGTATTTAAGTATGACGTCACAATCTGACGGAAGTTAACTTTTGGTAGCATTTTCTAATACTGCATTTATAGTGCGTGTACCCAATTTGAGAGCAATATCTTGAACAAGCATGGGGATATTCGTCCTTTAAGTTTAGCTAATACCATTTCCTTAACTGAACTCAGTTCGTAACTTTATGGCGCTTTGGACCGAACAAAGTTTGTAGACCGTATGACGTTATACATAGCGTTGCAGTTTTGAGAAGATCATGCCAAGAGATACTGCACTCCCTCCAGCAGTTCTGGCTTCTAATTTTCCGCGTTCTTCTACGAGATTTTTTTGAGAAAGACACGTACCGTAAATGACCGATTAAGCGCCCTAGGCGCTTATTTAAAACAAACGTTTTTAGATGGGCGCTTACTCGGACCTGGGCGCTTATTAAGGAAAGGAAAACCTGATACCTAAACATACCTGATCTTTCTATAGAATTGATTGAAACATAACGTTTAATCAATCAATCAATCAATACATCTTCATCGTTCTCTGTATCATCATCTAAAAGCGTAAACTCTGGAGCTGCTGCAAGCACGTCTGTGCTGCCTAGACCTGGGCGCTTGTGAGCAATATTTTTCCCAAACTGGGCGCTTATTTGAGTCCTGGGCGCCTAATCCGTAATTTATGTTACATATCTTTCTTGAGATTGTAGGGCGATCCCTGGGCTTATTTCTCTCAGTATTGTCTCTCTTAATACTTTTTTACATGTGGGATTTATTCTTTAGATAAATGTACGTATAAATGCGAATACCGTATTTCCTCTTATTAGCGCCCTGGGCGCTTATTTAAAAATTCAACAACAATGTGCGGGTCTAATAAGAGGACGGCGCTTATAAAGAAATCAAAATGATTATGAACCTGAGTTGGCAAAAATTATGAAATTTGTCTGGTTTATGAAAAATAATTCAGAAGCTTCAGAAACGTATTTTATTGTGTAATTACCCTTCTGTATGGTTTTTTCCCTTTTTCCAATTAGCGCCACTTTTTTAGGTGCGGCGCTTATTAGAGGGGAGGCACTTATTAGAGGGCGCATACTCATACTAAAGATAGGCTGATTGGGTATCTTGATTTATTTCTGACTGGTCAGTATCGATGACTGCCATGTGACTATGAGCGACGTTAGGAGTTCAGCTGAGGGAAACCCATGCAATCAACTTTGCCGATTGTTGCAATTGGCTCCTTTCAAATTGTCTCATGCTTTCCACGATCTACTGTTGGATACGTCACTGTTCCAGAGTAAATTGCAAATACATTATCGATGTCAAGCGTTGACTTCAAACTTCGCTTGATTTTCTGACCAGTGGAATTATCTATGAGCCCTTTGAACAGCACAAATAAAACTGCACTTGAAGACATACCACAATGTGGCAGCGTCAGAAATGGTTCTAATGTTCCCAAAGATTTCGTATGAAGCACCGCTTTGTTTACCAACACGGTATGCAGTGGTGCGTAGGTAACATGTTTCGTGAAAAAGCATTACGATAAATTTTCCTTGCCGCAGATTTCGCCTATTTACTGTCACATACAACAGGGGAATAATCTTAACAACGAGTTGAGCAAATGTAGTTTCCAGAGTGTCGTTTTTCAAGTACAGAGGTAAAGAAGGTATAGCAATAGAAAATATGTCAAATGTGGCGCCTTGAGAAAGACGGCTGAACAAACGACGCCATAGAATGGGTCACGAGTTGGTGCCACGGTGGTGACATGTTTTGTATTTTTCTAGTGCCTTTTCTAAATTGATACTTCACATCTTCTGTTCTCGATGAACTATGAAAAGTCATGTAAACTATGGATTCATTTTGCATCCTGTAAACTAAGTCACGTACGACTTAATGAATGGGTACAGACGACTTACCTCGTCGGCCAAATCTGATATCTGGTATAACCTTGGATAAACACAAACCAAGACGTCGGACAATGGCATAGTCTTCATCTGCATCATGGAGAAGCATCTAGCATCCAAAGAAACAGCACTGCCAAGTTTGAAGCCATCCTTTAAAAAACACAATACATTAATGATCACAACGAACTGAAATTTAATACCATTTCCGTCAGTCGATGTTTTTCTGACATTTAAGTGGCACTGATACGTAGAAATAAGCAAGAGGGTGTATATTTATATAAAAGGTTCTAATGACATGGAATGATTGTTATTCATGTCACTCGAAACTTTAATAAGTAACTCGAAACTTTAATAAGTAAGTATAAGATAGCAGTCTTCCAAAGTATTGATTTTCTTCCTGGGATTTCCAAAGCACGGAAGGATTTCTGCTTCAATACTTTTCCAACACGACCTAATAAAAATTTAGTCTGATGTCTTCTTATACCCTCTACTTTCGGCTTTCATAAGTTTAAAGTTAAGTAACAATATTTTCGTGGCTTTCGGTATTCTATTTCTTTACCTTTTTTGCCTCTTACAGAACCTAGATACTTCGAAGAACTACTTTCTCTCAATAAGTGAAGGTAAAAGATCTAAACGACTTTTAGAGCTCTTTCATTTGTTTGAAAATAAGCTCTGAAATAACAAAACAAATCTTCCATGTTAGAGAATGACTTCTCCTTGATGATTGATTCCTTGAAGGTCAACAACCGGAGATAAGTGTGATTCGGAGCGTATCTTTCTTGAACATCAATTCATACGACGAAAATGCGTTTGTAAATACCAATATTTCCTTGATTTATGATAACTCGCAAACAAAGAAAGGGATCCAAGCAAAAATTTGTCGACCGCTGATTGGACAATCATTAAGCCTGCCAACAATTTGGAGGCGCCAAAATTGTTAGAATAATTTCAGAGAAAACACAAACTCCTTTCAGGATAATAAAATGAATAAAGCCTCACTTCAGTCAGGATTTGGGTATCAGCAGGCAACTAATGTTCAGGAGGTGACAACCTGTCGCTTCGTTTTGTAGCCGACGAGCCTCCTACATACTTACATTGAATTACCTTATTTCCTCGAAAGGAGTGCCCCAGACGTTCATTCAAATCTCCGGGCTGAAGTTTGTTGCTCCTTTGAGGGCAGGGCACAGTTATATACACGTATGTTCACGTTTTCGCTAATCTCAAATTTACCAAATTGAATTACGAAAAAACTAAAGATCTTTTGGGAAGAAATGCCCATTTGCACAATTCCTTTTTTTTTCATTGTAAGGTCAATGAGCAGATGTTCCTCGCCAGAACTGTCAATTTCACACCCATCGTGTGCTAGAATTGGATTTGTACTTAGTTCATTAAAGGTAGACCTTGCCCTGCTGATTCATCATTGCACTTCCGCTAAAGTATGGTTAGCTTGCGGTGAAACAATATATCTTATTGTTGTAGCGCACACCAGTTCTCACTGTTTCGATCAATCACGTTTTGGAAAATCATTGGGAGGGTTTTTTTAATTTCTAAATTAATTTTTATAGGGCAGATCAATACGTTAAACATTGCTTTGAACGTTTGTGGTACTAGGGATAGATTGGCCAGTGTCGTTTATGCCAGATAGCCATCATGGTACTTTTGTTGTCTGGAAGTTCTCATACCTGAAGTTCTTTCAGGTTATGAATGCTGCATAAACGTCGTCTTCAATAGCTGATCTGGCCAAACAAAAACAGGAGAGTCATAGTACTGCAGTATCACTACCCATGGATGTGCAACCTCCACTCTCTCCAACATTATGATGATAACATAATCTTCCAAGAAAATAATTTGCACCGACTGAAGTCAGAGTGGTGTAAAGGTGGTGTCACCAAATTGCTTAGAGTTATGTCAACCGGTGGATGATTGGGAGCTAATGCGACGGCGGGAGAAATGTGTGTTAACATTGGGGTTTACCCAGCTGGTAGAGCACACGCCGTGAAAGCGTGGTTCCCGGAATCAAACCCCGTTGGAGATGATGAAAAGACCTGCGGATAACCGCTTTTTTCATTTCTGTTGCAGAGTCTTCTTAATGTTTCGATAAAGTTAGAGGAACAGGAAGATGGGCCTGTGTTGTTGCATGTCACAGGGGATGCAAAAAGCTGCCAGGTGCGTTAAGCGAGCCTTTTTTGATGTACAATAGATTGTTTTCATGCAATATATAACAGCACATAAGTTGCCTAATCGCACCTCGATTACGTGTGTCCACATCGTAACAACTAAATGCAAATAATAGAAAGTATCCGTTTAGAAACTTTGAGAGTATTTGGTCATTCAAAAGAAGCACAAAATGTCTGTTGTAGCTTCCTATGAAACGCGCAGTGTCTGGAATGGGAAAGAGATGCAGATTGACGTATAAGTGGAGTTGACCGATCAGCCGTGGAATAAACGGGACTCAAACCAAGCTGCTTGTTACTTGTAGGTTCAACATAAGAACTACATAAAGCGCTTCCTCCATGAAATAGTTGCAAAATATTTCATATTAAATCTTCCCGATCGATCGATTCTAATTTTACATATCCTTCTTCAATCCCGTACTTATCTTATTTGGTTATTTTTTCATTAGTTTTGTTTGCTTTTTCAACTGTATATGTTAATTCATTTGATAAATTTTGGTGTATATATTTGTTGGCGTACTTTAATTTACATTTTCAGTGCAATATTTATTGAGGTAGTTAAGTATTTTAAGCTATTTTACAGATCTTTCCTAGTCAAAATCCTATGTAAATATTAGCAGTAATTCGACTGCAATGCAACTATATAAATCACTATTGTGAACAGATCGTCGAGACATTGTTAAGGAACAATCGTTTTGTTTTGAGGAATATATGTTACGTTTGTTTTCCCTGTGACTGGAGTTATTCGAATATTTTTGTGGAGTATAAAGGGGGGAAATTTAACATCGTTCACCACACCCGATCAGTTCATAAAAGTTACTAACACGATCGATCACACGTTAAATGAACAGCGGCGTATATCTTTTCTTGATAGTTTTGTTGATGTAAATCATACCAATATATTTTGGATGAATAGAAGCACATTCTCCTTCTTATAGTAACTATGGCTGCACACGACAGACAACCCCTCCTTTCACATATCTGGGATGTCCCTCTTTTATTGAAGTCATTGCACCCTCCCCCAATGACCAAGTAGTAATTACAACCCACGTTACCTCACATCTCTGCGCCACATCTCCATAACTAGACGCAACTCATTGTCATACCCTGCCACCATGCAAGGACCGATATTAAAATTTAATTCTGATATTGAGTAAGGATTGATCCAGCACCTCGTTGAGGTGTGTTGTTATGGCGGCTTTGAAGAACCGACCACTAAAACGATCAATATCAAATATAGCCCACATCGACGGATTTTGTAACAGGTGCAGATAACGTAGATCAGAGATCGTGTATTTTCATCGCAGGATGAAAATTAATGGCCATTATTGCAACACTAGGGAGTCATTTCGGTACGCACTCGAATTCAAGGAAACGCAGGTCTGTCATTCATTTTAAGACATTTCGGGTGAGCAGATAGGCGAACTTAACTCCATGAGGAACCATTTATAATAGTTTTCTCGCGTCTTCACAGTACCGAACACTCTCTTTTGTGATAACGCTTAACGTTTCTATCGGCTTTGCTAAGCTCTACTAAGTTTCAAAGAAACATATGTCGCGAAATCTAAATGAAACAAGGTCTTCGATGAATGGAAGCTGGTTAGACGTCCTAGATTAATGATGATTGCTTCGAATAAAAGAGGAGTAGAATAGTCAAGTGAAGGGCTATAATTAAAAGAGCAATACAACGAAGAGAAACTTATGTTACATCGAACAACTTTAGCGATGCCGTAAATTATTGTCACTACAAACCTTCGCAGGTGCAGGTTAAAAGTAGCAGAGAGAACGGCGCTTGCCTGTACCAAAGCAGAGGAACTTTTTATACCTTTTTTGCTCGGTTTCATTATCAGCTTAGTTGTTTTGCTTTTGGGTAAAACATCAACTTGTCATTTCCAGTGATGATCAATCGTAGACTGTTACTACTCAAGTAGAAACACGTTCTATTCACTGTGGCACATCTACTATACCAAATCGAGCAATTATTTTTTTGTTTCGGTGCCATCTAGGAAGCCGGAGGAGGAATTTGCATATTAGTTAGTTATATTCTTTGAAAGCATTTTATTTTAAATTCATTTAGAAATATGACTTTGTCTATACCAACATATTTAATACTTGAACAAAAACATGTATCAATAAAGATTTCACGGAGTCGAGTTCTTTGCTTTTGGAATAACACCTATACACACTTTCGAACAGGAGGGTCTAATTAAACAAGAGCCAATCTTGGCTCTTGGAAAACTGCAAAGTTTACTTTGCCCAATAAATAAGTCAATCAATGAATACACGAGCTTGAACTGGATGTGATGATCCTTTAAATTTTACAGATTCACTTTTAAATATTTTTGTCTCTTGAAATGTTCAGAGGCCAAAGTGATTTGACCAAAGCGACTTAGAAAATAAAAGAATAGGACATTACTATATTAATCTTGATGAAACAAATGACGGGGTAAAAATAACTTCACGATATTTGTTTGTTTGAGTATCTGTTCCAATAGGGAGAAGGTATAACAGCACATTTAAGAATAAAATTAGCACAAAATGGCTACTGAAAAATTAACAGTTACTATATTATTATTGTTATGTAAATTTTAATAGCAATACTTTTGGATATTTCCCGTGACGAATCCAGTGGCTTTATATCATTAAATGCTTTTTTAGCACTTGGTACTGCGTTCCTATTAACAAGAGCCAACATTTCGCACAAACTATCCTAATCAAATTGACTCCAACTCGTTATATATTCATGCCCACGGACTTTACACTGCAATAGAGGGACAACTCAAATAAATAACGAAGCTAGGAAGAGGTTATTCAGCCTAAACAAAATCTACCGAAACAACCTTAACTCCAGAAAAATACTCGATTATTCAAATACAGTCCAATTTTGAGTAATCTACTAGACATTATTTTGTCAAGGGGTGTAAACTCTCGAGCCCACCCCAAAACCATGTTTCTAATCGCCATTATAATTATGTAAGCTCGTTAAAAGTTCACCTCAGCACCACTATGTGGCCAGGCAGGCAGGATTTCCCTTTCAAAGTTACAATTAGGAACTTATGACAGAGGGGAGACCCTAAACCATATGAGAACGTCAAAGAGCGCCAGACTTTCATACCCAGTCTATCCTCGATGTAAAATTAATCTTAAAAATATGATTTTAAATGCTTAGATCTTATCCTAGATCTTGGGACCTAGAGCACCGTCTCACGACTCAGAGATAAGTATATGGTACCATATGACCAAAACATCAGCCATATTGCGTCAACACTTTAATAAAGAGACTTTTGCTTTATGAAAAATAATATTAAGATTTTATTTCATACTCAAACTTACGATAAGGCTTTCTACAGCCGATACAGCCCGATTTTCGGTCATATATCCATATCTTTGAAAGATTGAAACTACAGCCGATTTGACATCATTGGCAAGGGCAAAATCTCCTGACACATAAATGTGACCGGGACCATGATAGAGTTTTTCATAAATACGACGGGCATTGACGTCTATCATCATTTGTTTCATGCCCTGGAAAACAAATATATTAATAAATCCAAGGTTCCATCTACATTCAGTTTGACTAAGTGAAAAACAACACATTCAACACGTACTCTTGCTTTAATTTAAGCACTCAGGTGAAAGAAACTACAAACTCAATAAATTACGCAAGTTTGAAATTTTTTTTTCAAAGTATATCTACAATCTCTAATTTGAACACGTCTGAAGTTGTATCGAAAGAGCTCTCTCTTCTTTCCCAGATACCATCTTTTCATAACTTACATTTATTTTAACCTTGTATGATTGGAAAGCAGTTGATTGTCCTTACAGAACTTATTGTCATCAATGTCACAGATACATTTTGTGAGACGTACGACGACTCCTTCTAATTTTCTAAAGTCTTCTTTAGAATGACGCAATTTAGAAATTTACTATCCACGCAAACATTTTATACTTTTGTTTACAACTTCTATAGATTTTAAATATCCACCACTGGCATATTAGAATTTTATTCGAGTGCCTTATTTAATGGTGCGCTTGTCAAATTTTATTCACTTGAAAATGGCGACAGGGAGTGCCGAAACGTCGTGTCGAAGAAATCAGATTTACTATATTACAAAGTGGTTTTCATTTGTAGTATTGCGGGTACTGCGAGATAAGAAGACTTTTAGAAAATTAGAAGGAGTCGCCGTACGTCTAACAAAATATATCTGTGACATTGATTACAATAAGTTTTGTAATTAATTTTAACCTCAAAAATCATTTAAATAATAGGAAAATACTACACTCTGAGAGCAGTTACGAGTTTCGTACATATAGTAGCGATTTAACAATTCAATGGGTCATCTCTCGTTTTCGGTTGGAGAGGCGACCCTTTTATTCCTAAGGAAAATTTTCATTGAAGCCAAACATTACAAATATACCAAATATTACCAAACGCTTAACGTTTGTCCTTAAAGGAAATGATAATCATTGTGAAGCCCAATCTTGCATAGTTTTAGGGAAGGTATAAATACTCTTACCAAATCTATTATTAATTTTTATGATGAAAACAACACCGGCTAACTATAGACGAAACGCCAAAAAGGAAACTACCATTTAGACAACGTTTAGTCTTTCTTTCAATACTTCGTCAGGTCTATGCACAATGAAGGTTACAATGCTAAACATTTGAAGAAAAGACGAAAAGTTGTCTAAATTGTAGTTTCGTTCGTTGCTTGTTATTCATAGTAAATCTATTGCATAGGTGCATGTAGTACCTTGAAGTATGTCTTTGATATAACCAGTTCTACCGTTACAATAAGTCTACAATAAGTTCTACCGTTCTCTTCAAAAGGAAACATTACGGTTAAGAACAGAATGTTTAGTGAGAAACCGAAAACAACATTATAAGTATCATCGACACGGTAACATATGTTCTATTTCTCTAATCTTCTTTTCAAAACTAACATTATAAGTCTAAAATTTACTCTCGCGTATCGTCAAATGCGGCTCTGATGGATAGAGAGGGTCGTAGAGGACGTGCAGAATCAAAGCAAGTGGAAGCTAGACCAAAGTGAGTAGTAAATTTCGCTCTAGTGCGGCAGAAGACGCGTGAAAACATTATCGATTTAACCATTGCCTGCACTATCTTTATTTCACAGTCTATTTAGTTGTATATTTTTAATTTTTGGCTTCAATGAGAATTCTTTTGTAGGAATAAAAGGGTCGCCTCTCCAACCGAAAACGAGAGATGACCCATTGAATTGAGCACGTGGATGCAGAGAGCACAAGATCGGAAGGCGTGGAGGAAACTGTGGAGGCTACCCGCCAGCAGTGGCGTGAATAGCTGACATGATGATGAGGATGATGATGATGATGATGATATTGTACTTACCATGCGTCCAACGTTGGCATTATGTCGGTTCATTAAACCCTCAGCATCCCGTTTGTTCCTCCAACTATTTATAAACTCCCGTGAAATTTTCATTCCATATGAAACGTCGATGGGACACTCCCAATTAAATTTGGCTGCTGGATCTGTACCCTTTGGAAAGGAGCCCACATGGGATTCAGGGTTTCCAGTCAATGTATTATCACAGCCACACTCGGGCATTTTCCCTCTCCAGCAAGCATCGGTAACCTTGTAGACAATGCCGGCTGATGCTACGGCAAACATGAAAGCTGCTTCCTTGGAAACTGAAAGAGGAGGAACAGGAAAAACTGATCTAAATGAGTAAGTATTTGCAGTAAACTGTAGAATTAAGTTAAACTTTCACCCAAATTACTAAACCCTGAACTAAATAACGAAAGTTAGTTCGTTTAGGTAGCTAGTACATCTCTCCCGCTCTTATTAAATTTTCCAACTTCTTTCCCCGCCCCTCTCACCCTTATTACGATCCCCCGGATATTTAATCAATGATTGTCCAGGAAAGAGCTCTGATTAACAAATCCCTCTATATATCATTATCTAGCAAGTGCTCTTAATTCGGGATACACAGAACATTCGGTGTTCGGTATTTGGTATTCGGTATTTGGTATTCGGTATTTGGTAAATGGTATTTGGTATTTGGTATTTGGTATTCGGTATTTGGTAATTGGTATTTGGTATTCGGTATTTGGCATTTGGTATTCGGTATTTGGTATTTGGTAATTGGTATTTGGTATTCGGTATTCGGTATTTGGTATTTGGTATTTGGTATTTGGTATTTGGTAATTGGTATTTGGTATTTGGTATTTGATATTCGGTATTCGGTATTTGATATTCGGCTAAATAGTGAGCTATTCGGTATTCGGACGAATAATAGAGTCGACTAATATTAGGTGCTCGGTTAAATTCGCTATCCTATACAAATTTGAAGGTAGCAAATATTGAGCATATAATTATGAAACATTACCACTGCAGCGTAATGTCAGTATGCAAGTGGTCTAATAATTGATAGACAAGCTTGTTGAAAGTTCTTTGGACACTCGATTGACTGCTTGGTCTCACCGTCTTGTGAAATAAGCACATATGCAAGTAGTGTGGTAAAGAAGCCGTGAGGTACGAAACAAAACCAAAACAAACCCTTGGTATGACAACGTGGGTTAATCAGATACATTTAAAAATGAAACTGAAGCTGGTGACAAAGTATTTGTGTTGGATGTGTCCTTTGTTAAAGGTGCAGGATTGTGCGGTGGTAACGAGAGACAGGTGACAAGTGAAAGTATCGTTATCAGGTCTCAAGAAGTGGAGGGAAGTTTTACCGTGTTTTAATGTGAGATCCGATGGGCAAAGAAAAAGAAATGGTTATTTTGAGTAATTAAATAGAGCGTACTTGACTGACAGGTTATCATTTTTTCTGCTGGTATTTAGGCATACAAAATTTAATCTATCTGTCTGTCTGTCTATCTATCTATCTATCTGTCTATATATTTTATGTTGCAGGAAGCAATACTTCATTGTTTGTTTTTGCTTTATAAATAATGTCCACTATATACCAATAACAATAAATCAATATCTATGAAATAGATGGTATCTAAAGAATGGCTTCACCTCTAGAAGCACAGTTTTTAGCCTCAGAGCAATCTCTAGCTTCCCAGGAGTCATCCCAAGAATGCAGGAACTACCTCGAAATAGAATGATATGATACGATGTCATCTTCGTCGCTGTGATTTTTGCTTCCTTGAGCCCATATTTTGTAAAATGCTTCCTAACTTCCTTTAAAAATGACATTCCTGTACCACGCTCGCGAGAATGGAGGTTGCAGGGTTGCAGGGCTGCAGGGCTGTCTTCTCTCAGCAAAACCCAATATATTCTTGAATTGCCGTATAATGTTACTCTTGTCCCGTCAATCGCGAAGTTAATAAAAATATTGTTATATACTCTGGAAATAGGACAATTTTTGGAATGTTGCTGAAGCATTAGTTATTTGTTTTCTTTTTATCACGTATGATCATGCATTTTGCTATGATGGCATGGCCTGTGCTAGCGCCAGTGGAGAGCTTGGGGGTTTGAGCTCCTCCACTTTGTTGCCGAGTAATGTTTTTCCTTGGCAAAGAAAAGTGCATCATTGATCAATTCATAGTGTCAAAAGATACACAACCTTTTCGGATTATCGATCAGAATAAGTAATCCCATCCTTGACTGCATCGCAGTCCCCTCACTTTTGACTTGGTGGAAAGCCTCTGATCTCATGTTGTGCAAGTTGTTTTCTCTTATTGCTGAATTGATGTCCGAGCTTGCTGTACTGTTATGTTATTTCATTAGCATTTAATTATATATACAAACGATTATATCCATGCTTGATTATGGTTTGCTAAACACGTGGACGGGAAGAAACATTGGATCTTTGTAAATCCAACACGTCTTAATAGAATCCGCCTTTCAGCAAAACATCGAAAATTAATGTCGCCAAAACTGTTCCTACGTGTCCGAATTATCGCCGACGGAAATAAAGTTGCCCAAAATATTTTTTTGTTAAATTGTTATAGATCCTGTGACCTTATCAGTCATTAAACTGTTGTAATTATCCCCGTACGTCACAAAGGTATTACTGAATCAAACTTTGATGCTTAACATATTTCAATCAAGTACCTATATAACCTTAGACTACCAATTACTTCTGTTTAGATCCTTGCAAGTTTGTAGAGTGCAGTTTCTATGCTAAGTGTTTCAAGAAGACAGACGGTAATGCCGAATGTGTCTGCCCAGTGTGCAAAGACAAAGACAACGATGAACCAGTTTGTGGAACTGACGGGCTATCGTATGCCAGTGAATGTTATTTGAAAAGATCATCTTGCAAGAGGAAGGAGGAACTTGAAGTGTCTAAAATAGGCCCGTGTGGTAAGTGCACTTTGTGATACACACCTTTTTTACTACAACCAAAACTTTTAGCTAGGCCTCGGTATCCTTAGTATTATTTTGATTTCAGCCTAGATTTACACTTAAGATATGCTTGTATGAACCAATAATAAGTTGCCGCCTCGGTGCAGTCGACCCCATCATCGTATATCAAGTCCTTTGATTTTGGCTAAACATTCTTGATGATGTCAATACTTGAAGTAAAGCAGTAGTAGAGTTTCCTATTTAGCATTGTCAGTTGTAATTCAGTATAACACAGTCCTACTCATTTGAAATTACACCATGGCCACCCAAAAACTAAAGATGATCAAACTATATGTCATGCCACCAAAGGGTGTTCTCCAAATTAAACTTTTCTAGTCATCAACAAGGGACAAAACATGTTTCAGACCAGTATATATAAATAGTAATTCAGGTTTAGATTCCTTTATAAAAGGACTGAGCTAAAGAATCATACTTAAGCCTTTACTCACAAGGTTCCAGATTATCATTTGGTTCAGGTTCTGCGCATGCTCATCATGTGCATTTGATGAAGATAGAAAGGGGTGCTACGGGTGATAATGTTAGAATTTAGCCTGAAAATTGAATGTGAATACTCAACGGCCATCAACTTCCTTCAGTGATTGCCAAGCAAAACTTTACAACCCATTCATTGCCAAAATGGCAATAGCAAGCCCAGATGCTAAACCAGCATCTATGTGTCTCAGGGTTTCAGTCTGCGATTGCACGGTACAATCGCCCCGAGCAATTAAATTGATACACTCTTGCAGTTGCTACATGAATGTTAATGACTGCATCGCAGAGTGCAGTTGAAGGCTTTTGGTGGGCTTGTGATGCTAGCAACTGTATCTCACTGGGATGATTAGTCTTGAATTGACAACAAGACCTTCATATTCCATCATAAATCCTCCTTATCAGCGGGCTGAAGTATGCAACACCGGCGGTATCATTGGAATTATTTTATTGCCTTTCGTCCCATGAATAACGCTTAGTACAGTTGGTTTGGTATAAGATACACCCTTAGTAGGCTATAGGCCCATTAACCAACCCAGACCATCAGTGATCTGAAGTGATTGCAATAAATATTTGCATACCCGGCACCTACCATGTCCTTTTAGCAGACTCGTAATATTTATATAAAGGATGAATTGGTAAACCTTTAGAAGTCAAACATCCCTAAAATTCACAACCCATGTCCTCCGGTAAAATTAAATCTGCTTATTAGATCTAAAACAAGCTTACGTACCCACTTCTACTTCAGTCTCGACCTCTTCATCTTTCGACTCTAGATAGAAAACCAGGCTTTGGCCCTCCGACGGTTCATCTAATAACCCATCTAGCTTTCTTTCGTTCAAAGAGTTCTGCCTCGATAAAAACTCTGTGGTAACTGTAGTATCCGCTATGCCTAGCGCAGATGATACCTTGGTGATCATCCATTGGATTCGGATGTCAGTCATGGTAATTCTTGTCAAGTTTCAACAACACCACTTGTAAGCGCTGTTACTGGTGAGAAAAACCATTTTAATAATATTCAAACAACTGCCACGGCATACTTATTTTCAGATAATTAACCGAGAGTTCATGTTCCTAACTAGCACTTTAATGTCAGTAACAAGGGCTAGCTGAAACAATCTCTGCAGCCATACTTGTTCATTGCCCAAACAGTAACCATGGCGGGAATCGTCAACAAGTTACACGCATGCGTGTTTGTATTTGATATGATCAATGCCAGGTTGCTTTCGCCAGTCTTTGCGTCGTGCGCGAAATTTGAATACCCCTAGAGTCAGTCAGATCCAAGCAAATGAACAGCAACAGAGCCAATCAGTAGAATTTGGATGGAACCAGTTAGCTCGAGGGTTAAACGTCAATTCTAAGCGAACACTACTAGATGTTGAAAGGTCTGTAAATCCTTGTTTCCTTAAAAGATGCCCTCGAAGGGTTAAGGGTATTTTTTACCATTAAATTTTTGGAGCAAATGGGCTAAGGCGCCAGACCAAGTGCTTATTCAGCTTCTTGCCATGCTAGTCAGCACATATACAGTGGGAATGGAATACCTATCGCAAGGCAGTGTTGCCTTGCAGTCTCTCGATCAAAGACTCCTGATGAGCAGTGGGCCCGACATTGAAACTACCCTAAATAAACAGATAATAAAGGGCAGCTGGGGCGTCCAAGGGCGACACCCCTCAATTTGTGCTAGCAGGCAGAGAAGCAAGTCATGAGGCAGTGTTGCCTTGCCCCATGATTTAACACCGGTGTTTCATACCAGTCCCCCTGATAAGCAGCGGGGACCCATGATTTAACACCAGAAAAGTAACCAGAAACTTTCAGTCTACTTTACGCTATCACTTGTTGCGATTTAGGTTTGGTGGCTATTGGAACGCCCCTTAAGATAATATCAATGTCGGAGCACTGGAGAAATAGAAAAATATAACAGTTCATCTTCGACCCTGGGGGGACTCGAACCCTCAATCTCCAGCTCCGGAGGCTGGCGCCTTATCCATTAGGCCACAGGGTCCCACTGAAGTTTTACGAAGATTTTGAGTGTTTACCAATTCATTACGGTCTCGAGCTCGGGAATTCGAGTGACAGGAAGTTCTTGCCCATATCTAACCACGTATTGCTATTAATCCAATGCAGATGAAGGTTCTTGAAAGTTATAAAGTGAATATATAAATTAAATTATCCTTAATGTCTCCAAAATAAACTGATCGTTGCTCTGCAACATCTCGAATCGTAATCTGTAAAATGTAAGCTAGCTATACGTGAACAGATTTCGTCTTGCCATGCGTGATCGCAAGACAAGTCCAATGTAACGTCCTTAATTTTAAATTCTTCTCAGTTGTTACGTTTGGCAGCGTGTAACAATTCAGCCTTTAGGATACAGAGAGCACAGCCCTGACATCTCGCATTCGATGCTTAGACCGTGCATCAGAATTGACTGATCGTGTTTGCAACCGAGAACGGAACCAGAAGGTCTGGGCTCTAATTGATTCCGCGGGAAATGCAACGACAGACAATATTTCAAATGACAACATCTTTGCACATGGAACAGATCACTAACCTAGGTTGATTACTGAAAATTCAGCATGCGATTCAGAGCGAAACTTTTGGATATTGGTTGTATTCACCAGCTAACAAGTAATTATAGATATTTCCCACGTTTATGTTATTTGTGCAAATCATTGTTTGTTGCAAAGCATGTACGTACTGCTGCACTTATTAGGCCCGATGAAGAAAATAACGTATTCTTAATAATAAAATGATTGTAATACCGAACAGTCGCACAAGTGGAAACATCACTACAGAGGCTCTTTTTAGACTGCTATATAATCATAATGTGAGGTGGTTGAGTAACACTTTGCATCTATGATAAAATGATGAAAATGTCAATGAAAAATTTATGTATAATACTATTATACTATTATACTGTTACTATTAACCCATATTATCCCAATCTCTACAATTGTAGACCCTCTACGTTTTAGGCAATTTTGGTTGATTGACTTCTGTAGGCTACCCATTTTTTTTATTTCTGGAACTAATGAATCCTTAGCTTGGTTTTTAACATGAAAGAACTTACTTCTGGCTTTTTTTTCTATGCTAATGTTAAATTCGTCGTTGCTAGTTTGCTTCTTCAATTCCCAACTCTAGATGCCTAATTTGTTGCTTTCGGCAAGTCCTACGATTTTCCGTTAAATATCATTTATTTCTGATAAAGTCACCGTAGTGTTCAGCCTTGTATTTCGTTTGCCGTATCATTGGCATTTTTGCTCTGTTACTTTCGTAGGGTCGCTCCTTTTGGTCGTCTTGTGCCGTGCAATGGCCTGTCACTGAGGACTCCTTGTTCAAAGTAGAGGACTTCACCTCTTCGAGGTTGACGGAACTCTTGCAAACAGAGGATCCAGAAATATATTTGCAGTTGGCTAATTTGCTGGACAGATGTTGGGATCATTATCTATCTGCATTGGATCTTGATCAGCAAAATATCCATGTTCGAAATTCTCGTGGAGATGTAATAGCATCTACGTATTCCTCTCTAGCAATACTGCTGAGAAGTCGAAAGTGGTTACCAGGTTCCTATCGTGGGGAAATCAATTTATTTGTTTCTTCAGAATTGTTTCTACCAATTAAAAACATTCAAGATGTGTTGAGTTCGTTTTGTCCGTATGTTGCTGCGAACCTTAAGTGCTCCAAGTTCATTTCCTTTCTTAAAATTAAAACAAATATTACGGCAGACGATCTGTATTTGTACTTGGTAGACTGGGCACGAGAATTGGATTTCAAGACTTCAATATCGCATATGCAAAATGTGTACTGCTTCTTACAAACATCAAGTCGCGATATAATGGACCGATTAGCAGACGACGACCTACTCTTCATTCCATCGGATACCTACGTAAGTCCGAACAATCCCGTTACAGGTACATTTCAAAGTAAGGATGATGCGTGCTGGAGTGACCCATCAGGAGTTGTGTCAGGGAGGGCAGAATTGTTTCGCGAGAAAATCCACGTTCTGTCTCGTATCTATGAGCCAATTGTAAAATCGTTCTTCTGCGATATATTATCAGTGCGGGAAACGCCAACCATTAAAGATTACTTAGATGTGGCCACATGGCTGGCCGCTGAAATCACTTTACCAGATGCCAAAGCCCACAATGAGTTGTTATCTGTCTTTGCCGCCATCGGGGAAAAGTGTGTGACAGAAGAGGAAAAGAAAGAAATCTACTGGATTTTTGAGGATTCTGACAGTCTCATAGAAGTTTACGATAAACTAGGAAGTTATATGCACGAGGAAAGTTGTAAATTTATAAATAAAAATGTAAAGGGCCTGAACATATTTGCAACTACACGAAATAAATTCGCGTCAGTCGAGAGGGCCCCCTTACTTCCTGATAAGGGGGAATTGTACGACACTTTTAAAGAAGAAAAGAATGTAGACTTTTTAGATCTGGGTTCACTTCATCGAGTGCTATTTGAAAGTTTTAGTCCTTCCCATCGAAGAAGGAGGCATCCGACTAGCACACGAATCAATCTTTCGATGGCAGTAGGTGTCCTTCTTTTCCTGAAGGGATGCGGTATTCGCTCTCTTTCTAGCTTAGCTCTTCCTCCAGAACCGTTTGCTGAAGGATCGGAGAAGGGATGCTTGAAATGGGAAGAACAGTGCCCGCTGAACTTTGTTCTTTGTTCCTTGATGACATCAGTTATTTTTGGAAGGTCATCGTATAACTGTGCACTTGTCATGTGTTGGTGCCAGGATACACCCTTGACCACTCTTAGCATTTTTGTGTAAGCGCCATCTAGTTTTTTGGTCAAGCACTTATTAAGAGGTATATGGATAAATTTATTATATAGATTTCTCTGTTTAATATGCCAAAGTAACCGCTGTTGTGGAAGAGAAATACTGGAGTTCGGACCTCTACGTTTATTAGGGCCCCCATTTATTAACTTTAGGCCGTAATGATGACTCCCATTTATTCAGATATACATCCACCTCTTCTTCATCTCTCTGACCAGCCGGGTCAGTCACCTCATCACGTGATAAGTCTACAGCGGCTGCGTGAGGACCAGGAAGACTCAACATTTTACGTTTTCTCTGTGCACTCCGCAGCGATTGTTATCTGTTGACTAACTAGTTTCAGTATCTACTACAAAACAAGTTTGGCTCGGAGACTGTACACGATGGAAAAAGCTCATGAAATACCTCCAAGGGGCATTGGTATCGTCATTTTCGGTTTAGGAAGAATAGGAGAGATCCATTCTACTAATTGCATACAAAATCGGAGAGCAGAGCTTCTGTACATCGTGGAGTATGAAGTGGAGAAAGCCAAGAGTTTTGTTCACAAGAATAGATTAAATTGGGTGAAAGTATTGCATCCCGATGACATGGATGAAGCGCTTGGTAAGTATTTCTGGTTGTAGGTAATACTATTAAAGCTACCGATAAGCTCACTATTGGTCATTTGAAGTGTGAAACCATTGAACAGGCTACTGGGGCCAGATGTATAAAGCTAGACCTAGCACGATCTAGTGAGCATGTGCTATGTCTATGATAGATCGATCTAAAAGTAGATCAAGCTATGGTCTATATGTATAATCACCCTTGTGCTATGTCTAAATGTAGATCGATCTACCTAGACAAAGCCGATGTAGACATAGACAAGACACGGAGCTGCGAGAGGCAAATCAATACTGAAAGTCTTTATATTAACAGAGGTAACCGAGAGAATATAATGCTTTATAATTGACCTAATTTACGAAGATCTAAGCCATAGTTCGTTACTGTTGATTATTTAACTATCTCCTCTTCTAAAATTGCCGTTAAAAGACTCAACTGCTAGAGTTAGGAAATTGCCTAGGAAATTGAAATCGATTTAGAAGTAGAGCCAGCATCGAAACAAGTGCTGTAACAAGTATAACAATGTCATCCACTCACCGAGTGTTGATACGACCCAAGTTGATCGACGAGATTGCCCGTGGCAGCTTCAATCTTAGAGTAGTAAACGATTTAAAACATTTCTAAACTATTTCTATTCTTCCTATTCTTATCGGTGTTCTTCAAGTTTTGATTACGATTCGTATAAGGATCGATTAGCTTAGTATTATATGCAAAATCTTGCTGCAATCTCTGCCGAAGACCGGTCACCATCCTTGTCTAAATGACCTGCACCATTTAGAATAATTCATTTTGGTCCGTACTGTTGTCATTTTGCCAGTTTCACATCCGGAGATGTCTTTTATTTTCCTTAGACTACAATTTCAACTCTTTTCGTAGCTGTATGAATGCTATTGAAACGTCTACCGACAAAGAAATCAATACGGATATTATACATCCCTGCCAATCACTCCAAGGCAGTTATAATGGCAACTTACCAAAATTTCTGTGCATTAAATGATTTTATATGAATAGTGAATAACTGTACATCGATAATTTATAACATTTGTACACAATACACAAAATTTAAACAGAAACTTTGGCCCGGATGGACTACGTTTGAACATTCAAGGAAATCATTCCAAAGAAATCATTACGGATATTATACATCCCTGCCAATCATTCCAATGCAGTTATAATGGCAACTTGTCAAAATTTCTGTACATCAAGTTCTTTTATATGAATAGTGAATAACTGTAAATCGATAATTTAGAACATTTGTACACAATACACAAAATTTAAACAAATAATTTGGCTCGGATGGAGTCCATTTGAAATTCAAAGAAATCATTGCAAGGAAATCATTACGGATATTATACATCCCTGCCAATCACTCCAATGCAGTTATAATGGCAACTTGTCAAAATTTCTGTACATTAAATGATTTTATATGAATAGTGAATAACTGTACATCGATAATTTATAATATTTGTACACAATACACAAAAATTAAACAAAAACTTTGGCTCGGATGGAGTCCATTTGAAATTCAAAGAAATCATTGCAAAGAAGTCATTACGCTTACTATACATCCCTGCCAATCACTCCAATGCAGTTATAATGGCAACCTGCCAAGATTTCTGTACATTATATGATTTTATATGAATAGTGAATAACTGTACATCGATAATTTATAACATTTGTACACAATACACAAAATCTAAACAAAAACTTTGGCTCGGATGGACTCTGTTTGGACATTCAAAGAACTTATTGCGAAGAAATCATTACGGATACTATACTTCAATACCAAGCACTCCAAGGCAGTTAAAATGGCAACTTGTCAAAATATCTGTGCATTAAATACTTTCATATGAATACTGAATAACTGTACATCGATAATTTATAATATTTGTACACAATACATAAAGTCTAAACAAAAACTTTGGCTCGGTTGGACTCCGTTTGCACATTCAAAGAAATCATTGCAAAGAAACCATTACGGATATTATATACCGCTGCCAACCACTCCAAGGCAGTTATAATGGCAACTTACCAAAATTTCAGTGCATTAAATGCTTTCATATGAATCGTGAGTAACTTTACATCGATAATTTATAATATTTGTACACAATGCACAAAATTTAAACAAATAATTTGGCTCGGATGGAGTCCATTTGAAATTCAAAGAAATCATTGCAAAGAAGTCATTACGGATATTATACATCCCTGCCAATCACTCCAATGCAGTTATAATGGCAACTTGTCAAAATTTCTGTGCATTAAATGATTTTATATGAATAGCGAATAGCTGTACATCGATAATTTATAATATTTGTACACAATACATAAAGTCTAAACAAAAACTTTGGCTCGGATGGATTCCATTTGAACATTCAAAGAAATCATTACAAAGAAGTCATTACGGATATTATACATCCCTGCCCACCACTCCAAGGCAGTTATAATGACAACTTACCAAAATTTCTGTGCATTAAATGCTTTCATATGAATCGTGAATAACTGTACATCGATAATTTATAATATTTGTACACAATACATAAAGTCTAAACAAACGGCACGCTTTCTGTTCTTTCTTTCTCTATCAGCCTCAAGCCTGTTTCCTTGCTGTTCTTTTGATTCCTCGGCACGCTTTCTTTTCTTACTTTCTCTATCAGCCTCAAGCCTGTTTCCTTGCTGTTCTTTTGATTCCTCGGCACGCTTTCTTTTCTTACTTTCTCTATCAGCCTCAAGCCTGTTTCCTTGCTGTTCTTTTGATTCCTCGGCACGCTTTCTTTTCTTACTTTCTCTATCAGCAGCAAGTTTTTTGGCATAGACTCTTTGAGCATCTTCCTCGGCTGTTGCCATTGTAAGTTCATCAGTCATTTTACAATTAAACATTAATAGATTTCTACGTGAACGCATGTCTTAAATATCTTTAATGACGTCACCTTCATAACACAAATGACGACAACTAACTTCATGACGTCAGTCAACACTCAAACATGACCTCACCCGACAGACAGACCCACACACACACAGAAAACTTATTTTTATATATATAGATATATATATATATATATATATATAGATAGATGTGCCGGTGTCCCGGTCGTCATTTGTGTCCCGATGTCCCGGTCTGTAATTTCGTCAGTCGAGAACATGACGTCAGTCGAAAACATGACGTCACTCGACAGACACACAAACACACAGACAACTTATTTTTATATATATAGATAGATAGATAGATTAACTAAAGTCTTTAATTAAATATCAGGAGAAGAAAAGAATACCTACTTAAATAACAATAAGATACTATTTTGTGCATAAAAAAAAATGGCAGTGGAAGGATTCGAACCTTCGCCTCATCTGAGATTAGTTTCTTAAACCAACGCCTTAGACCACTCGGCCACACTGCCTTATAACATTATTTGAAATATATGTTATATGATTAAATCATATTAAGTTCACTTATTCGATACGAGCGATTAAGGTCAATCTCCTAGGTTGAAAGCAAATTCTATTTCCAATAGCATTGAAATACGTCACGAGATTTCCTTCTTTCTCATTGGCTTAATTGCTCTCTTGATGGGTGGACGGAATTTAAAATTAGAATAAAGCGCAAGACCCTTCTAAACATCAAATTTCATTAAGATCTGGTCACCCTTTCGTAAGTTACAAATACCTCAATTTTCAAAATTATCCCCCCCCCAAATCCACCAAAGAGAGCAAATCTAAGAAAAAGGCCTCGGAGCTCTTATTTCAAATCCCGACCAGATCTTTTGACATTGGTGGGAGTTGGAGGGGAAATCTTGGAAAACACTTGGAGTGGAGGAATCGGGATGAAGCTTGGTGGATAAAATAAGCAAATGACCTTGATACGTGATTGACGGAACCGTACTGGATTCGCTGTTGGCCAACGCACATGTTGGCCAGGAGGCGTTTTGTCAGCGGAAATAACAATTTTATGCGTATCAGTAGGCATCAAATCGATGGCTGTTTTGAACAGACGCGCTAAATTATTATTTTCGTGGAAAATAATCCAGCATCCCACTGACCCAAACACTTCAAGTTTTACTATGTAGTTTATCAGTGATTATAACTTTTGCCGGAAGACACGGGCCGTAATGTTATGTCTATGAACCGCCGATTGTCCTTGAAGTAAAAGCTGCTGTATCTCGTCCCAAGATTGATTACATGTAAATGTAATAAATAAATCTGGGGCATGGCCCAAAATTAGTTGGCATTCCCTGGTCTGCGTCTTGTTGTTAAAAATAAGGTTGGTAACTTAACGTCCCGAAACAACAGAATGGATGGCACCCTTACTTAAGTTACAAGGCTGGCCATTTTTTCATGTCTCATTGAAGAAGTTTTCTTGCGAATGCTTAATTACAGAATAGTGTCTGATTCCTAAATTAAACAATTCTCAAGATTCTTTGCAGTGCATATGTTAATATGAATTAGGCAATGGTTTCTTTAGGCAAAATGTGTTTGCTCAAGGAATGCGTACCCTACACGAGCAGTTATTAAATTGGCCTAGCATCATCACGAGCAACTCTCCATGACACACAAAATTATGGTTGTATCTTTTAATGTGGTCAAAAGGCAGACATTTAAAGAGATAGAGTTTAAGACAAATTTCAGCTAAATTTTCCTAATAATAGTAGTCATAGTATTTGCTGCTATATTTATAAGGTGGTTGGTAGTAAGAAAATACAAATGTACCACGAAAACGCCATTTAGCAAGTTTGTTTGTGAAAGTGTATTTGAATTAGCTGAAGTGCTTTTCAAGGCAGTCACACTTTATTTAAAAATTGCTATTATTTCCTGATTCTTACCGGAAACCCTCCCAGGCTGATGATCTTTTATATGAGAGAACAGTGCACTAGACTTCAAAAGCATTACACCTGAATTGCTGCCATTACTTTGTTCAGGTTACTACCCGGCAGCATTGTTTCCATTCGACATCAATTATGAACGTAATGAACCAAATCGGAAGCACACATGCCGCTGTATGTGTTCCTTGGGTACACAATCTAAGATTATCGATTACCACTTTTTTCGTTATTATAGTCTGGTGCAGGAAGTGAAGTTCAAGCTTTCTTCTTTTTTTCTGTGGCTGTAGTGGCAAACCGTTACAAAATATTTTGGTCAAGTTTATCTTTTCCTAACTAATATTCAATTACTTAAGCACATTCCATGCATTATTGTAACTGTAGTCATAAGAGGCAATTGCAATTGTATTTACAAAATATTAAAGTCAAGAATGTACATAAGGGTGATGACTCCGAGCCAGGCTTTTTAGAAATCTGGGTATTTTTCACATGCTTGCCAGTCTTTTTGTTTTACCCACAATTTTTCAAATTTATCAGCCCCCCTGAAAAATATTCCCTCCGAAATACCCCTAATCAAAGAGTTTGGGAACTAGTTCACTTTATTCACACTTGGTATGGAGGCAGGCCAATGGTTTGATCTAAATACCAAAGACCGTTGGACGCATTAACATGCCTAGGTACTTACATCGATTGGATTTCAGGATGGAAGTCCGCTAAATCACCGGAAAGTAATTAATCATTCGAAGAATCAAAGAAACACTAGAGAACGCCACAAGAGTCCCGATATTTTGGTGGACGGCTAAGGTTCGAAGAAAAAAAAGTTTACCAAAGACGTAAAATGTTTCTCACAAAGGGATTTAACACTTTATACAGAATATCGGTCTTGTATAGAATGAGTAAGGGACCCCTTGGTCCCCTCCTCCTATGAATGTACTTACTTATTGTGCACACTGTTGAGTACGCCCATGATAAACATTGTGTAACCGCTGACAGATCAATGGTTTACTAAATCAAACGACCAAAAAGCAGTTGTAGATGATCTGTCCGGCGGTACCTTTACCATTTCCAATGGCGGTATTTACGGATCTCTGTTGTCTACGCCGATTCTCAATCCGCCCCAAAGTGGCATCCTGGGCATGCATAAGATCGAAAAACGTCCGGTTGTCGTTGGTGACCAGGTTGTGGTTCGGCCCATGATGTATCTGGCACTTTCCTATGACCACCGGATTGTAGACGGTAAAGGCGCGGTCACCTTTCTCGTGAAAGTCAAGGAGTGCTTGGAAGATCCTTCTCGAATAATGTTGGAGATTTGATTCATGAACTTTGATGTTGTCGTCATTGGCGGCGGTCCAGGTGGCTACGTCGCGGCGATTCGCGCTGCCCAACTGGGCTTGAAAACGGCATGTGTCGAAAAATATGACACACTTGGCGGAACCTGCCTGAACGTGGGATGTATTCCTTCCAAAGCTTTACTGCAGTCTTCCGAGCTCTACCGCGAAAGCCAGAAAAGCTTTGCCGAGCACGGGATCGATCTCAAGGATACCGTCCTGAACCTTGGCAAGATGATGGGCCGCAAGGAAAAAATCGTTGCCAATTTGACCCTGGGCATTGCCGGTTTGTTCAAAAAGAACGGCGTAACCCATGTACAAGGCTTTGCTAAGTTGTTAGGTGGGGGAAAGGTCGAAGTATCGGGGAAAGACGAAACCGTTGCGCTTCAAGCCAAACATATTGTTTTGGCGACAGGCAGTAAACCTACCGAACTGCCCTTCCTCAAATTCGACAAGCAAGACATTGTGGACAGTACCGGTGCGCTAGCTTTTGACGAAGTACCCGAGCGGCTTGTGGTCATCGGTGGCGGTGTGATCGGACTTGAGCTTGGTTCGGTGTGGGCGCGGCTCGGTGCCAAAGTGACGGTGATCGAGTTCCTCGACCGTATTTTGCCGCCCATGGATGGCAGTTTGAGTAAAGAAATGAAAAAACTGCTCACACGCCAGGGCCTGAGTTTCAAGTTGAACAGCAAAGTCACTTCTGTTGAAAAGGTGGATGGGCATCTTCTCGTCCACTACGAAGACAAAGCGGGAAAAACCCATCAAGTCGAAGCTGATAAGGTTCTGGTTTCCGTTGGCCGCCGACCCTACACGCTTGGCCTTGGGTTGGACAATGTGGGACTTGAAACTGATCGCGGTGGATTTTTGCCGATCGACGACCATTTTCGAACCAAGGCGGAAGGCATTTATGCCATCGGTGATTTGGTTCGTGGCCCGATGTTGGCCCACAAGGCCGAGGAAGAAGGGGTTGCCGTTGCCGAGCTTCTGGCTGGCAAGGCCGGCCATGTAAATTACGATGCCATCCCCAATATTGTGTACACCTTTCCCGAAGTTGCATCCGTTGGCAAAACCGAAGAAGAACTGAAAGATTCGGGAACGCCCTATCGTGAAGGTCGTTTTCCTTTCAGAGCGAACGCGCGGGCGCGCTGTGCAGGCCATGTAGATGGCTTTGTCAAAATCCTCGCGCACGCTGATAAGGTCTTTGTCAGCTATACATGTTTCGTTTGTTTACACAACGAAGCTATTGGTACCTACAACTATTTCGGAGGGACTGGACTTGAAAAAATAAGGGCGTTTCATAGAGTGATATCGGAGTCGAAAACTTAAGTCATTAAATGTCTGACATCTTTAAAACTAGACTCTGGTGACATCCGCCCACATCAGTCTGTCGTGATTTGTTTGACTCTTGGTGGCCCATTGCCGCCCCTCTGCAACAGCGGCAGGAATGGTTAAAAAGATTGTTGTGCCGGTAAGAAGTAAAATGAGTGATTTCATATCGTCCAACCCAGATTTCTGATGGTGATGTGGTCCTGCGCGGTTAAGCCAGCCTGTCCGATAGAGAGCACAACGGTATGTGTGCGCACGAGGTCTGTTGGTGGGTGCACCGCGATAGTTGCACCCTGCAGATGCGAGCGCAGATAGTCAGCCAGATTTTCCGCGCGGGTTTTTGAGTTGAATGCAACCAGTTTGTGTTGTTTGCCGGGTTGCAGTTTTCGGGGGATCAGGCCCTTCAGTATGTTTTGCTTGTGACCGTTAACAGTAGCTGCGTATTTCTGCGCCCCTGCGGGCAGATCTTTGCTGGCCGCAATTCTGGTTGGCCCATAGTTATACGCTGCCAACGCGCGCGTTTCGTTATCGTCGAAGTCTTGTAACAGTTGAGCAAGATACTGTGCGCCCAGGCCGATGTTAAAGCAGGGGTTGTACAGCTCAGCTACGCGTCGAACGCCCAGGTGCCTGGCGGTGCCTGGCCATTGAATCTGCATTACACCGTGCGCATTGGCATGCGACCGTGCGTCCGGGTCCCAGTTGCTTTCGGTGGCGGCAACCGCCAGCAACAGTTCCACGGGCACTTTGTGCATGGTTGCAGAGACTTCGAAGCAGCGCTGATAAGGGTACGTCTGCGCGGTTGTTTGTGCGTGTCCCGAAACGCAGATTAACCCGGCCACCAGGGTTGTCACCACAATACGGTATCTCATCATGGGCCTCCGAACACAGAGCGTATTTTGCTTTGCAGCTGGGCCCACTGTTGCGGGTCTTCATGTGGATACACAACTTCATAGTGCGCAGGCGCACGCCGCCTTACGGCAAACGGCTGTGCGAACGTTGTACTTAATTGTTGCGCAAAACCCTGGGCGGAAGCCTGGCTGTAAAAAGGTGTCCACACTGAAGCTTCAAGTATCTCTATGTCGGTTTCCACTTCCGTTGGCGTCTTCGTCACAGGTGCTTTCGTTTGTGGCTCTTTCCTAGCAGCCGTTTGAGCCGTTGTTTCTTCCGTTGACGCCTCTGTCGTGAAGGGTGGGGATGCCTGAAATGTGTCCGCTTCGCGCAACTCTTCCATCACCACCTCGGACAGGTCACTACTCGGCACCGAGCTGTCCCACTCGTTCTCCGGTGCAATTCCGGACGCAATCGCGGAAGTTTCCGCTTGGGTGGTGTGCTGCAGACGATCTGGCTGCGTGTTCTCAGTCTCTGCAGCATCCGTCTGCTCAGGTTGAAATGGTGATGTGTTGTCAGGGGTAGTGGGCAGGTCTGGCAAGTCCTGCGGGGAGGGCGCCCGGCTGGTGGGCAATACGCTTGCCGCCCAGTCGCCAAGTTGCGCCAGCTCGTGTGCCAGGTAAGGTGGCTGAGGTTTGAGCCAACCCGCCGCCAGAAATGTCAGCGCGGCGCCTGTACAGATACCAATGAGAAATCGCATGATCTTCTCCTTTTTTTGCTCGTATAAATTGAGCTGTTACCAACTGTTCAGTTTTACCAGACCGTACGGCCGCTTCTGGTAATGCAAAATCTTGCAATGGCACTCTAGATCCTGTTGTGAAGAAGCGTAGAACGTAATCAAAATAAAATTTAAGTGGTAAAGTTTAGTTCAAATTGCCAAGTGCTTTTGTTTTAATTATTTTTTATAAATATTGTTATATTTTCTTAGTATCAAAAGTTGTAGATGAATATAATACTAAGGAAATGAGTTTAGATTTTGGAATGAAATTAGCTACTATAAAAACTAGGGTTGATCACGTCAACAACAAAACAGATTTAAAATCTGACTGCTTTTTGTTCTCATGATGACTTAACCAGCGAATTTTATACCAAGATTTTTGATAGGGTTGTTGTTGTTGAGAGACATGGAATGTTATCAAAATAGAATTTGTGTGGTAAAACTGTCAAGTATTTGAAATGGTTTTGTTAAGGCTCTTAAGTTTGAAGTCCTATAATTGCCAGGAATGTTAACCAAATCAATACGTATGCACTGTTAAGAGTAATCGTGCACTACTGCTACCACTAAATTATTTCAATACAAAGCTACCTGAGGCCAACTCAGCAGCCCACGCTCCTTACCCGGTCTGTTTGGAGCATCACTCTTTAGTCCCTCTTGTGGAGTTTCTAATTCCTTTAATTGTTACGACCTTTGTATGATCTTCCTCCCATCTGAGAATATTATGTTTTTCGTTTAGCCTCAGCTGAATTCTGGAGCGTAATTTTATGATCGATAAATTAAAAGTCAGAATACCGTTTCAATGAGCTCTCAAATCGAAACAAAGATCTTGATCTTAATTAAAATCTATCATGGAAGAACCTATATTTATATGACTATCGCCAAGGATGAGAGATTATGCTCTAAACGTGCTACTTTTATCACAAGTCAATCCAAGTCAATCTAGACTGCAGACAAAAGTATGTGAAATATATGTCTATCGGGGCACCTCTAGGGTATGTATGATAACGCTCATGCATGCTGGAAGCCTGGCAAACTGAGGATAGACTAGCAAAAGCACCAAACTGATTGGTACCATAAAATTATTTCAGTTGAACGTCTGCATTAAATGCATTTTGTCTGTAACCTGGATCCAATAGCTGGATTTTTCGGGTTCTGAAATCAGAACATGTTGTGTAAATTCTTACAGTTCGGAGTTAGGGTCTGGGTCTCAAGGCGTTCTTGGATACGTCGCTTTATTCCTCTGAATAATTCAATTTTTTTGTATATGGTTACCGATCACATCTTTGATAATTATCCCACTTTTAAGGATACATCATTCAAGTTATTTTACTTCGATATCTTAATTTTTCAAGTTATTTAGACTTAATATCTTAAAACTTAATATATGTCGCCATTTTCCGTATAACATCGTAATTTGAAATTGTGATTGTTTAAAAGTTATTTTCTGCATGTGCGTATTGATTTTGGACTACCATCTTTCTGGCGACATCTCTTTTGGTATGGCCCATTTGACGATAGCAAGAGCAATACAGAAAATAACCCATAGTTTTTTTTTCGATTTAATCTTTTCGAAAAGCCGTCTCAGAATACCTTGCTGCTTATTTGTTTGTTTTTTGAAAGATTCAGCGCAGCTTTGACCACAAGACTGGACGACAGTGAAGACGGGAATATACAAATATTTATAAAGTAGAAATTTTTGAACATTTGACATATTACGGGCCCAAGCTGCCGCCAAGCATCCGGTCTTCGATGTGGCCGGTCGGCCACTCGACCAGGAGACCTTGGATTTCACCGCCCGCCAGATCGCCGAGATCCGTGCGACCGAGGAGGGCCGGGAAGGGATCCAGGCCTTCCTGGAGAAACGCAAACCCAGGTGGATCGAGCCCTAGTGCAGTGTTTAGCAAGCTCCTGATCGCGAACCGCGGCGAGATCGCCTGCCGGATCATCCGCACCGCGCGCCGGCTGGGTGTTGCCACGGTCGCGGTTCACTCCGAAGCGGATACGGAGGCCCGTCACGTGGCACTGGCCGACGAGGCCTATCTCATCGGACCGGCCGCGGCGACGGAAAGCTACTTGAAGATCGAAGCCATCCTTGGCGCGGCGCGGCGCAGCGGCGCGGAGGCGGTTCACCCGGGCTACGGCTTCCTGTCGGAGAACGCGGACTTCGCCGAAGCCTGCGTGGCGGCCGGGATCGTCTTCGTCGGCCCAACGGCCGAGGCGATCCGGGCCATGGGCTCCAAGAGCGAGGCCAAGGCGCTGATGGGTCGGGCCGGCGTGCCCTTGGTACCGGGCTATCACGAGGCCGATCAGGACGAGACACGCCTGGCCGCCGCGGCGGAGGAGATCGGCTACCCGGTCCTGGTCAAGGCATCGGCCGGCGGCGGCGGCAAGGGCATGCGCCTGGTCGAGCGGGAAGGAGACTTCGTCGATGCCCTGGCGGGCGCCAAACGGGAGGCGCTTTCGGCCTTCGGCGATGACCGGGTGCTGATCGAAAAGTATCTCACAGCTCCGCGACACATCGAGATCCAGGTCTTCGCCGATAGCCAGGGCAACTGCCTGCACCTCTTCGAGCGCGACTGTTCCCTGCAGCGCCGACACCAGAAGGTGATCGAGGAGGCTCCGGCGCCCGGGCTCTCCGCTCGGCGGCGCGCCGAGATGGGCGCCGCGGCGGTGGCTGCCGCGCGAGCCATCGACTATCGCGGCGCCGGCACGGTCGAGTTCATCTGCCAGGACGATGCTTTCTATTTCATGGAGATGAACACCCGGCTCCAGGTCGAGCACCCGGTCACCGAAATGATCACCGGCGTGGACCTGGTCGAGTGGCAGCTGAGGGTGGCCGCGGGCGCGGCCTTGCCGCTGGGCCAGGAGGATCTGTCGATCGACGGGCACGCCTTCGAGGCCCGGCTCTATGCGGAGGACCCTCAGCGCGATTTCCTTCCGGTGACCGGCCGCCTGGTCCATCTGAGCTTTCCCGTCGAGGATCGCCATGTCCGGATTGAGACCGGAGTTCGGCAGGGCGACCTGGTATCGGTTCACTACGACCCCATGATCGCCAAGCTGGTGGCTTGGGACCGGGATAGGGCGGCCGCCTTGCGCCGCCTCTCCGCCATCCTCGCCGAGACCCGGGTCGCCGGGCTTACGACCAATCTGAGCCTGCTGCGGGCGCTCGCAGGCCATCCGGAGTTTGCCGCTGGCGAAGTTGACACAGGCTTTATTCTTCACCATCGCGCAGAGCTGCTGAGCGTGCCGGAAGCGACGCCTCGAAGGGTCATAGCTTTAGCGGCACTGGGAGAGCTCCTGCAGCGAAAGGCGGACGGCGAAACGCGCGCCGGTCGCTCGTCGGATCCCTATTCGCCCTGGAAGAGGCTTCCAGGGTGGTGGCATTCCCTCTCCTCTTCAGGGTTTTAAGGTGTATTTCAGGGTATCTTGATCTAACTTTATACTTGTAGCTGAAAAACAAAATAATATAATTTCTACAAGTTTTATGTATTTTTTTTTTGCAAAAATATATTTTTTTTTACTACCATGAAGACAAGAGCTAGCCTCAATTATAAGAGCCAACCTTAGATTTGTAGTCCTAAATTTTCGTTTTTGCTTTATGGGTGTCAGGAATCATCCAGCAATCACACAAAATCTTCCAGGTTCAACCTCTGAAGAAAGAAAAACATATCCCATTTGTCTTCCTCTTTCTGTTCATAATTGTTATTTTTAGGGTTTAATAATTCATAAAGGCCTCATGTTTTAATAATACCTCTTTCCCAGTCCTAAACTCTTTCTCTTCTATATCTATATGACCTCTGTAAGGATTAAGTATTTGAGCTCTGGGTACTTTTAGAACCCTCGTAAGCGCTAGGAGAATTAGTCCAGCCGAGTTGCTAAAATATCGAAAATTTAACATAATCTATCATAAAAAGGCTACTTCATTACAAATATCATGTACGTTTGTTTAAAACTAAGATAAGCAAAAAGAAAGTTACGTTTTTAATTTTATTTAGTTATATTAGGGTATACTTCAATATAAGAATTCCTCAATAGACTTTAGCAGGCCCTAGACACGGTGCTTTCTAAGTCAAATTTATAATCTTACCTCATTTAGTAGTTTTTCCAAGTTTTCAGTCATATCATAAAAGTAGGAACAAGTGATGTGACCTTGCTCAGATTTTTCCAGGCAATCACGAGCCAATTCAACGAACTGTCGGTAAACAAATCGAACAATGGCGACCGATTCAGCAGGCAGAGATTCTTCAGAGTCAAGATACTCGGAGTCCGAGTGCTCCTTAATAAAGGAGCCCAGTTTTTCTTCCATTTGATGAGTAGCCTGAAAATAAGGTTTCAATCAAAACCCTAAAACATGATGGATAAAGTAGCAGACATTGCGAAAGCCTAAAAAAAGAAAAACGGAAGGGAAAAAAGCAAGCACAGACCAGAATGGAGAGAACAATAAAAATATAGCAAACTGTTGTAAGGATTCCTGAGCCACACCGTGCAGACGACTAGTACAAAATAATTTCACGAATCTTGTAAAGAGTTGGCGGGCATGAAGATACTATCTTTAAGATAGGTAAGGTAGGTTTGAACGACCTAAAAGACAGTCCCCTTCCCACAAAAATGCCTTATAAACCAGTTAAAAGTAAAAAAAAAAAGTCTTCAAAAACATAAAAAGGACGGAAAACAAGCAAACACACACAAAACATAGGCAATGCCTGTACAAGATAAAAGTGTAAAGTGCACAAGTGTAAGGGACAAAAGTTTTTCAATATCCAGAGGTAAAGCAGCGAACGGAAGACAAGATAGAAATAGGCAAAGGAAAGCTGAGAAAAGGAAAGTTTTGTTTTCTTTTATTTTTCTTCTTTTACTTGTTCTTTTGGTTTTTCCATGCAAAATTACAATTTCCCCATGTCTGCACTTTGCTATTAGCCAGGCTGAAGTGGGAAACTGTCATTTTAAAATTATTCAGAAACAAGAGCTAAGAGCTCATATGGCATTTGTGACGAGGCAAGAAGAGTGTCGTTGAAAATTACTCAACTAAATCCATGGTGAAGGAACCAAATCATGTTTTACTTTCACAAAAATTCCACCGGCGAAGCCAAATGAACGTTGCTGCAACCCTTCATGTTGTCATAGCAACGGTAGATGTGGTTTATAGTAATGGGAACAATACGAATCTAACTTAACAAAATGGGAACATAATTAAATTTATATGGGAACATAATTTAGGACATAATTAAACTTTCATCCATATTCATTTTAAAAGTCAAATTTTAGAAATAAACTCGAAATTTTGCGCAGAGCTAAGCAATAACTGCAACTGGTTTTCCGCCTGAACCTACTCGAGGCCTGAACTTCTCCCAAAAAGTGCCTGCTTCCTTCAAAACTTTTCTTATGGCCTGTTTGAACCCATTCGGGTACGTCCTGCTTTTGGTTCGACCCAGCTGAATTCCCAGAAATAACGATTTTTGAAGACCCACCGTCTGTAAAATATAACCTAACTTTCTCAACCCCTTATCTGATTACAACCCTAGAGAATGGTGTTGGACCACACTTTTCGGGGTTTATTGTTTAAACTGGCTGTTCAAAGGAGTTGTTAAGACTATCCTTAGCCATAAATCCTCTGGAAAACATCCACCATATTTTTTCAATCTTCCAAAGTAAACACGTATCAGAACCATGCCTTACCGCTGGCATTGCCTGTAGCAGCTATTATCCTAATCTGAGGAAAACTGTTTCTTCTATTCTTCTAAATCTTTTACAACTGCAAAAACAAACCCTGCCCTTTTACCTTTTAGGTAAGGTAGTAAGTAAGGTAGTAGGCCATTTTAGTAAAACTAAAATGGCCTACTACCTTACTTACTACCTTACCTCTTCTACCCTTACTAATGATACTACTTAATAGATGAAGCTACCCACTCAGTCAGTTTTTTCGTCATTTAATATCAGCCCTCCATCCTCGTGCCTTCCTAAGTGGAAGTGGCTTAATTTTCAGATTTTTAATTTTTAGACGCATTTTTGCTTTCTGGAGAGCGGAAACTTCCTGCAATTCATTCATCCTTCTAATATGTAGGATATATTTAGCTCTCAATACGATTCAAAATCAACTTAGAAAGTTTAGACAGCCTCACATTTAACAAATAATATTTTCTTCTGATTTTTTTTCATTTGAATTAATTGAATTTTGTTTGTCGTCTGCCTATTTCGATTTTGCCCTCTTATAATTTGTTGGTGTTTTCCAGGAATCATTCAGTTAATATTTCTCCGAAGTGACGGTTAAAAAAGTTTTGAATAGTGATTTAACTTGTCCTCAATTTTTTTTATCGTTTTCTGCTCTGTATTTTCTTTTGACGTTTTTCAATTCATTCCTTTTACAGTTGTTTCTCTTTAATTTGTTTCAGATTTTGATGCTCGGTTTTTCTGGTGTTGGACAGACTTTCAGTCATACGCCGAGTGTTTATTAGCATTTAGCCTTTTCTGTGCTTTTCTACTATTATTGTTTTCTGAAGAAACAATTTTTATTGAAGGAATTGGCCTGATATCGCTATCAATAGAAGCTTTACTTGCAGTCCCGCAATTTCATAGAAATTTTTGCACAAAATCAACTTTTGGAATGAGGTGAGAATTAAAGGAAAACATTCCCATCAGTTTTTGTATTTCTTCTCTCCCTCTTCCCCCTGGACAAGATAAACTTGAACTTCCCCTAGATGAACTGATGAATGTCTTGCAACAAGCTAAGGAGATACTACTCAAGTGTGCAGAACAAGACAAAACACGAGAAACGTATTAGTCTAAATGAAAAAGAATCTCGACGTAGGAGCCCGAAGTTACTATAGGGATATCTTTTTAAAAAGTTTAAAAGACATCTCGGACAGAAAGAAGCAAGAACAAGCGTGGCTCAAAGGTGACTATCGGGATTTTAATACTTTTAGTGAAAAGTATGAACAATTTGTCTCCTCATGCGCATATATTATCAAGTGGGATCTTCTTTCTGAAAAGCAGCGCTATAATCTTCAGCAACTACATGATATAATAGTCAATTATGATGACATGAAGCAGGAAAAAGACCAAATCTTACCGAAAAACGACAAAGAAATTTGTTGCGACCCCAAATGGGAAGAGATAAGAGATTTTGCCTCTAAAGTATATGAGCAATTGAAAAAGTTGGGATAAGCTTACCTTGAAATACAAGGCCTACAAAAGAAAAAAACTCTCGCAAAAAATCATAGCCCTGAATTCATTTTTCTCTGGGCAACTGAATTTTTAATCGCTAAAATGCAACCCATATGAAGCACCAACTCCGATTTTGCATATTACTCCTTCTAACCTTTCCTTTTGCTCTTTTTTCTCACCAAGAGCCTTACGAACCTTATTTCAGTGGTTCTATTTTGGCCCTTCCTGCAACCAACATGAAACAAGGTCAATCAACGTTTGCACCATACCTTGTGTTTTCTAGTACATATGGCGAATACAAGTCCTGGTGGGATATTAAAGCAGATTCAAATACATGGGCAATTAACCCCTTCTTTGAATATCTATATGGAATTACAGATAACATCGGTCTTGAGCTCTACACATCATTCATATCTAACTTTAAAAAGGGTCAAAATGCAACACACTTCCAAGACTCAATAATAGTTTTAGGGTTTCAAATTTCGAACGATGTCCAAGGCACATGGATTCCCGATTTTCGTCTCGATCTTGAAGAGATTCTTCCAACAGGGAAATATCAAAACCTAGACCCAAAAAAGTTCGGAATTGATTCAACTGGCCAAGGCTCATGGCAAACGGGGTTTAACCTCATTGTGCAAAAAAAATTCCCGACTCAAAATCACTTCCTTCTTCTTAAGTGGACTCTTGGCTACCTGTTTCCAGCTACCGTTCACGTTCGTAACCTAAATGCATACGGTGGAGGACATGGAACAAGAGGGAAAGTCTACCCAGGTCAAACTATTAATATGTTTTTCTAAGGAGAGTATTCTATAACGCAAAATTGGGTATTCGCATTTGACACATTTTTCTTTCGACAAGGGAAAGCAACCTTTTCAGGAAAGCAAGGAAAAGCAAGTGATGGCAGCCTACAAAAAGTTGGCCTACCTTATTCCTATCAGTTGAGTTTTGCACCTCAGATTGAATACAATTTTTCTCCCTATTCTGGCATCTTAGTAGGTCTTTGGGCAAGTTTAGCCGGAAAAAACACCCCAGCTTTTTACTCCGGAATTTGAGCTTATTACGTTATTTTTTAATCCACATCAACGAAAAGCCTATTTTTCATTTTCTCAAACAACTAACATTCACAATGAAATACCGAATTTATACGAGCACTTTGATAAATTCGGTTTCACTAACTCCCGTTAATTTGGTAAACTAAACAAAGTGTTAACGCAGCAGCAACGATAAGTAAATGCTAAATCAACACTGAATGAAAGACAACCAAAAATAGATTCAAAAGAAAGAGAAAAAATTAAAAAAAAAAAAACCGTATAAAACGCTCTGCAAAGAATAGTGCAAACATTCAAAATAATATTTATTTTTAAGAGTCCTTTTTCACATTTACTAATCAAAGCTATAATATCAGAGCATTATCTTCCACAATTAAGGAAAATGTACTTCTGGATCCCTAAAATGCAGAGAGAGCATGAACGAAAGAAAATATGTCAATAAAAGTACCGTGACATTTGGAGGAGGCACTGTGTTTACGCTTTGTACAGTTTCTTGCATAGTATTTGCTGCAGGCAATACTGGCTGCGCAGGGTCTGCTGTTGGTTGTGCAGCTTGCTGTTGCTGCTGCTGTAGGGCCTGCTCTTGCTTTAACTTCTGTTCCTTCATTGCAAAAGTGCACATTACACGAGGTGGCTGATTAGGCATGTTGTGTGTGATTTTAACAGACTTACGTCCCTCCTCCGTGAATATCTCCGTGAATTGGTGTATATATTTATTCACCATACCGCGTGGGCCAAGTGGAAACCTACAAATATAATCATGCTTATTTACTCAAGGTTTTATATTTTTGAACAAAAGACCTATTAATGCGACAACACTGTTCATGGTGATAAACAAACTACAACAGTAGTTTGGCTAGTAGACTCTAATAAGACCCAACCTCCGTAAATTAATGCAACAAATCCAATTTATAAATCTGATTCATAAGCAGCTTTTACATTTTTTCAATGTGTCTGCACTTAACATAAGAAATGAAAAGAGCAAATTAAAATACAGAAGCTTCAGTCTTTCTTCCTTTATCTTTTAGCGACAAAGTTTTTAGTCTAAATAAAAAAAAAAAGATAGTGTAAGACAGCAAGAGCTTGAGGAATAATCAAGACTTACCGTTTTCTTTAGCTATCCCCACTGCGAATAAGTCTTACCTTGACTGGAAACTGTTCCAGTCACTAAAAATCCGGAGTAGATGTATATTACATTAGAAGCAAAATCAATTAAATAAATGCTTGCATTTTTAAGATTATAGCGTTATGAAACACAAAAAAAACAACTCTTGTGTCAATGCACCTGGTTGACTCATAACTTAGTAAATTCAATAAAATATATTTACTGAGATTAAATTCAAAACTCCAAAATTTAACATGGCTTGATACAAGAGTAAGATTAATTTTTAAGGGCCAAGCAATTTTCTAGGGAACAATGAAGTCCAGCCAGCACCGAGTCGTCTGCGCAAGGTGTGTTTTTCGTCTTCACAAAGGGGACATTATTAATAAATCACAAAAACAATACGGGTCCAAGTAAGGCTCTCTAGAGAACAATACTGAGCATATTTGCCTTGTGGGACAAGATCTATTACCCATAGTCACTAAAAACCGGAACAATCAGCTTCCAGCCTCTTAGAAAAAGTAATCCAGCCAGGCACGTGCGCCAGAATTTCTTTTTCGGGGGATGGGTTCTAATAGCAAAAAAATCCAGTAAGGGGGGCAATAATAAAAAAGACTTCATTTAATAATTAGAAAGTGAGTTAAATTAGTTCACTTGAGCATTCAACTGCTTTTCTGTTTTGTAATTTCAACATGCCTGATGCTGATAGGGCTGAAGGAGCCCATCTTATATAACCACAAATTCCCTTGATGACAGCCTTCTGATACAGATTATAAACCAACCAACACAATTCAGGCACCAACAGCAACCCTCTTTACTTGACTTATTTGTGATAAACTTACATATTTGGCAACTGGTGGATGTAATATTGCTTGACTAAGCCAAAGCCTTTGACAAAGTTCAACACCAATTACTACCTTTCTAATGAAATGCATATGGAGTGCACAAAAATATAATAGCCTGGATAGATGCCTTTCTAACTGGCAGGACTCAGAATGTGTTGATATACAATGGAAATGCCTTCTATCCTGAACTGCTACCTGTCAGTGCCATAGGGTACCATCTTGCAGCCCACATTATTCAGCACATACATCAATGACTGTACAGCCAACCTAAAGAATCCTTTGATGCTATATGCTGATGGCTGAAAGCTCCTAGGACTGGCTCAAAAAACCTAAATCAGTTGACTATGCAAGAAGATCTGAACATACTATCCAGAATATTATTGTACTGGTGTCTACAGTTCAATGCTTCAAAAGGTAAAGTTCTACTTCTTGGATGCAACAATCCAAAACATTCATATTGCACAGGAGATGCTCAGCTTGAGGCAGTCACTGAGGAGAAGGACCTGATGGTTATTACAGACAGTGAGTTAGTTTCACTGCCATATACAAGCTCAAGTTTCAAAAGTAAACTGAGCCCTTACAAACTCATAAAACAAACTTTCACCACCAAGAAACCATGTTTGATTATACAACTATACACCTGGCCATATTGTTTCAAGAATAAATGTTACAGCTTTGGTTGGAACCTCTTTTTATGAAAGTCAGTATGTAGAGCCAAAATATTTATGGCATTTGCAAAAGCTGCTTTACTAAGAAGTGCCTCTAAGATGAGTGTCATAATTTTCTCTCTTTGTTCATTTGGTAGTATTTGTTTATCTCCATAATGTATTCAGCCTATGGAATTTATTTTCTATTGTGGTACCAGTAAATGCTCAGGGGCCCTATTCTTGTTCTTTTTTTTTATTGTCTATTTGCAATGAGACAAGCCTATGGTGTATTCTGTTTTTTGCTTAAAATAAATAAATAAAATAATATAAAGCCATGGCCTGTCTTCATCTAGAAATTGCAAGACAAACTCTGCATTGCAAGACAAATCCTATGAGGAACATCCCAATTCACTCAAACTCCTATTTTAGTATACCAGAGGAAAGAAGAGACATAATAACAGTTTGTAGGTTGCTAGAAAACGACCCCTTAAGTCTTATTTTCTTTATGCTCATGTTGACCACCAGAAGATGACAACACAAGAAGCTACAAGCCACCCATTACATCAAGCAAGAGTGTCAACAGTTCTTCTCAGAATGATCTGTCCCACTGTAGAACAGATTATCTGAAACTGCCATCCAGTCATAACCCCTTGGAACCCTGAATGCTTAAAGACTTTCTGTGTGTAACGTATGTATACTAAAGCAGAATAGCTGGCGCTTTGGGATTTGGTAACCATTGCGAGTAGTTTTTGTATGTAATGATAAAAGGCTTCCAAACGAACAATTTCCTTATCAGTAAATAATATTTTAGGAGTAAATATTGTAGGAGATAACCCAGTCCACCTGTCGTGCGTTTGTTTGGCTCGGGCATCTTGCGGCATCCCCATGATTTTGGACCAAATTTCGAGAGTTCAATTTCCCCGAGAAGGTCAAGAGATTCAGAGCGTTCTTGGGAAAGGGGCTTCTATAACTACGAGGGTTCATGACCGGGAGCAAATTGACTCTAAATTAATTTGCAGCTAAATATTTGACTAGCCCGTTCTTCACTATGCCAACTCACTGGCTCACTGCCAAAATATTTTATCATAGAATGTAGGTATATTGCACATTTGAAAACCAGAATAGTGTAAAGCAATAAAAAATATATCATTGTAGATTTAAATTGGGCCAGCGATTCCTCCAACCCCTTTTCTTAAGAATACACTTTTTACTATAAGGTAGGCGCGCTGCAACTTGTTTTAACCTTAAATATACCAGAAATCTCAACCCTAACGCAAATATTACCTAAATCTATTCAGTTGGCTGATTAAATATGATTCAGTTAAGTCCTATAATCAGTGAAAAAAACAATCCAAGTCTCCAACCCGTAAAAAATGAGGCAAGCCCTAAGTAGCTGTCAAACCAGCATAATAATGGTCAAATAAACCAACTAACTGGGCATCAAATGAGCCAATTCTTGACTCGCGACAAAAAGGAGGAAAAGGGTGACTCGAGGATACAATTAGCAAAGTCCTCTGTCAATGTAGAAGCGTCTGTCTTCACTTACTGCAAAAGTAAACCAAACTATGACTCAGTGCAAATACAATTCTGTGCAAAAACCAGCCAAATATTGACTCTATGCTAAAATAGCTATGACCTGCTAAAATAGCTATTCTGTGCAAAAACCAGCCAAATATTGACTCTATGCTAAAATAGCTAAAACCAGCTAAAATGGCTATTCTGTGCAAAAACCAGCCAATAATTTACTCTATGCTAAAATAGCTAAAACCAGCTAAAATAGCTATTCTGTGCAAAAACCAGCCAAATATTGACTCTATGCTAAAATAACTATGTCAATGCAGAAATAAGAAGAGTTCTGGTTCAGTACAAAAATGAGCTAAGTACTAACTTTGTCTGAAAGTGACCAAGTCAAAGCTCCCAAATGTCAGTGAATCGTACAAAAACAAACTAAGCCCTTCCTCAGCGCAAAAACGAAATCAGTTTGGATTCAGAGAAAAAATGAGCTGAATACTAACTCGGCGCATAGATTAAATCAAAGCTAAATCAAGCTAAATCAAAACTCCGCCGCCAATGCTCACCTGCCAAAAATTCATAGATATACAATTTTTTATTTAAGTGCATCGTGCACTTCTGATTTTTTTCAGGCACTTCACTAAAAATATGCCACATAAGTTAGTAATCTTAGGGGGCTCATCCTTCGCAAATCAAGTCCCAAACTTCGTCTATCATATTACAGTTTCCTACTCGTCACATTTGCAGTCCCGCATCTACGCCCCAGTTTTGACATGTTCACACGTGTAACTTTTTTATTGCCACACCTTGGGATTTTCCTATTTGGTTGGAGGCTTGATATTACCCCAATGCATTTTACCCCTTTCCCTCCTCAGTGCAAAAAGATATTGTTTCCTAAATAGTATCCCTGAAGTAATTGCATTTTTTCTGACCCAGGAAATGGCACTTGGTGAAGGTTGGGTGGACGCCCTTCATCCGGAAGACCGTGAAAAAACGCTGGAGTTGTGGCGAAACTCGGTCAAAGCCAACTTATGGCAAGGGCAACCCGAATCTGAGCTTTTGCCTTTCGGTCCTTGGGAAAGTGGTTCCGCTGAATACCGTTTCCTAAAGGAGGACGGTACAACCATCTGGGTCTTCAATCAGGTGATGGTTCAAGGTGACGGCAAGGGCTATGTCGGTGCGATTAATGACATTTCCAAACGCGTCCATCAGGAAGAAGAGTTAAAACTTGCCAAAGAGGCCGCGGAAGTGGCCAACCAAGCCAAGAGTGAGTTTTTGGCCAGGATGAGCCATGAGATTCGAACACCCATGAATGGGGTGAGCAGCATGGCCGAGTTTCTGTTGGATACCCGATTGACTGGTGAACAAAAAGACTTTGCAGAAACCATCCGCCACTCAGCCGATGCTCTTTTGCTGATCTTGAACGATATCCTGGATTTTTCAAAAATCGAAGCCGGCAAAATCGATTTGGAATCCGTGCGCTTTGATCTGCGCTTCGAGGTTGAAGAACTCTTGGAGCTCTTGGCCGAACAGGCCTATCGCAAAGATATTGATATTTATGCCGATATTGATCCTCAAACCCCAGGTTCGCTCTTTGGCGATTCAGGGCGGCTTCGCCAGGTCCTGATCAACCTCATTGGCAACGCGGTCAAATTTACGCTTAAAGGGGAAATTGTCGTTAGCGTTCGGGTTGTTCAATTGGATTCAAGCCAGGCTCGTATCGCCTTTGACGTGCGCGATACGGGACCGGGCATCGAAGCCAGCCAGATCGAGCAAATATTTGAGCCTTTTTCCCAATTGGTTTCCGGGACCAACGCTTCGACGAATGGCGGGACCGGCCTGGGGTTGTCGATTTGTCGCGAACTCGTGGAAAAAATGGGTGGAGATATCCAGGTTGAAAGTCGCTTTGGCGAGGGAAGCCGTTTCTTCTTTGAGCTCGAATTCGAAGTGGACTACAAGTCCTTGGAAAACAAGGCGCCTAGCTTTTCGGGTGAAGAAGTGCTCATCATCGACAGCCATTCTGGAAGTGGCGCGCATACGGCGCGACAACTCGAAAAACTGGGCTTAAGGTCTCAATTACTCCGCTCCGCTCAGGCAACCAGGGTATATCTCGACCAGCAGGAAAATCCTATTCCCAGAGTTGTGTTGGTGGATTTAACATTAGCGGATGATTCCGGCGCCGATTTGATCGGTGAAATCCGGAAGAAAATGGGATACCAGAGCGTGGGGTTCGCTTTATTGGTTCCCGTCGGTCAACCTTACCCTCGCGGTTTCGGCGAGAAAGAGCAGATCTCTTTTTTGACCAAACCGATTCGGCAATCTCGACTCGAACAATGGTTGGTTTCGCAGTTACGGGATGGCGACCCAATGAGATCTCCCCAACAAACAAATGAAGAGGTTCCAAAACAACAACCCTTTACCTCTGCCGGTATTCTCGTGGCTGATGATAATCCCATCAATCAAAAGATCATTGTACTGATGCTGGAGAAACTGGGCTTTTGTGCCCATGTTGTGTTCAACGGCGTGGAAGTATTGAGCGCTTTGGCCAAGCAACCTTACGATTTAATTTTAATGGAGCTGTGCTTCAACCTGACTGCGCGATCCGATCAGCAGCGGTTTCGCACCGGTGTTGCAGGGGTGTCCCGGCAGGAGCATGCCCTGGCGATAGAGCATCTGCAGCACCGGAAACTCCGCCATGTTCGAAAGCGCGCCATGCTGGACCATTACATCGGACAGCAAGATCGCGTTCGGGCCTTTCTCAAAGGCCACACCCTCCCGTTCGACAGGAACGATCAGCCCCCGTTTCATCAGGTGTTTCACACTGTCCGCCGGGCAACCGCAGAGTAAGCGGAAATCGGCGTCGGGGATGTCGATGTAGAAGATGCCCGTTGAAACGAACACCTTGGAGATTTTCGACATGACCCTTCCTCAGATGGCGTTTCGCGAAAGCGTAGCCTCGCCGGTCACGTTCGTCGATAGGGGATGGACGACACTGTGATTTTGAAGATGAGGTGCTTGGCAGCATCAAAGATGAGAAACAGGGCATCGCTGACAATGACTGAAGAATGCTAGGCCGTAGACTCATAATGGCGTAACCAAATTCGGGTGGCGATGAGTTTCACGGCTGCGAGGAAGCTATCGGATCTCTTGTCGTATCGCGTCGCTATTCCTCTGTAGTGTTTGATTTTGTTGAAGAACCGTTCGATTAGATTGCGCTTTTTGTAGGTTTCGGCGTTGAAATAGTCAGGGTTCTTGCGATTTCGTTTCGGCGGGATGTTCGCCCATGCCCCTCGTGCGGTGGACTTCTTTCGTATCTCGTCACTGTCGTAGGCTCGGTCAGCGAGTAGGATATGGTCATGATCGAGACCGTCGAGAAGGGCGGGGACCACCGTCACATCATTCGCTTGCCCGGGGGTGAGACATAGATCGATCGGGTTTCCCCGTGCATCGACCAGAGCATGGATTTTGGTCGTCAACCCGCCACGGGAACGTCCCATGCAGCCATCGTCGGATCCCCCTTTTTTGCCGTTGCCCCATGTTGATGGACCCGGACGCAAGAACTGTCGATCATGATGATGTGCCCATCGTAAGCCGCGGAAACGGCCGATAAAAGCTGATCCCAGACCCCCTTGTCGCGCCATCGCACAAAGCGGTTGTAGCATGTCGTGGACGGACCATAGCGATCCGGAATATCGGCCCAGGCAGACCCCGTCATGAACCGCCACAATATACCGTTCAATACCCGACGGTCGTCGACGCGCGGAACGCCACGCGGCTTGTTCGGCAACAGCGGCTCGATAACAGACCATTCAAAATCAGAAAGCTCATAGCGACGCTTGCCCATCGTGATCTCCGTATCATAAAAACGGAAACCTCGAATCATATTCGCCGCTTCATGAAAACTCGTTTATGAGTTTACGGCCTAGAATGTTGTCCTGGCGGAGGCCTTGGGGCCGCCTGAGCGTTGTGGAGTAGCCGCGACATGAAACTTGAGGCTGTCAGGTTGGTCTTGTTCGAACCCCTGGCTGGGATTGGCCATCCGATGGCCTCTATGCTTCGGCAAGAGGGTTTCACAAGTCTGGTTCATGCCGGAAGCCTCGAGCGGCTGGTAGACGTTCTTGAAGATCGTGAAGTCGACGCGCTGGTTCTGGATTTTGATATACAGCGATCCGAACAGCTGGCGCTCGTCCAGGATGTTCGCTACGCCCGGCGCGGCTTCGATATCCAAAGCCGGCTGGCCGACAGCTTCGAGACCGCGCTCCATCTCTCCGACGGATTGGCGTTCACCGAAGACGCCGACAGCGGAGAACAGGTGATCTTCTCCGCAAAGTTCGCCTGCCCGGTCTCGGGCTTCACCATCGACGAGATCGAGCCGCGGCTGTTTTCCTTCAACAACCCCTTCGGCGCCTGCCCGGCCTGCGACGGCCTGGGCACGACCCATTTCTTCGCGCCCGACCTGGTGGTGCCGGATCAGAAGAAGACCCTGCGCGAGGGCGCGATCGCGCCCTGGGCCAATTCCTCCTCGCAGTACTACCTCCAGACCCTCGACAGCCTGGCGCGGCACTACAAGGTCTCCATGAAGACGCCTTGGGAGGATATGAAGGAGCCGGTGCGCAAGGCGATCCTCTACGGCTCGGGCGGCAAGGCCATCAACATGCGCTACAACGACGGTCTGCGCAGCTATAGCGCCAAGCGGCCCTTTGAGGGGGTGATCCCCAACATGGATCGGCGCTGGCGCGAGACCGACAGCGATTGGGTCCGCGAGGAGCTGTCCAAGTATCAGGCCACGCGGGCCTGCGACGTCTGCGCCGGCAACCGCCTCAAGCCCGAGGCCCTGGCGGTCAAGATCGGCGACCGCCACATCGGCCAGGTGACCGAGCTTTCGGTGCACGACGCGGCCGCCTGGTTCGGCGATCTCGAAGGGCAATTGAACAAGAAGCAGCGCGAGATCGCCCACCGAATCCTGAAGGAAATCAACGACCGACTCCGCTTCCTGGTGGACGTGGGCCTGGAGTACCTGACCTTGAGCCGGGCTTCGGCGACACTTTCGGGCGGCGAAAGCCAGCGCATCCGCCTGGCCTCCCAGATCGGCTCCGGCCTGACTGGCGTGCTCTACGTGCTCGACGAGCCCTCCATCGGCTTGCATCAGCGCGACAACGCCCGCCTGCTGGAGACGCTCAGGCGCCTGCGCGACCTGGGCAACACGGTGATCGTGGTCGAGCACGACGAGGACGCGATCCGCAGCGCCGACTGGCTGATCGACATGGGCCCCGGCGCTGGCAGCCACGGCGGCAATGTTGTCGCGGAGGGGCTGGTGGAGGATGTGATGCAGTCCTCGGAGAGCCTGACCGGCCAGTACCTCACCGGCCTGCGCCAGATCGCGGTGCCGCGCATCCGCCGGGCCGGCCACCTCGGCCAGATGATCACCATCAGCGGCGCCCGCGCCCATAATCTGGGCGAGGTGACGGCGGAGATCCCGCTGGGCACCTTCACTTGCATCACCGGCGTCTCGGGCAGCGGCAAGTCGACCTTGATCATCGAGACGCTCTACAAGGCCCTGGCCCGGCGCCTGCACAACGCCCGTCATCAGCCGGCCGACCATGACTCCATCGAGGGCCTGGAGCATCTGGACAAGGTGATCGACATCGACCAGTCGCCGATCGGCCGCACCCCACGCTCCAACCCGGCGACCTACACCGGCGCCTTCACGCCGATCCGCGATTGGTTCGCCGGCCTGCCCGAGGCCAACGCCCGGGGCTACAAGCCCGGCCGCTTCTCGTTCAACGTCAAGGGCGGGCGCTGCGAGGCCTGTCAGGGCGACGGCGTCATCAAGATCGAGATGCCCTTTCCGCCCGACGTCTACGTCCAGCTGGTTTTGAGAAGACAGGGGGGTTGTCAGCCACACTCATGTTAATGTTTGCTCGTTTTGAGTTTGACTCGGTTATTTATTGTAAATTCGATTCAATGATGTACTTATTTCTGAATCATAGCTGGATTTCAAGAAAATATTTACAAAACCAGAAAAAGTATACGCGGATACGCTTTTTATTCCTTTTACTTAAAATCTTTAAAAATGGAAGGATGAAAAAAAATGAGGTGCAAATTTTGAATTATAAATTTTAGGCAGTGTTGGTTTATCAAAAAGACCTTTCAACCTCGCTACCAGGCGATGCATTTTTCCAATACAGATGACAACACCAACTCCTGCGTAGCTATAACTGTCGGGCCGAACGGCTACCCAAGGTAATTAATGAATTCTTTGTTAAGAATTCATTAAATACCTAATTGAAAGATGCTGGAAATCATTATCATTATGATAACATGTTGTGTTAACGAATCACGACGGCATATCAGATTATCAGATCATCAACTCTAATTATGACGTCATCTCAGGATTAGTTAATTATGACACAAGAGTGGATTATTATTAGAGCCTAATTATGACGTCATCTAACTGACATCTAAAAATGATGTCAAATTTAGAATAAAACTGCTCGCCTAAAGGGAAACATATTAGTGTGAATTTAAGATTGATAGGAAGATAGAAATGAAGGAAGATAGAAATGATTTTCCGCCAATGAAAGGCTCATGCTATCAAGATAGTTGCTTCATAGTAGCACCAGACGGCGAAATTTTGCGTGGTCGCGCTGGTCGCCTAAAGGCTAACTGGTACATTAATAAAGGCTGTGGAATACAGGTGAAGGAAAACCCTTTTACAGTTCGACTCGTGCCTCCTCTCAAGGGAGATTGGAATAATTCTTCATCAGAGAAACACCCATCGAATTTAACTTGCTACTTAGTGGCACCAGATGGTGAAATTTTGCGCACCCTTGGTCGCAAAAATGCTGACTGGTACCTTAGTAGAGACCTTGCAAAACAGGTGAAGGAAGACCCTTTTACGATTCAACTGAAGTCAGAACCAAAGTGGCGACCTGTTGGAGTATGTGATAAATATTATCAGACACCTAAAATAATCCGCTGTGTTGTATGTGGTCAAACAGAATCCTGCGTGAGAAAAAATGTTGTCCCGAAAGAATATCGTAAGCATTTACCGAACATCCTGAAAAGCCATCAGTCTCACGACGTTCTTTGGTTATGTGTCACATGTCATAAAATTAGTAATAATTGCGATCAGGCGCTACGTAAGCGACTGGCTGAGGAATGTAGAGCTCCAATTGGGGCCATAGACAAGGTCAAAGCAACCAAAGATCCTTTGTTGAAGAAAGTTGTATCAGCGGCAAGAACCATCAAATCCGCTAAAGATAGAATTCCATTCGACAGGCTTGCTGAACTTGAAGCGATAATTACTGAGTATTACAATGTCAGTTTGTTGACTAGCGAAGTACTTGAAGAAGCTTTAAAGATTGGAACACAATCGCTTAACAAAGAACCGCATGGCCGTAAAGTTGTAAGCTGCTACGTACAGAAACCTGAGGGTTTATTAAGCCTGGAAATACTCTGGAGAAAGCATTTTATTGATTCAATGAAACCGAAGTTTCTACCACCACACTGGCCTTGCCCGACACGCCATCCAGCAACGGCGTCCAGGCCGCCGCAGACTGCACAAACGCCGTATTCCACCCCTTTTTCTTCCGTATCCTCGGCACCATCAGACCCACCCCCCGTTCGCCAAAAAGCACTGCCCCACAGAATTGCCAGACAGGGTTGCATGATAACAGAAGTACACAATGGTGAATAGCGGGCGGCGCGCGGTGCCCCGGTTTCATCGCCTGCGGCATGCCCTTCACCAGCTCACATGATCGCACCCTGATCCTACGGCTAAATTACGGATACCGATTCCGGTGACATGGCTGTACTGATCTCGTAATTACCTGACAGTCTGGTTCACCGAGAGGTGTGGCCATGCCGCCCCTGGGGGGTTGTAGGATGGAGTTGACCGCTTCATCGCAACCGATCTTAGGGAACTTAGACATGACCACGAAAGACAAGGTAGCACGGCGTAAGCTGAGTTTGTTGGAATTGGCGTCCGATCTGGACAATGTCTCCAAGGCCTGCCGGATCATGGGTTATTCACGCCAGCAGTTCTACGAGATCCGCCGCAACTATCAGACCCATGGCGCGGACGGCCTGATCGACCGACTGCCCGGCGCCAGGGGACCGCACCCCAACCGGGTGTCCGAGGCGACCGAGGCCGCGATCCTGGCGCACTGCCTGGATCATCCCACCCACGGCGCCTTGCGCGTCTCGCACGAGCTGATGCTGCAGGGTGTCCAGGTCTCCGCCGGCGGCGTGCGCGGGGTGTGGACGCGCCACGATCTGTTGACCAAGCACCAGCGCCTGCTGCGCCTGGAACGCAGCGTCGCCGAGCGCCAGATCAAGCTCACCGACGATCAGATCCGGCTGCTGGAACGCTTCTCTCCGGAGTTCAGGGAACGCCATATCGAAACAAGACATACCGGCGACCTGGTCGCCGTCGATACCTTCTTCGTCGGCCACCTGAAGGGCGTCGGAAAGGTCTACCTGCAAAGCGTCATCGACTGCTACAGCCGCTATGCCTGGGGTCGGCTCTATACCTCGAAACTGCCGGTCACCGCCGTCCATGTCATGAACAACGACGTGCTGCCCTTCTTCGAGGAAAAGGGCGCCGTCATCACCACGGTGCTCTCCGACAATGGCCGCGAGTTCTGCGGTCGCGAGGACCGCCATCCCTATGAGCTGTTCCTCCAGCTCGAGGGCATCGAGCACCGCACCACACGGGTCAAACGACCCCAGTCCAACGGCTATGTCGAACGCCTGCACCGTACCCTGCTCGACGAACACTTCCGCATCATGGGCCGGAAGAAGTTCTACGAGACCGTGGACGAGATGCAGACCGACCTCGACACCTTCATGGCGACCTACAACACCAAGCGTCCGCACCAGGGCCGCGGCATGAACGGCAGAACCCCGCTCAAGGCCTTCATGGACGGTTTGCCGAAACGACAAAAGAAGGAGAAAATCGAAGGAACCAAAACGAAGAAAGCAGCCTAATCACCCCCCCCCGCGTGCGCGTAGACGCAGGCGTCAGTGGGCGGCACTGTCAGGCGAGTTCCGTGTCTGTACAGTTATCGTCATAGAAAGTATGCGGTTCTGCAAACACTTGAACGCGACGATTATGCTTTTCTGGTTGGGCTTAATGAAAGCCCACTGAATGTGACCGGTGCCGAGCGGGCCGGCAGAGAGATCTGGTTCTTTGCCACTGCGTTTAACGACCGGTTCTTCACCTATACCTACCCACAGCGGCTTGGCGCGACCATCGACTGGTATGAGGTGCTGGGCGCTGAGAACAAGGCGGATTTGTTTCCTGCCTGGGGCGCGATAGTCGATCCCGACTGCTGTATTCCCGGCGATGCCGACTGCCCGGCGCAGTCGCTGGATGAGACCTTTGGATTCCAATGGTGCCCCGGCGATGAGGATTTGCTGAGTTTCGTCGGCAAGGATGGTTATCGAGACCCGGCGTGCGACTTTAACGACGCCCCCTTCAATACAGGCACACCGCATGGTGGGGACGACCAGCGACAGGATGCCTGCGATTTGCGCTATGGCACGTCGACCGGCGCGTTGGGCCTGCGTAAGTTTCCCAACCCGCGCTTCGATCCCGAAAAATGGGTGGCGCTGAACGGCTCGCTCTCGTCCTGGGACGGCTATCGCAAGATGCTGTCGGATGCCGATCCGACCGATGCAAGCAGCGAGAATGCCGACTCGCGCATGAACCGCCTGTTCGATGGATCGATCGAGCCGCCCTTCCGCATCGGCATGGCCTGCGGCGCCTGCCACATCGCCTTCGATCCGACGAACCCGCCGGAAGACCCCAACAATCCGGAGTGGGAACATATCGACGGGCTGGTAGGCAACCAATACAGCCGCGTCTCGAACATGCTGGGCAACGGCCTGTCGAAGCACCGCCTGGAATGGCAGCTGATCGCACGGTCGCGGCCCGGCGTGGTCGACACCTCGGCCCTGCCGATGGATTTGGTGTCCAATCCGGGCACGATGAACGCCATCATCAATTTCGCCAAACGGCCGCTGCATGAGCATGATTTGAGCCGCTGGGAAAAAGTTTCGACCTGCCCGTCCAACGCCTCGCCCGAGGAGTGCTGGTGCGAACCCGGCAAGCCGGGCAAGTGCTGGGAATGGCAAACCGACACCCACATGGTGCCGCACGTTCTGAAGGGCGGCGAAGATTCCGTCGGCTATAACGAGGCCATTCAACGCGTCTATTTCAATATCGGGTCGTGCGCCGAACAATGCTGGGTCAACCATGTGCCAGACCTGCGCGCCGCCGACCCATCCCAACGGAATTACGGTCAAACCCCGTTCGATATCGGCCAGTGCAGGCGCGATTGCGCGAGTTTCCGCGCCATCGAGGACCGGCTGGACGACATTAAGGCCTTCTTCCTATCGGCCCGGCCCAGCGATTTGTGGGTTGCGCGGGGCCTGGGAAGCCCGCGCGATCTCGAGATCGACTTGAATGAGGAATATTTCGACGGTGCGGTCGAGCAAGGCCGCGAAATCTTCGCGACAACTTGCGCGCGCTGCCATTCCAGCCAATCCGGTCCGTACGGCAATACCGATTTCTTGGCCGCCAGCGCCGAGGATCCGACGCTGCGCGAGGACTGGCTAGGCATCGATTTGCTGACGCCCGTCAGCGAGGTTGGCACCTACAGCGCCCGCGCCATGCATTCGAACCATATGCAGTCCCGCGTTTGGGAACAGTACGGTTCGGAAAACCTGCGGGCACGCGAGCCGGATGCCGAACTCACCGAGGTGATGAAAGGGGGCGGCCGGGGCTATTACCGCAACATCTCGCACCAGATGGAAGTGGAGTTTCTAGAAACTCCACTTCCATCTGGTTTCAGCTCTTGAGCCATGCCATATTCGATGTCCATGATGGAGGTATGACGCATTTTCAAATTATTTTGGTATTATTGGTACATGAATAAATTTAGTTAGTTACAATTTTTTTAAAACAATAACCGATGGTGATTGGATTTCGGCTGCCATGCTGATATTTATAAGTTAGTGAGAATTAATAGACTTGGAAAGCAAACCCAGGCTCCTAGTTTAGAATATTCATGGCTAAGGTTTTAACAGGCAAAATTCAGATTACTACCCTCATCACTTTAAAACGGCGAATTAATTTCATTATTTTTTCACTTTGTAAATCAGTTTGTTCACAAAATGAAAATTAATTTATGAAAAACTTACTGAACTTTCATTGTGATCCAATTACTAATGCCAGTTAATAGGTATATGTTAATTTGAACAATCAAGATATAGTCAATTGCCAAAAAAATCATTTTCAGTTATTTTGCAGCAGTTTAAATCGACAGACAACGCATGTGCAGTTCCTTGCTCTATTAGATTTTATTTGAGGTAAAATTGTTTTTCCAATATCCAGTATCTCCAGTATCCAATTTAATTTTGCATATATTTTTTTCAGACTATAGCATTAAATATTTGGTTATTGCAGTACGGTTACTATAACAGCACAGGCAATATTATAACTACTGCTACTAACAACAACTCTTTGCAGTAAATAGTGACTACTTCTCGTCAAGGGAAAAGGCCTCGTGACAGGTGTATTGATAGAATATACAAGAGCAATGTTTTAGTGCACCAAATTTTAATTCTTTCTCATGTAAACATCCTATGTGACGAAGCACAAATTTTAGCATTTTTTCTAGAACTAGGTAAAAATTTGACTGGATAATGAAAACTATCCCAATTAAACTTTTCTGTTGAAAATTAATCTAAAGCCAAGATTAACGTGTTTTTTTCCTTCATTTTCCAGTACCGATAGTATTTGAGGCTTAATTACCCTCTGGCAAAAGTCATTCGATGCCGACCTGCTCCTCAAAATACCATTGATATATATATATTTGGAATGTTAAGAAAGACTGGAGGAGGGTACATACGTAGAATAGAGGGTGTTGTCTACGGACAACAAAAAACCAGTATTTAGTTTTTTGGATAATCACATGAATGCGTCTCTGTAGAGTCAGTTTTGAGACACACATGTTATTTTACGAATTAGAACTATAGGTATTGATCCTCTTCAACAGATATTGACGCCTAAAAACATTTTAACTTGAATTTTTAAATTCAGTTTTTTAAATGTCTTTCTATCTAAAATTGTGCATGGTCTTATAAACAATTTGACAAAATTTTGATATAAGGTACGGTTTATCCATCAATATTATAACGCTCAGCATTATCTTATGTAAATACTTAGCACTTTCATTTTCCTTAATAAACCAAGCGTTTTCTTGCCTTGAGAAGGAAAGATAACAGACTTGAAATGTCAAGACACCGTTGTTGCCGTTCAGTAATTATCATAATTTTTTCCTAAAAATACACTCGATTGCATAAAAGAACCTATACGACTTAGATCAATGATCTCAAAGGTCGTATATGTTATATTAGTAACATCAAAAGGAATTACATCACCAGTTTCTATACACCACTTATAATGAGTTTAAGGGAAGGGAGAGACCTTTCCTTGTTGTATAAGATACTTGCTACAGCCAAATTAGACAAAAATGACTGCTTTTCTAAAAACAACATATTATTTTTGTACTATGTTCTTAGACATTCAAGCGATTGTTGTATATATTTATAATTCAAAATCAAAAGCAAAAAGGTCTCTTATTTCCCCTTAGAAATATCCTTCCACACACAAATGAGTCCTCCCAGTTTTGATAGCTGCCTGAATGTCAACAGTGTATCTTCTTCTAAAATAGACTCTGGGAACTAAAAAATTTAGACTGAATTCACCACTGCAAATGCTTCTTGAGTAGGGCATTAGCAGCAGAGTGCTTAAGCCATCCACCACATTCTTCTTCATATTCCCCTTTGTTCATTTTTCCTCTTGTTATAAAACTTGTTCAACGGTTTCCTTGCCACTTGGAATGGGGACATTCTCTACCTCTTCATGAAAAATCATGCTGCTCAGAATCGTGGTCTGTGTCTGATTTGATTTGGTGTGACACCATTTTAAAAGACATGCAGATCTGGAACCTCTCACCTGAACTGGCAGAGGGCAAGGATGCCTCTATAGAACGTCTGAGAACTGTCATGTGACAGTTTAACCCCCGGTGCAGGGGAAAGACAGACTCAAAACTTCCATGATGATGTAATAATTGAAAACTCATTATAGCTGAGCTCATCATAACATCCACTTCCCCCAATATTACTAAAAGACCTTAATCTTTCTGGTACCATCTAGACATTCACTTGTTAAAGTAAGGTCTCATTATGGCTGAGCTCACTGTAGGCCTACATACAATCGCTGAATGGTCTCGTTTTTCCCCATGCTGCCTATACTCCATCAAACAATGAAGACCCTGACACATCATAGATTATCATTAAAGCAAGAAAACTTATACTAAACTTGCAATAGATTTAACAACACCATTGACAGGATCAGTAACATTGTTCCAATGGATACAAAATGATAGACAAACATGTATCTAGTTGGTTTTATTTTTCAACGTTAAATGTCCAAAGACAAAAAGGTGTCCAACCCCAGCAGCTGGGAAAGATGACATTAAACTGTGCAGTAAATAAGTAAGGTGCTTTGACCTGTAGGTTTTATGGAGCTGAAATGTCCATTTGGTTAGATAAGAGTAATGAGGAGGCCACGTAAGTACACTTGGCTATGTCCCTCCACAAAAAATTAAGTGGATAAGTGCAGCAGATGTGGCCATGGGCAGCATTCACAGTTGCTCAAGTTCATCCCGTTAAATATATCCGAGGCAAAAAACTTTTTAATGCAACGGTTTTAGAGTTTAAATCTGTTTATCACTCTCACATAATAGGTCTTTCCAGTGGCATTTTTTATGACAAGCCATCGAATAATCTTGGGTATGTTATATTAGAAGACATTGGAGTGACATAGTGCTTCATATCCCGTTTATTACTTGTGTTTTCAGGAAAATTAGCTTCTAAGCTGATACAAATATCGTCAAGCAGTGATCATGAATAGGGGACACTGGGGTAAGATGGGCACTTTCTTACATTTTTCATTAGTGTTCCCCAGGCACTGAATATTTATGGTAAAAAGTTGGATGAACATTAAATTTCATATCTCTACCAAAATTTCAAGATATGTCATTCAATTTTTTTAGACTTGAAGATTTAGAAACTGAACACTCTTTCTTAAAGCGAACATGAATGAACCCAGCCCATTTTTTCCCAACAAACCTATCTTTTACCGTAATAAATCGTTTTGTCATAACAAATTTAACCTAGCGATTTTTCTCAAAGCTAGTATAGATAGATTTTTTCGCACGAAAGTCAAATTGGGCCATGGTGACATACACAAAACAAGCAAAAAAATACAGCAACAAAACATACACTGAAAAGAACCTAAAACTAATCATTTACGAAAATCATCACGATATTTCATACCTACCCAGACGAACTTTCCAACATTATTTATATTTAAGTGACACTTATTTCTAAAAATTTCCGAAATACAATCCCTCACCCTAACCTCCCTACCAAATATTTAAAAGCGCACCTCCCTCAACTCCCTACATTCGCCTAAAAAATGATAAAGACTCATCCATCTCTTCACAAATAGGGCAACTATAAGAACAGATACCTCATACCTACTCAGACGAATTTTCCAACATTATTTGTATTTAAGTAACACCTACTTCTCAAAATTTCCGAAATCCAATCTCTCCCCCTAACTTCCCAACCAAATATTTCAAAGCGCAACTCCCTACATTCGCCTAAAAAATGATGCTAAGACTCATTCATCTCTCCAAAAATAGGGCAACCATAAGAACCATCCCTCCCTCTATTTCTCCTTAAATATTTCCTACGTTCTCCAAGAATCATAAAATTCCCCCTTGCATGCATTGCTCATTTAAAATTTTCCGGAAACAATCCCCCTTTTAGGTAAATTTCTTCTCCCTGTTCTCCTTGACCTACGCGTCCTAAGGGACGGCGAAGTGGCCTTCGCAGCTTGCCAAACCTGAACTTCCTGAGACTCTAGCCTAGTAGCAACTAACCTAGATAGATTCCCTACCATCCCCTTTCGCTCATTTAAGCAATTAACTAGCCCTTCACGGTCTGCTATATTCTTCACCTGATTTGGTCACGAATCCTTCCTCCTATCTTGAAACATCATTAAAAGTGCTTGTTTAACTAGCCTATTATCTTCTATCGATACCACCCTTTCCCAGTATTTAACCATACAAATTAACCTAGTCTGTCTCATGCACTGTATTCCTATATCCCCTCTCAGCACTAACCCATGAAACTTATTATCAAGGCCTAACATACGCTTAAAAAACCTCAACTGCATTCCTTCTAAATTAAACCCCCCAAAGCTCCGCCCCGTAATGCAAAGCCTATCAAACCCTAGCATTAAAAATATACTTAAACTTCTATCCACTCTATCATTAAACTTCTATCCACTCCATCAAACGCCCCTTTTAAATCCAAAAATGCAACAAATAGATTACCCTCTTTTCTCTTAACTTGTTTCCTAATCATCCCTAATAAAATAAAAATCTGATATATAGGACTATAACCTTTTCTGAACCCTGCCTACAAATCTGGTAAAATTCTATTTTGTTCTATCCAACCATCTATCCTACGACATAATATCTTAGCAAAAACCTTACTAAGTACAGTTCTTAGGCTTATACTTCTATAATTCCCATGGTCTAATCTATCCCCCTTTTCAAATAACGGCACTAGAAAAGACGTAGCCTAAGACAAGGGCCGTTCTGCAGAGGATGATTCAAAGACTTAAATATTACCACATATTTTATCAAATTATCCCAATAACCATGATGAATTAATTTAACCGATTAATCACCGTGTATGCACTTCTTGCCAATTATCAATATCCTATTATTATTATTATCAGCTCATAAAATGTCATTTTAGTAGGTATCGTATTTCCTCTTATTATAGATCCCCTCTAAATATAGACTCCCTTCAATTATAGACGCCCTTTTCGCATCATGTCAAGTAATTATAGACCCCCTCTAATTAAAGACCCCTTTTTTTGTTCCTTCAATTAATTACAGACCCCTCCCATATCTATATGGAAGCGACAGATATAGATTTTGTCTTCTTTTGTCTTTCCACGAAAATCATTGTTTACTCAATGTATAAATGTACTTTCTCAGTTTTTCTTGAAACTCTATATGCTCTTTTTTTTTAAAAATTTTGTTCTGGAAATTAAAGACACCCTCTAATTATAGAGCCCCCTTTTTGTGATCTCAATTAAATATGGTAAATAGAGGAAATACGGTATGTGATTAAAATATTGTAACAATATGTCGTCCTTGCCCGGTTAATCGGATCGGCCGGCCATTCCGATGACAATAACACGCTAAAACTCGGCTTCGACCCGGCTGCTGAAAGCTGGCCGGATTGGTTCGAAACCGCAGGCGTTCGTACGAATTTGTTGCCGCATGTCCATCGCATCGGCAATGAGGTCGGTCAGATTTCGCCTGCGATTGCCGCGTCCCTTGGGCTATCCCCTGAGCTAACGCTGTGCGCAGGAACAACCGACAGTATCGCCGCGTTCCTGGCGTCCGGGGCAACCGAGGTTGGCGATGCCGTAACCTCGTTGGGAACGACGCTGGCGATTAAGCTGCTGTCCGATGTCCGCGTCGATCAAGCCTCGCAGGGAATTTACAGTCATCGTTTGGGCGATAAGTGGCTGGCGGGTGGAGCCTCCAACACCGGGGGCGGCGTCTTGTTGACCTATTTCGATGCCAATCAGGTCGAGACGCTCAGCGGCCGGATCGACCCGGCGATTCCGACAGGGCTCGACTATTACCCGCTGTCAAAACCCGGCGAGCGTGTTCCGTACAACGACCCTGCCTTGCCACCGCGTCTCGATCCGCGTCCGGAAGACGACCGCCTGGTCCTTCAAGGTATGCTCGAGGGGATGGCGACAATAGAGGCGGCTTGTTTTTCAGCGTTGAGCAAGCTTGGCGCACCTGCGCCAACGCGCATCATGACGGCAGGCGGCGGGGCGCAAAACCAGGCTTGGACCGAGATACGCCGACGCATTATCGGTCCTAACATCTTTCCTTCTGCCGAGACGGAGGCATCCGTTGGCATGGCAATGCTTTGCCAGCAGGCTTCTACGGACAAACTCTCGGGTTAACCGTCCCAAATCCCGCATCGATAATGACCCACGGGCGCTGAATTTGCCCATCGTCTAACATCCGTTGCGGCCCGTCCGAATTGCCCTTGGGCTGATTGATCAACGGAAAACCCGGCCACACCTTTCCCAGCGCTAGGCGGCGAATTGTGCCGTCACCTCATAGGGAAAGGAAAATACGATGGCACGTAAATCGTTGCTGACTGCAGTTTGTTTTGGCGCTCTTGTTTCCGTCGGAGCGCAGGCTGCCGACGCGTCTTGACCTTTTGTCAAAATTTAATATAATGGTTGCTCTCGACTTTGAAACAGTCACAGCTTCAAACAATACTTTAGTACTGTCCAAAATTTTCTTCCATATTTGTGTCTTTATGTTGGGAAATGAGTAAATGGGTAAATGGAATGGGTGGCAGTAAGCTTTATTTTCGTGTGAAAAGTCTTGACCTTTTGTCAAAATTTAATATAATGGTTGCTCTCGACTTTGAAACAGTCACAGCTTCAAACAATACTTTAATACTTTCCAAAATTTTCTTCCATATTTGTGTCTTTACGTTGGGAAATGAGTAAATAGTGGGACATTGAAAAATATAGAATCAGGCCAATTACTTGCTTGTTACTATAACCAAATCATTCATAGAAAGCGTGATTCTCATGGCCATATACACAGGATAAGCCACAGAGGTTTCATAAATTCCTACTTTTCTGTAAACCTTCGCATAATCTGATTTAACCACAAGAGCTGATTAGCTTAAACAAAAAATTAACGTTAAACAAATAGTTAAAAAGCTAGTTGAAGAGTTTTGTGTCAGCATGTGTCGAATGCGCCTAGTCTACTCTGGAGTACCGAATAAACGGGGGAGGGGGTCTGAATAAACGGGGGGTCATCACCACGGTCTAAAGTAAGTTAATAAACGGGGGGTCCAAATAAAGAAGGGGGGTCGGA
>JAAAKM020073195.1:40903839-40985742 GCA_010016025.2 Alatinidae sp. Z8VKAUB7J3 | reverse complement strand
AGATAGATAGGAAGAAGTGAGTAGAAAAAAAAAGAGGGGCGGGGGTCCGGAACTCAAGTCTCAATTTTGTTAAAGTTTTAAATAAGGATGACACACATGAGGACAAAAATGGTACTAATTGACTAATTAGCAACTGTTTCAGGGTCAAATGCTGCAGGGGAAGTTATTCAAGTGTTTTCAGACATCATTTACACTTTAAGTGCTGGGAAAATTCCTTGAAATTAATAAGCGGGGGCGCTATAAATTTCAAAAAATTAATAAGCCGGGGGGAGGGGGTACGATTTTTTGGCACTCAAGAGTAGTGGTTGTGATCTAGCCTACAAAAACTCCCGAAACATGGAATTTACTCGCCTTAAGTTAAGTTCTGGGAGACTATGTCTGTGGGGAAAGTGTCGCTTCTCCTGAGCTACAAACTCAAAGTTCCCGTGAAACAAACCCGCAGCCAGCCGTAGCGATTGGCAAATTTCACTCATAGGGGGAACATTTACACTTTCAGTAGCTAAAATGGTATGTAAGAGCAAAGTTCTAATTGTAGGAGTGAATTTAAGCTATATTTCTATTAGCATTAGTAGGGATACATAGGGATACAAGCTTGAAAGGGAAGTCAACCAGACTCCCTAGGATGGTTTTTTCGGACGAATTCAGAGTAGCTCCGCTGATAGGAGTACCTTCGGTGCCGTTATCTGTCAGTAGAGGATGTTTGCTAAGGTTGCTGAATGAGAAAGAAAGCATCACCCGACCTAACAAGAAGTTTGTGCGGTTACGACAATAAAGTATTTTACATGTGTTCAGAGGAAAATAAAGCGAGGGAAATTTTCTGCGCCATATTTTGATTCAGGCAAACATTGCAAGGTAAAATACGCACAAAATGTCCTGATACAAGTGAGAGTTGTTTATGGGCATTTCTGACAATAATAGCTAAGCACAGTGGGCTAAGCTGGGCCTTTCAATCAGCAAAACTACTACTTACATTCTTCATTTGCATTATGCAGTGTCACGATGACTACTGCTTGACTACAGATATCACAACCTCTAGGGACCCAGATCCAAACTGGTCAACTTTCATGAGTGGATCCAAACTGGAACAGATAGCAAATCGAAACGATTTTGGATCCATCAAGCCCATTGTAAACGTAAGGCCGATCCGTACCGGTTCTGATACGGATCCATTTGGACCCACACCCGTGTAAACAGGGTCTAACTGAATAAAAACAACTTTCAAGAAGATAGTTGATCACTCAGATTTACGATTGTCCACGCCGTTGCTTAACCTACTGCACCAAATTTCTTATTCTATCTAATTTCTCATATTTATTGAGATGATTCCTTGGCTTCTCGCTGGGAACAAGAGCATGTAACATTCGAGAATAATTGTATTAGGTCGGTAATTGAACTCATTCGACTGCTGCAAGGGAACATGATGCACTGTTTTCTGGTGCGGGAGTGGAACGGTATAGTCTAAATTCTAGCTGGGATAGTCGTGAAAAAAGTTTGTTCACTAAGGCCAAAAGACATATTTTTTTCTTTTTGTTCTGAAGTTATATCTCACGGAAGGCATTTTCAAGGAACTTTAAACGCATATACACATAGACATACGGGCAAGAGTTACCCCACAGTCGTCCCATAGATCCGACATTTTTTTATTTCCGATGCATTATGGTATACAACAGTGAAAAACATATATGCCGATCAGAATGTCAGGGAGGCGGTATACGCTATTGAATTCTCTCTGGGGGGCGGCGCCCGCCCTTGCCCCCTCACCTTCGTGAATGGAGTGGAAAGATCTTAAACCCGCTTTATTGTTGTGAAACCCTTTTAAAGTTGTTACAGGAAGGATTAATCCGACCATGAAAGATTTAAAGGCCAATTTGATCCCACAGACAACGCTTACAATGAGCGATCGCGCAGCTAGTAGGCCCGCGGCTGTTTTAACATCTATAACTTCTATAAAACGTGATTTTATGCTTTGATATTCAGGTTGTAAATACTTCAACACCTTTGAAGTTGAATTAAAGCGGTTTTATTGCGAAGTTATTGGTAAAATATGTGTTTTAATTAGTATCAAAAGGTAAGGTAGTTATGTGAAAAAATGTTTACCAGATGTAAGCCTAATCGAAATGGAATGGAAGTTGCTGCGCTTTATTTCATGAATTAAAAGCAGCAAGAGTTACCTCAAAAGCTGGTTTGAGCAATAGAATAGTTTTCGATTCTAAATATCTGAGAAAAATAAATATTGAAACAAAGATGAAAAGTCTCAACGATCGTAGCTATACCACTTGAAAGAAAAGATGTTGATTATGTGTCACGATATGCATTTTTTGAAGAGTAACAGGTGGTCATACTTGTTTTAAATGCCATTTAGTCCTTTTTATATTTGAAACCCTTCTCTATGGTTTATAGATACAAATTTGTCAAAAGTTAGGATTGGAAATATGACGTCATCAAAATCGATAATTACCCACTAATTAATGCCAATTAGCTTTTAATTAGCATTAATTGGCTTCAAATGTATCAAGAACTTAATTTTAGATCATTCTACAAAATACTTGCAAAATTCATCAGAAGCATCTAGAGTTATAGCCCTTTGAAATTTTCCACCCCATCTGCATTGGGGGTGCAGACTACGTTAGTTTTTCTGTTTATTTAGGGTAGTTTCAATGTCAGACCCACTGCTCATAAGGGTATTTGATTGAGAGACTGCAAACTATGTAAGTGAACAATGTTCCTTACAAACTGTGTGCCAATCATAATTCAGAATTATTGTGGCAGTGCATAGCTTTTGCAAACGTAAATGGTTTGAATAAATCACTGCTGTACATGGAATAAATTTTTCCAAACGCTCTGCATCAGCCAATGAGAACAGCCTTGCAGTATTGCACATCAATCATATCATTCTCATTTCATTCCCTTCCATGCAACTGACATCTGCAGCTGTCACTGGCCATGTTTCACTGGCATGCATCATTGTGCTATGTACACATGCCTGGTAGGGATGGAAGTATAAATAAGAAAGTATATAACAAACATGATAGATTACAACACAGAGTAGGGTGATAATGAGTCAGGTACAGATAGACTTTGCCTTGGTGAGGAAGTCATGCAAGAAGACATTTGGTTTTTTTTTCATACAGTAACACTCTTTCTATGGAAATCATGGAGCATTAAGCTTTCAGTCATACTTTGCCTGTTTGCAAATGGTTCGAGTTTTTCACTATCTTACATACCTAATCAGAATATATATATATACAAGACTCAGTCCCTAAGACTTCCATTCATCCACACAGTGATTGCCATGGCCAAGTGTAGCAGACGTGGCTATGGCTCTTTCTATGGAAATTATGAAATCAGAAATCATGGAGCATTAAGCTTTCAGTCATAATTTGCCTGTTTGCAAATGGTTCCATTTTCTCATCACCTTACATACCTAATCACAGTATATAAGCCCTGTAGTCCCTAAGTCTTTCAGCCATCTACACAGTATTGATTGCCATGGCAAATTATAGCTGAAGTGGCTAGCATTGCCAACCTCTAAAGGGAACTTATATGGTATAACAGATCCTACAAAAGATTTGTTTAACTAGAAGGTAATTGTGGTATTCAGTATTCAGTCAATTAAGAATTTTTCAGGGGCTTAGGATAGGACCCCAAGTGTAATTTCAGTAAGCCCCCTGAGCACTTTAGTATTTACATCAATTTGTAAACTCCCCCCTCCCCTTTTTTTAATGCAACTGTTGTTTTGATAGCTCTGTTAAACTACATCATAGTTTGGGCCCCTGGGCAGGTGGGGGGTTGAATGTTTTCAAAAAAAATTTGTCTAGGCGAGGGTTGGCTTGAATCCCATTTACAGGTGGGGGGTTATATTTGCAGTTGGGCATTGTCAACCATAGTCTTAATTAAATTTTGTGTACGGTGGTATCCACTTCAAATTAAAAGTTGTGTTAGCAATTCTGTTTCACCTAACGTAAGAAAAGTTTGTCTCTGGAGAATGTGGGCGCTTGGGTGTTTTCTTGAAGGAAGTGGCACCCACTTCCAAACTATGATCATTCCCTTGTTGATATGTGTACACAACTGCTGCCCCTCACTCCATATTACTTTCCTGGTTTTATCATTAATGGTAAAATATAATTTATGGTGATGATAGTGCACGAACAGCCTTGTGGGCTGTAACGTTTCTTTTAATTTCAGAACGACTGTATCATAAGCTACATGAAGATTCCACTTTATGACTAATCTAAAATCATAACCGTCACCAAACAGGCTAACTAATAAATAAAGGGCAGCTGGGGTGTCCAAGGGCGACACCCCTCAATTTGTGCTACCAGGTAGAGAAGCAGGCCATGAGGCAGGCTCAACCGCCCAGTAGGACCGCCTCTTGCTGATTATGGAAAGCATCTGTCCTATTCTTGGCACCCTTATTATTTTATTACTTATATCGCCTCTCGTTTTAGCTATCAACTACTGTGCTAGCAATCCTTGTGTTAATGGAGCGACATGCAGCAATGAGAAAGATACATTTAAATGTGCTTGCCAGGCAGGATATTACGGGAAGCGATGTGAATTTGAGAAGAACGCATGCTCCGACAAGCCATGTTCAAATGATGCAACTTGTGTGAATCTGGTAGGGATCGATATTGCCTTAATTGTTTTCGCTTTATTTTGTTGCGGAAATTTCCGATGAAAATAATTTTGGTACCTGTAAGGTAGCGAAGATCGCAAATAAGAATGTAAACATTGATTTCATATAGCTTCCTCTACTCCGACGTTCAACTCAAACTCAGCTATTTTCATGATGATCACAACTTAACACTTGAATGAAAGACGCGGTGAGAATCTGGCACTCGTTCTCAGACCTTTAAGTAAACTTACAATGATTATGCAACACTGCAGTACCTTACTAAAGATTTTGGTGAAATAATTCCCCAAATATTTGGTCAAAGAATATTTCAAATATCGGTTTTAGTGCTGGAACAAGCAAAGCAAAATTTCACCGGAATTTGGTGATTTGACTATTTTCGGTGAGAATAAACTTGGGTATGAAAAGGGTTTGGTATCCAAAAATTTCGGTGTTGTAAATTTTCTTGTTCTTCAAAGTAATGGCACTAGCCTTATTTTTGCTTAATGGAGCCAGATACATCTAAGAGAAATTTCGCCTTCTCTTTGGATTCCAGTCGGACAATTTTTACTCAGAGAAGCTTAAAGCAAAATCGGTATTTGATTACAAATATGAGTATAATGTTTTATCATTAAGAAAAATGCTGAAATTGTTTTACGGCGGGTAACATCATCGTCACCAATTACAAAAAACTCATCTTATACTTTTGCCCCCGAAACACGAAATATATTTTCCTCTTCCTCATCTTCTTCTTCCTCTTCGTCTTCTTCTACCTCTTCTTCTTCTTCCTCTTCGTCTTCTTCTTCCTCTTCCTCTTCTTCTTCCTCTTCGTCTTCTTCTTCCTCTTCTTCTTCTTCTTCTTCTTCTTCCTCTTCGTCTTCTTCTTCTTCTTTTTCCTCTTCTCCTCTTCTTCTTCTTCTTCCTCTTCGTCTTCTTCTTCCTATTCTTCTTCTTTTTCTTCTTTTTCAACCTGTCATGCCACTGCTGGAAGATGGCCTCCACATCTCCTTCCATGAGTCTCTGTCCTATTCCTGACTCATCCAGTCTTTGAAATATGTCTCATTGCAAAATTTTACCGTCCGAAAAAGAACACTGAGATTGTTAGTGAAGCTAAAGGAATTTGTGTTTGAATCAGCTGTTTTTGTTGGTGTTATCCAAAATTCTAGAATTTTACCTGTTTTTCCTGACGTCCGCACCTTAACATCAATCATGTCTCATCTATTATGAATTTTTGTCCTTTAGTATCTATAAATTCTGTGTTAGAAAGGTATTATGTGCAGGTTCAAAATCTGTCCCTATTGACGAATAGACAGGCAGATGGCCGAATGTAGGTTGGGAAGTCAAGAGTTTAGGTCAGGTAGTAAATCGTCGGTGTTGATATTGCTAGTCAATGTATGTCACGAGATTATTCTAAATTAAAATTCTTTTTTATCTTAATATGTTGTCAAATCGCGACTTTTAATCTCATTTCATAAGATATTCTATTTATTACTTTTAATTTTGTGTCTATCATGAACACATCAAAATGCTCTGTTATGGACTCGGATTTATCAATCATTGAGAAATACCGAATACCATGATGATCCCCATCTATAAGATAAGATGCAATACTTGTTAGATAAAGTAAATCGAATACGAACTCCCTATTTTCTCGCGCTAGTCCTCAGAATAAGTGACGTGCTACTCAAAATAAAATAGCAAAACATCAGCATTTCTTGTTGGCGATCTATCGCACTCTAATTTATTAAGCAAGATACTCTTATTCTGACACTCCAGTCTGTTACAATCTGTCTCTTTCTCTGGCGTTTACATCAAATTCATCTAGCATATATCACAAAATAGGAAATGATTAAATATAGCTTTCAATAATCAAATAACAACCATTACTAGAAAATAAGTTGCAGTGCAATTACGTCTGTGTATCGTTGGCATAGAACATGCTAAATATTTTTTCCTACTTAACATGTTAATAATGACATAAGCAAGTCACAGCCATATGCGGGGTTTTCCCAACAATGCTTCTGTTAATCACGCCAGTCAAATGTAGTAACCTGCATCCTAGCAAATATTTGATGATAAATAAGCCATAGCCATAGCAAATAAATCTCTCCTTTGACGCAATTTGCATCCATGTAAATTGAAACGATACGTGATGCCTCCAGTGTTACACTACACAAAAATTTGAATATTCTGTAAATTCTTGTGTTTTAAGTTGTTTACAACTAAATTACATAAAATGTGAACTCATAATCATCCTGTTCAATGTCTAAACCTATGGGGATGAGAAACGTTTAGGCGTTTATAAACAACAAAGAAGTTCATTGTTCGAATCCACTCAGCACAGCCGCCAAGCTGTGTCGCTTAACTTATTATATAATTGTCTATGAAGTCCTCTTCGATCTTTCACCCTTGGGGGTTACGTTCCCGATGCAAGACTGAAATGGCAGGCATTCTAAACGCAGCTGCGATACCGAAGAAATCCACACGTTAACGCAACGTTACAACCTGTTCGTAATTTTCTTCTATGTCATACATCCCTTCATAAGTGGTAGTCTCTGTTACAGTACTTTATTTGTTGTTTTTCTCGGCCATTCATCGTAGTTAGTAGGTTTGTAGATTAGGGGGATAAAAGCATACTCAGGTCACCCCATTAAGTGCTATGCGGGCGACTCTTTGCGCGATGTTGGGTGTGACTCTGGTGATTAGCAGTACGTCTCGTTGAAAACGCTGTTGGCTTTAAAGAATGTGTAATTGGGATATTATGAATTTTAATAGCAAATAATTTGACTTTTGTAAGCGATATCATTTTAAATTTCAATAGGATAATTAATATTTGCAAGGCAAATATTTCAAATACAAAAGCACATCATTAGTCTGCTGGTTTAATCTTGACTTACATAGCAATAAGAGACTCTCGTGGTTGCATTATTCCCGGCGTAGATCCAGCTTTGTTGCTACTAGGCACAGGTCCACTGATCTATACTTTACTTTTATCGGAGGAAGATCATACTCTAAACGCGAGATAAAAGGGGCCATGGATCCTCAGTTTCTCACTGCGACACAAAACCTAATCTCCTCGCAGCTCAATCTTTTGTGTGAAGGTAGCCAGTTTTTATAGACCGGAAGAACACAACATCGGACTTTTCAGAACAAAGAAATCTATTGTCTCGATCTGGAGATACCAATCCATACGTCAAAGATCCCTGGTATGAGAACGACCAAAAAGTCTATTCGAGGTAGGGTAAAAGAGTCACCTGAATGCCTTGTTGAATTACATCCATCGCACACTCGATGTTCTGCAAAATTTGATGCCAAAAATATTCTTGTTGGGAAAAACACTTTTAAAGTGTGTTTCTGGAAATCTCTTGGGATGTTACTCACAGAATGGCAGCACACAAAATGAAGCACCTGGATTGGCTAAATCTTGTTAAAGGTGCTCTTAAGTGTAACATTTGGCGTGACAATTTGCAGCGTTTCAACCACATTAGTTGGCGCAAAGTCTCATTATGAACACCAGCTATTGCTCCTCTGAAGAATTTTAATGAATTTTTATGAATGCCATGAGAAGTTCAACTATCATGAGTAATAGACACGATGATACATACAAATCTTAAACTCGACGAGTACCCAGGCGTAAGAGGCGTATCAGTGATAATGATGATGATGATGATGATGATGATGATGATGATGATGATTATGATGACGATGAAGATGATGATGTCGATGACGACGATGGGGATCATGATGACGATGACGATGACGATGATGATGATGATGATTTTGACGATGACGATGATGATGATGATGATGATGATGATGATGATGATGATGATGAAGCTGAAATTGATGATGAAGATGATGATGGAGATGCTGTGGAAGAGATACTACGTTTCTCCCTTTTACCGGTGAGAACAAATTGACTGTATTTTCAGGCTTACTATGCGAATGTGCTTAGCTGTCTTGGTCTGTGCAAAGTTCGATAGACAGGAGCTGGCCAATTACTAATAGACGACAAAACCAGTATCTACTCTGAAGGAAATGAAGATCAGTGAGGAATTCCTTTAATCCTTAACAAAAGTCTCTTAACAAAACTTACGCCCCAATCACCGAATCTGATGATGCAACAATAGACAACTTCTATGTAGAATTAGAGGAAGTGTACGGACAACGTAAATCTCAAGAGGTAAGTATGGCAATGGTATATCTGAATGCAACAATAGGCCGTGAGCGATACGAAAAAATTGTTGATCTGTTTGGGCTAGGAACAAGAAATGAAAGGGACCAGAAACTTTCGGTGTGGTGCAAAGATTAAAAGCTAGTCATCATGAACACATCGTTTGATCTACATCCACGTCGAAGATACACCTGAATTAATCCTGTAAATCGCGCAAGGACTCAGCTAGATTACGTGATGATAAACCAAAGATATAGGTATGCTATACCGAACGTGAACACCCAGGAGATTATGCAAATAGCGATCATGTGCCCGTCCTTGCAACTTAGCTTATCTTTCCTCTTGCCGATGACTTTCTTCTTGTCGCTTGCATGAAGTGGGTGACTTGTAGGATAGTCTGAAATTGGGGCGTTCCTCGGAGATGCACATCAACATATATGTCGTTTATTTTCAAGCACCTCTGCTGCTTAGCTACGAGGCTATCATTTGAGAACACCTTAGCAATTTTCCTGTAGACCCTAACAGATTGAAATGCGTCGATTCTAAACGGAAGATTCCCATGAGTTGTACTAAATATAGAACACTAATTGTATGTGAAGCTGATTTCTAAGAACTTAGTGAATACTTAGTAGGTTACAAACGTTGACTGCAAAACAATTCAAATTACTACCTTTATCAACTGTTTCGAGGAATTGCATAGAGAAACAACTATGGCTGTCATGCAGACAGATTGCACTGCTCCCTCGGTGTTCTTAACGTATATTGAAAAGTGATGGAAGTTACTATTTGTTTACTAAATTTGAAAACAATATGACGTGACAATATTCAATAAAAAGACCTAAAGATGAAGATGATCAACGTATTACCAACTGATCACGAAAATTCACAAACCTGCTCCAACACTACGCAACGTTCAACTAAACATTTAATCCCGCTTCAAAACATCATAAAACAATAAGATGCAAAGAATTTGTAATAGCCAGCTTAATATCCCATAGATTGTTCCGCACTTGTTCTGAAGACGTCAGCCGTTTTCAAATATACTGTGAAATCACAGGTTGAACACAAACAAGATATTGCGGAAAGGGATGGGCTTTGGTATTAGAAATAATGAAAGGGAGACAAAAAATGTTCTGGATGCGTGCAGCATCGAAACTATATACGATTCTTCAATAAGCATAATATCTATTCTTAATTTTCGGGCTGGAAAAAGTGCAGCGTACCTGGTCGTTCATTGTTTCATCGAGGACGTAGGTTTGAATATGATAGAGCTTCGTGAAGTAAGGTTATTCATAAAAATGCGTAATAAAGTGTACAGTCATTGTCAAGTTTTAAGCTGGACAAAAGAGGCATTTCTTCATTTGCTTAAAATTTCTCGTAGTGTACGTTTAATTGCCCTTAAAGGAACTGGATACGTTAAAAATTGTTTGGTAGAAAAGTGAAATATGTTAGACAGGGCTGCATCTTTTTACTAATAGTCTTGGACTTTTATGAAGCTTTCATCATAAACGAAACCCCAAAAAGTTAAAAAATTGTAAAATAAAATTTAATAGCGAAGTACTAGGGTATATAAGATATACAGATGTAATACTTCTAAGGCCCCAAAGGAACCTTCAATGAATGATTAATGTCAAGTATTTACTAAACTACGGTATTCAGCTTGATCACTAAGGTAATACTTTCAAGCAAGCACTAAAACAGTATAGGTTTAATGATAACTGTTGGGAGCCTTCAAGATTGAAAACTTCATATGCATACAAGAATTTACAAAAGAATGGCAATTCTAAAAAGGGCATTTTGGTACGGTAAAGAAATCTTGAAATCAGACCTCCAACTCACGTAATATATTGAGCGGTGATAAATACATCAAGTCATGAGGCAGTTGAACTTAGAATTATTGATAGGGAATCCATGAGAAAAATTGGAGCTCGTAAACTGTGATCTTAAAGGGCAACTCACAAGATCTCGTGAAGAGATCGTAGCAGAGTTTTAATAAAAGCAGGCAGATGATCTTGCCGAAAGAAAGCTACTATTTGTAGGAAATGTCCAGGGTCTCGGCTACACTTTAATGCCCTAGTGTCTACTGTTCTCTGAAGAAAATGATGATGAAGTATTTTTACACTGGTTTGCAGTTGAGAAATTGCATGATGGGCGATATAGAAGAGCTGCGGCAAAGTGAATAAAACAGGCTTCCAATTAAGCACTCAGCGAAGTTATTACTGTAATTATCATTACTTTACTCCTTTAACGTGGTGTCATGGTATTCTCCCTATGGGCTAATTTCTAACACCTAAAATCCTCCGATTCCGTATACAACGTTTCGCTCTTAGCGTACTCCTATTGGCGAAGAGCTAAAGGCATGCTAATGACGCATTATCTTCTATCATGATATATCAGTTAGCAAAGAATTAAATTGAGAGATAGATCAAGATTCTGGACTGGTTGAACACAATGCTGCGCTCAAGAAGGAATCGATCGTGAATGAAGGATCGCCTTCACTTGACGAGAGAAGATGAAGGATTCTATCCAATGGAATTGACAATATTCTTCAATGATGAACTCTCAAACATCGAACACATGCCAGAGACATTCGAGGGTGGTTGTAAGTTGTTCATGATGTTGTGCGTCATTTAAATTATATGTAAATAGCTATATTATTTGGAATTTACGTTAGTTACAGTAACTATATTTAAATGCTGCTGCTTTTTTGCTTAAAATCTTATTATACTTCGTCTTCGGGAAGTAGGATGACGGTTTTCGTCTCCAACGATGTAACCGTGGCGACCGTAACAGTTGGCATAAGTTTAAAGTCATTCTAAGAGATCATGTGTGGTATTAGGTAAGGAGTAAGTAACCAGATTAGCAAAATGATGCCAATCGTAGCAAACTTTATCTCTATGCAAAGGTTGGACATAGAAAAAATTGTTCAATAATGCGTGTTTAAACAATCAATATAAAAGTTTTAACGTGAAAATACACAGGAATATTTTAAATTTAAGCTAAGCGCTTGTATGGTAGCAGACTCCAGTATCTTGCAAACAACTATGATTTATTCCATTGTGATACTATGTATCGTTGATTTATAAGAAAGTGATTTGGGGGAGAAGCCGCTAAAAGTTGATCAAACAGTATATCATACGGTTCCAAGCAAGGATGCATACTAACGCCAACGCTGTTTGGTATTGTGATTGTACTTATGCTACCGTACGCATTCTGAGAACTAGACTAAAGGAATATAACTACACGTGAGATCCGATGGTGGTGTTTTCAGCCTTAGACGCTTCTCTGCTCGCACAAAGGTCACCGAGTTCCATTTATTGTCTGTCGATGACTGCGCACTCTCTGCTAACAACCTTGGGAACATCCAGACGATAGTTAACAGATTCGCTGACACAACGGCGACGTTTGGGCTCGCCATTGGTATAAAAAGACAGGATACATACACACCAGCTTAAACCATTCTACTTGCGCTGTCTACGTGGCATTTGTGTTATTCAGTTGCAAGATCGTGTTCCTAATGCTGCCTTTGCAGAGATGTGTGGCCTAACCAGTATTAGTAGCATTGCTATTAAAATGGCAGCTGGGATGGTCCGGACACGTGGCTCAAATGAATGAGATATCCATTTTGAAAGCACAATTCTAAAGGCAACTTAAAAGGTGCGTCCACCACGCAGAACCCCCCCCCCTTTACTATAAATGATTGTTTTCGTATATTAGCTAAAGCTAGATCAGCTTTCCATCTGAAAGTTTTAGAAGCGGTTTTCATCAAAACTGGGGATCCTTTACTTTGGCGAAAAAAGGAGTTTGTGTTTTCTCTGAAATTGTTCTAAGAAATTTTGAAAACAAGCTAACCGTTGATAGGTGTTTACGACTGTCCAATCAGCGATCGATAAAACTTTGCTTTGATCCCTTTCTTTGTTTGCGACTTATCATAAATGATGCTTGAATGTTTAAACAACTCGTTCTTTGCACGAGCTATTCTGAAGAGGGTGCAACGAAACCGGTCAATGGTATTTCACTAATGACTCCGTTAATAGATATTATCTACAAAAAACGTGTGCCCTGATGACTTACTTTAGAGGCATGTTACTGAGAGGTGCATGCTCCTATACTCGAGTAAAGGAGAGTGTGCCTTTATCCTAAACAGCTCCAAGCTTCTCTATATTACAGTATGATCAATACTAAAGTAATATACGCATTGTTGTAAACTGAAGATCATATTGATTGATGTCAACTTAAATCAAATGGGCATTTCCCTTTACAGCGGCAGAGCACCTAAACATTTGTTAGCGGCTCTATTTACAATAGCGCTTCTGCACTTGGCATTGGCCTGATCCATTTATGATACGAGAAACATAACCAGGTTTAAAGTCACTTAAGGGTTACTGACTTGTACGTCGCAACTGAGTTGGTTAAAAATTGTTCAACATGGAATTCTCAGTTATACTATATTCTAAGCGATCTCCATGAACACTTTGAGAACAATTCTCGATGTATTGCAAACGCCCGAGGAACAGAATTAAAACTAGGCAACACGCAAGTTCAATTCTTATAAAAAAATGAGTCAATTTGGTTAGCATTTGAGCACTCAAGTTTGAAATCTCACAATCAGTTTTGTTGACGGCAGTTACCATGCCCCTTACATATCTATATATTTGAAGCAATTCAAAAAGTAGACCCCCTATAGCAACAGAATTATTACCGTTACAAAATAGTGTCCTTTTCGCAGTATATTTTCGGCAAAGCACACCATACTGCAATCTGTGATTTTCGACATCTTTTTTAAAGGGTGTGATTTGGGATGTTTCGCAAATTTAATCTTTGCCAAATCTCAGCTAAGTACGTAAAAATGTGAAAAATTAAATTCACAAAGTTTCTGCGGTGCAAAATGTTGGAAAAGGATGTTACGGTTAAGAAGACTGCAAAAATGTTTACACGCAGTCGATGTTTGATACTTCATATTTTGAGGGCGGTAAAAACACGAAATAGATGCACTTCAGCCAAGGAGGTTGTGAATTGCTGGACTATGTACCAAATTCTTTGCCTTTGCTAAGAGACTGTGCACAATGCTGTCATTCCGTAACTCACAATTTACCGTCATAAAAATACGTCTCAAGGAAATGTTTCATGAAAAGTAAGTTTACTCATCATTGAACTCCTAAACTACAAAACGGGATGACTTACTAGTCTGCTTCCGGCAAAAACATTAGTAAGTGTAGCAAAAGCACGTTTTTCTTGCAAAATTAATACGTAAGGAATAATAACAATAATAATGATAATAATATTAATAATATGGAGTACATCAAGCCTATTCAACTGGCGAGCCGCAATATATAGCCCAGGAAGACTTTGATTACTTCCGTTTTAAATTGGTTATCATAATGAATCAATATCATTAATTTATGCTATTGAAGACTGTGAACAGGGAGACTGTTGTTTTGAGATCGGAGAGTTATTCGACCTGAAATGATCTACTGCACCGGAAAGTATGCAACGAACACTGTAAGCTCTTTTTCACACCAGTTGAACTATGACAAAGTTTTGTGTTAATTGAAGTATAGGAAACTAATACTTGTAAGTTTCAATTGATTCTGAACCGATTGGTTTAACTTCAATGAGCAAATGACAGAATGACTGACTGTCAGTGATACACAGAAAAGTGACAACGTTGCCAGACTAGAGATGCGTATTATCGCCCAATCATGCATAACATCGCCTACAGGTCATCCAAAATATATGTAGTAATGATATTGCATGAATCAGCTCTATATAACTATAGCACATTTGTAGAGCCTTAGGGCAAAGTTTCGAACGTGTGCTGCGTAAGTGTGTTTTGCTCTCTTGCCAAAGGCCAACAATAAGTATTTGCTCGTTGTTCGCTTTGAAAAGCGCGATTGGACAATTTATTTGTTGTGAAAACTATGGGCATTGGGAATTTTGTGACCAAGTTGCCATGGTGTTAGGTATGATTTTCTCTTACGTATCGTACGTATAATAGTAAAAACTTCAAAGGTTATGCTTATTTTATTTATTTTTTTTGTTATCCGTTTGAAATTTCGGTAGTAAAGTCAAACTTAGAAAATTTTCGGTGTTACAAACGTAAACCTTTGAGTCTTCAAAAGACAAAGTTTCATGTGGATTTTCGTGAATATGGCCATACCTTCAAAGATGTCTTCCAAACGATAAAATATTTGAGCTACGCAAGTGGGATTACAGAATAATTTTTCTGATTTGTGAAATTGTGCACCCAACGTACAACACGTGTTCGTTACTAGAATGATGAGTTTTTGTATGTTCGTAAGCGCAGGATCTGCACTATTAGGAGATTGTGACCAATGATTTGTATGCGTACGAGAGTGTGTAAACTTGCAATAAAAGAGTTCAAGCAAGGTGCCAGACAAGTGCCGCAAATCTTACAAACCTCGCCTGCCCTTCAAAACTACTAGTTGCGCGCCTGTAATGATAGCGCAAAAAAGCTGTGTAATGTTATGTTAAAGATCTGGCGTTTTGAGAGACATTGGGCTGAAAAACTAGAGCTTCCGTGGTAGACCTTGTGTTTGAGCAATTGTTTCTTTCCATTCGCACCATTGTCATACTTTCCATATTTATTTGGATCATTCCAAATTGTTTCAAACCACAACCATTTTCTATAATATTTGAGCCATGCTCCCTTTGAAGACGGTAATATAATGGCATAATAACACTTTCCTACCGCACGTGATTCAATTATTTTCTGACCATGGTTTGTTTCAGTTAATCATGTTTCCATATATCGGTTATTACCACTTTAACTATCGTATTTTTTCTTTATGGTACAATCTTAATACGCTTCTTCTCATCTGCCATAGTAATACAGGCTCAAGGTACAGTGGCTTCCAAAATATCCCTTTGAAAGAAGACTGCTCTTAAGTGTTTCAAAAGTTGGAAATGTATTTATCCAGGACAAAAGTTTTGTTTGACCGAACCACAAACGTGCTTCGTAATTTTGCGAATAGATATAAAAAATGTTAAAACCTGGCTGCTCAAAACGAGTTTTCGGAATCTTTATTCCGTCATCTGGTCAATGAAAGAATAAAGATTCAGATCTTCGTCTGCATCATGTTCTTTTTTTTCATTTGTAGATGGTATTTTTCATCATCAGCAATGTGATATGCTTTTTTGTGTCCATTGCCACGGCCATTGTGGTAGGCGTCTTCATTGGAATTTGGAAGATTTTGTATGATTCGTACAATGGAGGGCATTGTAAATACGTGTACGATCAGACATTCAACAGATTCTACTGCCGATGTACTGTGATAGAAGTCAACAAGTTTGACGCTGATAGAGTTCGTATATTTGGTAGGTACATTTCTTCAATTATGATATTTTGTGACTTCTTGTGCCAATCGTCCTGTTGGCCTTCCTTGTTCTAGTTGTATCTATTTCATTCCTCCCCCACTCCCTTCTCGTTCTTGTTTGACTTGTCTTTTTATCCGCATTTCACCAGGAGGTGCATTGTCATCAAAGTTGAAGTCATCATCATCATCATCATCATCATCATCATCATCATCAACATTATCATTGTAATCATCATTGTCATCATCATAATCATCATCATCAACATCATCATCATTGTCATTCTGATCATCATCGTCATTGTCATCATCATCATCATTACCACCACCACCACTATCATCACCATCTCATAACTACTATTGTTGTCATTATTATTATTATCATTGTTGTCATCATTATGATCATTATCACTACCACCATTATCATCACTATTGTCATGTATTGTGATGTGTATTATCACTGTCATCACCATCTTCCATACCAGGGTTTCTCAACCTCAGACAGCAAAGGCCCGCCTCAAGCTGCAAAATTTTTCAAGTACCCCCTGGCTCCAAAGGAATTTGGCATTGTTTCATGTCATTGATATTAAATAATACCACAATAAAATAAACAGTCAAGAAAATAGTTTCAAGCAAACATATGTGCAACAAGGGAGTAAACAGGAACAATATTTATCTACTTTTTTTTGGTTTTGCCCTTTTGACATAAGAAAAGCGATGAAACATGCTATTAAGTGTTGCACCCCCTAGTACCCCCTGTCTAAATTTTACCCCCTTTAAAACCTCAAATGCTCCTAAGAGGGTCCACAGACCCCTATTGAGAATCAGTATTCAATACCACTACCACCATCATCGTCGTCATCATTATCATCATCATCATTGCCATCACCACCAACATCATCATTATCATTATCATCATTACCAACACTTCCATTTTCGTCACCATCCCATAATAATTTTTCTCTTTATCATCATCAGCAGCAGCATCATCATCATCATTATGATCATTACCACCACTGCCATTATCATCACTCTCTCATGATCATTATTGTTGTCATCAGTGTACTCATCATTGTAATCATCAGATTCAGTTTATTTTCCATTTTCGACACCTGCATGGCTTCAACAGTGTCTTTGTGACCAACCGCTCAGTTCTCCTTACCCACTTTTCTTTCCTATATCTAATAATTCATTTCCAAACCACGTCACTTCATTTTGCCCTTGATAAATCTCTTACCATGCTTCCACCAACATCTTATGTGCAAATCTTCTACTTAACTACATTTTAAACTACTTACAATGTAGGCAGAAAACATTTACTCCAGCAAAATGAAGGACTTGCCAGAGAAGAACATGGTAGATGTAGCAAGTGCAAGACTGGTGTGGTGAAATGGTGTGAATACGTTGTAACTAGAGAGGAATGATCTTTCAGTTAAATGAGGAAAAAGTCCTCGGTGATGCATTACAAGATAGCTTTTGAGACCAGACTGGTCTCTCAGTTAGGGAGCTTACACACCGATGTGACACGTTGCAAAAGCCACATTACAAATGCCACACGAAACTGTGCTTTCAGTCTGAACTGGCAAATGGCACGTCACGTGTTGGAAAAATACCTGCTCTTGAAATAGAAAGATGTATTCCTCTGAGGAAGACAATTTTATGGCGCTGATGGGTCTGATAGTTGGTAGGAGAAAACACAGATGGAGATGGTGGCCACATGTCCTATCAGACAGGGAATGTCAAGTTTCATAGTGCTTTTAGTCTGAAAGGGCCTTAAACACCCAAAACATGTCCTTTGTGATTTAGTGGCCATTGTAAAGTGTTAACTACAGAGGTAGGATACTAATACCACAGATGCATGAGGGCTAAAGAATGACCAGTGCCCTTTCTAAGGTAATACATTGTTATATTGTTATACTGCATAGATTCTTTATGTAGAGAAGATGTATTATGATCTACGCCTGCTCGTAAGTCCCTATGTCATTGCATCATTATGCAGTTGTTTATCGTATAGAGTGACCTAGACCATTTGAATGGTGTGTGACATTTTGAGAGCATACCTAAATTGAATTCAAAACATATATTAATTATATAATGTCATCTATTTGAACAGAAACTGCAATTGATAAAAGAATGTTCATCGCAGAAAGCGACAAAATTGTTGTGTATTTGCTTGTCTAACTGGAGAACTTTAGCCTGAGTGGTTAACCTGCGGCCTAACCAAACACACTGTACTTGCAAATGGGCCCATGAAAGTGTTGACAGTTGAATACTCTTCAAAACAAACAGAAACAGATAAGCAAGCCTTTTACCCTAGTCCTCACATGCCAAGCTGATCATGTGATGTGAACAAAGACTATCGTAATTGGCTAAGAAGCAACTATGTGACGTGGCATGATTTTGAAAAAATGCTTAGTATCGGTTTAGCCAATTTTCAGTAGTGACCTGAAGAAGTCTGTTGACGAAATGTTGTCAATGAAGTTTCCACATTTGGTGTTGTAATAATAATAAGCCCCCTTACACAGGACTGAATATCTTTTCATATGGGCTAGCCTTCTCTTCTGATACCAAATCTGCTCAGATGAAGTATTGTATAGCTTGTGGCAAGCCTGCTAGCTAGACTCGTATTGCAAACTGACTATACATATGAGTATGTGCAGAGAATTTGTCAATACTCCCTCTATACTCAGCTTACTCCTGCAAGCTTTTTCTGATGAGTCCATGGACTCATTACCCCAAAGGAAATGGTGCCAACCCTCCAATTAATTCACAATTAAAGTGAAATAAAACATTTGAAAGGCAAATATGCCACTGAATCCAACAGGTCATTATACGGAGGCTGCAGTGGAGGGTGAACTGAGTGGTCTCGAACAAAAACATGTGTACAGGTATTAAGATCACGAGAAAGGTAAGTTGTACTTGACTGATGATGAGGAAGGGTTGTGTGAATCAGAAATTGGACTGCCTGAATGGCTTGTGTTTTTGGACCAATCAGCGTCCATTACAACAAGATTAATTGAATAGGCTTAGCGAGAAAACGTAGTAAAAGTTAAGAAATCAACAGAAAAGGAACCTTTATTGAAAGGTAGGGCACCTTAAACAAACAAGAGAGTATGATTTTTGTTGGATTGAATATCTTCGCTATATTTCGATATATATTTCATACATATACATACATATATATACATATAGACTCTCAAAAGCCGTCTACTACCTATGCGTTATCTTTAACGTTTTGATGTTATCTTCATCAGATTGAAATGATTCAATTCAATTCAAAGATTCAATCTGATGAAGATAACATCGAAACTTTAAAGATAATGTGTATCTTTTGAGCTTTATATCTATATATATATATCGCGGCGTGGAGCATTATAACAATAGCTTGCTTTCATTTTCACTAAGGGAGCTGAGGGGATTTGAACCCATGACCCATTCGAACCCATGAAATGGTTTAAAACCCAACACCTTAACCATTGGAACATAAAATCATATTAGCAACTTGTAATGATCCCCTGTGTGTATACGTATAGACATATTCTGTTGTTAGTGCACTGGGCAAGTGGGCCGAAAAAAACATCCAATAGCAATGGAGATGCGTGGAAATTATGGAGGAAATGAATGTAAACGAAGATACCAGCGCAGGGCAAAAATCATTTCAGTAAAAAAGTATCCAATTAGGAGAATACGTCCTTGTTGTGCATCAGGGACCATGGTGCCCACTTGGCTTCGCGCCCCCATTGGCAGTAGATCACCTCCATTTGGGCTTATTCCTCTATCTCACTACATCAAGTTCCCTTCCCATCTGGTGCAGAGGTATTATAACCAGCTATACATTTTTATAAATACATATATATACTGTTATATTCATTTGAATTCGCAATTTTCATATATATGTAGATATATTTAGGTGATCAAACAGTTTGTTTGTAGTATAATACAAGATCATTACACTCTTCCATAGTGGCCATACATTCTGCCATACTCAAACATATGGCAGACTCTGCCATAGAGCAGCACTTGCTTGAGAACCCAGACTGTGCCAAAATGTAACATGGACAATTGCTTCCGTACAATAGGAAAGGCAAGTCTGCATTTCATTTGGCCGTTCTGGAGTCAGTCCACATAAAAGTAAGAAATCTATGGTATGCAGACAAAAAGAATTCGCTTTGTTATTAGATCTATTCAATTAAATTGTTTAAGTGGACGCTGATTGGTCCAAAAACACAAGCTATTCAGACAGTCCAATTTCTGATTGGCTCCTTTAAAATAACAGTTGGGTATACTCTTTGACTTCTTATATACCTATCTATATATGAATATTACCATTTGAATAACAATTATTCAGCTTTAAATATGATATGTCATTATTTGTTATATTTTGGTTAAACCTTTAATGTTTCAATACTATTATTTATACAACTAAAATACTTAACTAATAAAAATGTGTCTTCTATTATCATCAAATATACATAGTTATACGAAGGTTGTTAACTTGTAGCACAATGAAGTAGGGATTAGTTTGTTAGTGGTACAAAATTTGAAAATTGCGTTAAGTAACGGATATATTTTGCTAAACGTTTTTGCCATACACATGGCTGCTGATTGGCTAATTTAATGAAAAGATTTACAACAATAAACTGGGGGTTTCCCTGGTCATCAATTCCCGTCACTACATATTCACATACACAATGTATAGATTAAATCAAGGCATACAAGCAAACAAACTTGGCGTATGAAGTATCCATACATAAACATACACATACAAAAAGGCGGCATTTAAACAGAGAATGTGAACTTAGTAAGCACACACGTAAAGCGCGCAATCAAAGAAAGAGTATACTAATAACAACAATACATGACTATTAACACCCCACTTTCACAGGCGAAAGATGCACGTAAAAATATGCCACTTAAAAATGTACCCACGAGACCGCCAGACTATAATCTTCAGCAATGTGCCTTAAATAGCTACAGCTCATCTATTTCTAAGTACTGTAAGTAATCTACTTTGTTCGAAGGAAGAGTGTTTTACTCTACCTTTAACTGTTATGCTTTGCCATAACACATGTAAGTGTTGGGATCTAAGTTGGTGCATATCAGAATTAAATGGTGGGGTGGGGGGCACTATCGGCGCGTGTATCAAATTGAAAAAGTCCTAATCATGGATACGGTGATAGTACACTATGGGTCATGGATAGGGTGGTAGAACTCGTCTTACTTCCGATATCGGTCAGTTACCTCAATGGCGTACACAGAATGTTTCCAGGATCTTTTATCAGCTCCCATTGCCGCACTACATCATATTTAAAACGGATATGTGCAGGCGAACTGATTCTTGCGGCACGGTTAAACGAGCAAGGACTGTTCACATCACAATTATCCTCCCGACGTTTCTAACCTTCTTAACCGTTTCATTATCCTCCCACTACCACTCAGACCCCTTGCCCCCGCTCGGTGAGCCACTGGTTATCTTCTTCTTGTAATACACAACAGTAAAAAGGAAAGTCTCACCAAAGACACTCACGTCATTTAGGGAAGGTTTGAGGCGGTCACGAAGCTGGCCCTCTGATAGAGGGGGGCGGTTGGGATTTCCAAAATATGAAAGGGGGGTCAGTCATAAGTTGCATCATTCTCCAGAAATAATCCCAACAATAGAATCCATTCAATTTTATATCACTTTGCTTACATCGATACAAAAATGTCAGAGATGGGTAAATTCAACTGAAAGTGGCATTGTATAGTCTAAATTCTAGCTGGGACCAGCTAAGTCATTGGTTGAAAATCGTGAAAAAAGTTTGTTCATTAAGGCCAAAAGACACAATTTTTCAAGGAACTTTCAACGCACAACCCTTGGACATACGGGCAAGAGTCACCCCACAGTCAACCCATAGGTCCGACATTTTTTATATCCGATGCATTATGATATACTACAGTGAAAAATATATATGCCGATCAGAATGTCAGGGGGGGGCGGAATACGCTAGTGAATTCTCTCAGGGGGGGTGCGATGTCCACCCTTGCCCCCCTCCCCCTCACCCTCGTGACTGGTTTTGAGGTATTTCCAGCATTACTAAAATTAATTAAATTTGCACCTAGACATAAACCTGTGCTACTCTATTTCTGAAAACTTTATTTTGGTCCAACGTAGGAGGCCCCTTGCCTATTGTGGATGTGAACACACTATCAGTTTCTGTGTGGGGTAGTCCACTCGAAATCCCACTATTCAAACACCTACAAACGTTTGGCATATAAATCGAGACGAACCATGGCAGCAAATAGGAAAAGCACTTTCGTAAGTATTTAGAATTACTGATTGCACCTTTGCATATAACAAAGTGCTGTTACTTTCCACTTTTTTGGCATATAAATCGAGACGAACCATGGCAGCAAATAGGAAAAGCACTTTCGTAAGTATTTAGAATTACTGATTGCGCCTTTGCATACAACAAAGTGCCTTTACTTTCCACTTTTGTGGCTTTCAGATCTAGAGGAAGTATGGCAGCAAATAGGAAAAGTTTTGGGAATACCCAGTTAGTCTCACGTGGTTGCAATTCTTTCAGTAGCCAAATCGTATGACCATCCACCTCGTATGTAGATAGGTTATGTTAATATTGTACTTAGATTTCTACATGTATTGTTTGAGTTTTGTGTTTTCGATTGAACCAAGATGAATTGATTATTTTTCACTGACAGTAAGCTTATAACACGCTTGATCTTCACGTACGTGATCTCTAAGAGGTTGTGCGCTAGTATGCTGTGTACATTTGCCCAGGCCAAGTTTTAAGTACTGTATTCTTTCCACAGGATGGGTTTATTCGGCAAACTGCAAAATCGAGAAATTAACTGGAGGATATTTTGCCAATTGGAAATTTTGAATTCAAGTCTCCTTCAAGGCCAGTGAATTATGGCTAGTCGTAGAAAAAGGCATAAATGGAAGTTTATAGTCAGAAGAACCCACGTCTGAAGAAATTGCAAAAGCAGAGCAGCTAGATAGCAAGGCCTATGCAATTATGCGACAGCTTGGATAGTTACATTTAGAGATGATTTCTAATCGAGTGACTGGCTGTTTGACAGTGTTGTTATGACACACATTACAACGTACTGAAACGTCTTGCAGTAGAATTTGACTCAAGCGTCCACAATGAAGTGAAACTCGGGGAAGGCAGGACAGTCCCTGCACAAGGATTTGGACAGGTTCAAATTTGTACAAGTTTACCAAGTGGAAGGAAGCGAGCTGCCACTTTACATGATGTACACGTTCCTGAGCTGAAGGTGAAAGGCCTCGTTCGTTGCCTAAATGGAGAGCTTTCCACTATTGGCATGTTATGTTATGTTTGGCAAAACGCCGATGCAAATGCTGCAAAAGGACTTGACGAAATAAATTTATGGCTTCAGAGGTTAGAACACTTGCATTTTAAGAGCTTGGAAACTACAGTGAAGGCTAATCAGATATCAGGTATACAATTTACATCAAACAGCCCGGATTTTTAAGAAGCTTGTTGTGAGGGAAAAGCCCATCGACTGCCATTTAAGAAAGAGGAAAGGAAAAGGGTGGCAACACCCAGGGAACTTCTTCATCGTGATATTTTACAAACAGGCCAATTACACCTGTTTCGATTGGAGGTGCAACATATTTCATAAGCCTTATCGATGACCATACGAAAATGGTGTCAGTGTATATCATTAAGGAGAAGTCTGAAGTGTTTCAAAAATTTAAATAGTTCATTCAATTTGTTTCAACTAAAATGAGCAACCGAGTTAAGGCAGTACGTACTGATAACGATGGAGAGTACAGTTTTCGTGAATTTGAAGACTACTGCAAAAGGAAGGGAAATTTACATCAGTTTAGTGCACCGTATTTACCGACGATGAATGGAGTAGCTGAGAAGATTACACGAGAATGGCATTTCAGCTTAATAAACGCCATAATATTGTACCAGCTGCTGTTATTAATACTGAAAAACAACAAATCACCAACAAGTGCTGAAAATGCTTATTAACTGAATAAGGAAAAAGGCCAGTAGGAACGAAAGCAACTTACGGCAATTTCGCAGAAGTCGAGACCATTGTAACAATTCAAGACAGAAGTAATTTGCTTTCCAATTAATGGGCTCCAACTTTCGTTTCGTTTTCATCGACCGATAATAAAGAAATGATATATATTACTTGTATAGTATAAGGATGCTTCTCTGGTTAGCTTGTCCTTATTTTTACATAGGTTACTTTTTGTCTGCATATAAAGAAAAGGATGACAAGTGGGTAGTATTTGACGGAGGAAAATGTTATACGCAAGCTCACCACAAGCCGAAGTTTTTATGGTTCAATTTTTCAATATTTTACCATAATAGCTACAAAATATCTGTGTGCACCTACGGTATTAAAACTTACAACTGGTGTAACTGTTATGAAACATGAAACTGTCGAGGAAGCACTTACTACAGATTTTGGTTAATAAGCAATTTGAACACTTTAAATTTAAAAAATTGGAAATGGGCTGGATGCAGTTTAGATCATGTATATTATTCTGATACATTCCTAATGTTTTCAGAATGTTTTCTCTTATACAGGAACCTCACAATGGATCAAGGCCAATAAAAGGCATATCTCAGACCAGGATAATAATGGACTGGCCTTATTTGCAAATCAACTCGATGGTGCTATTCGCAGATCAGGAGATACAGGCTTGGTTGAATATTTGGCCACCCTGAAAAGAGTTGGAACTGAGGCTGTTCGAAGTAAGAACACGAGGATTAAGCGAAGTGTGCCTACAGAGAAGTCACTTCATGGAATCCACGAGGTATAATTTTCTTATCCAATATTTGTAATTTAATAAACACTTGCCATCATGCTTTGTTGCAAGGGCTTATAAAGAGCCTTAAAGACACTGCATGATCTGGTACAAAACTGCAACAGTGGATCATCTTTGACGACGTTCATGCACTGTATACAAACTGTTATTATTCAAATCAAAACAAAAAGTATGCTGCGATGCCCTTGTTGGTTATCGTGTATTAACAGTGGTGGCCTTCGTTGATGTATGAATCGCAATAACATAACATCTACAGAAGGGAACATTAAGATAACGAGTAGTTTTTGAGAATTTAGTTCCATTTATCCTGAAGTGATATTATGGTTATTGTTTGGTTTTCCAATGTAATTGTTTCAATCATTCCTCTTCATATGTTAGGACTCCCACTGCCTGTCATTTGTTGATATGGCAACCTCGCAATATAGAAAAATCGTTTCAGTCCCTTTCCTTTCCACATTACTATGCTACCACTTCACCATTAAACATGAATGGTTTAAATCACGATAGTCTATCTTCTTTGTTGGGTTGATTTACATAACTCCAAGATTCAACATTGTAGGCAATGCGGGGGAGTAGCGCTTCTTTCCTTTAGTGCAAAAATTTGTGAACAAATTTTGAAAATATACACAAATCTAGGTATGGCTAGGTTCGACTGACTATCAATTGACGAGTCATTTTCAGCACAACTTTGATTGGTTGGTCAAAATAAAAATATCTAGAGCATAGTTTATTTTTGGAACATCTGTTTTACTGACTTATGTAAGAAACATAAATCAACAATGCCATCTCTATTGGGAAATGGGGTAAGAAGTCCAATATAATTTATGCGTCTCCTATTGGAGCATCATTAATACATCATCCTGAAAGTCTTTTTGGTGATCATTTGCAATGCTTGTCTAATCAAATTAATAAAAAAAAATATATCGTAATATTCTTAGAGATGAGTCTTTGTACGATTGTTACATCCAGGTTCCTGCATTTTTCATGATCAAGAGAGGCCCTTATGCGTTTCTACTCTCCTCTGTCCTCTGCCAACTCTATGAAGAGGTGACAAGCTGGATAGTCCACGGACATACAATCATTCCATATCCTCCCTGCGTTTGCCCTTGTCCCTTCTGTCCTCGGGTTTGGGTGCTCGACATCTGACTGTCGATGATTCAATCTTACAGTCCTGTCATGCTCATCTCTGTTCCTTGTCACTGAGGATATATTTGGCAGTGAGCAGTAATCTCTTTTGCTTTAATGTATCCAGTTTACTAGACACCGCTTTTTTGGATAGGCGATGTGCAATCATATTTCTTACTTGTCAGATTTCCTTGCTTAAATCATGTCACTCCACATATTGAATGTATGGATCCGCAATGGTAATATATTTTCTATTTCACTGTTGTCATACTAGTAATGTATGAGTCCTATTCCGACTGCAATTTAAGGTGAAAATGTTCCTAGGGATTGAGCGTAGGGCACGAAATTTATTGTGGTAATGGTTACTACCCTGACAGTAACACCCAAACAACTTAAACATCTCAATTATATAATGTACTTAAACACCAAAGTTTATAATTCTGGCATGCCCATCAAATAAAAAATATATGTATATCCATCAGGAAAGACAACCATTTTGATTAAAATGTAATCATTTCATTACAATAGGTTAGTGGGTAACATAGTCCTTCATTAACAATTACTTTCTTGTCTATCATGGATTTTGATCCTACACGAATCTGATGAGATTTGTGATACTCTTAATACAGCAAGATAAACGTCTATAAAAGGGGACTAAGCATTTACATACATACGTGCTTGAGAAAAGGGGCCGGTAGCATAGGAACGTTCACGAACCATTACAGCGACTTTTCCCCAAAAGCACGTGTACATAATCTCTCTGATACATAATGTGTTAGCAATTATATGTTAATGTCACAGTATAATGAATAAGATACGAACCCTAAATCATTTATTGAAAAAACTCTACCTTAAATAGTAGCGGCTCTAATGAGGTCCATCAAAACTACACCATTACGTCAATCACTATTGAGAAAGAGTATGTTATTGTTGCAGATATAATGTAGCTAGTAGAACATAGTTCCATTACAAACATTACCCTTTACCTTTCCAACAAGGGTAAATGTCATTAGTCTTCTTGTTGTTATCAGCTGTAATTAGACCTGGATAAATATTACAATAAAAAAACGTTGCTAAAATAGCTTCCTTAGTAGCGTTTCACGTATAATTTGTCAGTGTTGGACTGTATTCTTTTATTGTGTTTTATTCTATGTAGAATGCTTGGTCACCGATCACCCTCTGATTTTTATAGACTTTTTATCATTTGACGACGAAAATAGACTTTTTCTAATGCATTCATTCGGCTACATATTACGATTTAAGTCTAAATTCTGATGATTGTGGGTTCTCATTTCCTCTAATGTTATAACCTTTCGTGTTATCGATCGATTTCTTTCACTTTACCAAGTTTACTATCACATGCAAAAATCTTATCCCCCACGAAAAGTCTCACACCCCTCAGTTTTGCGTGTAAATGTCCTTCCATAAGAGCGTCTTCCAAAATCGGTATCAACTTACTGCGCGCCAATAAATCTGAAGAAGTGTAGTCTAAGGCTAATGACAAATGAAACCTTCTGAAAAGTGCCGCTGAAGCAAATCGAATTTTTTTTAATTCCATGGACGCTAATTTAAATACGACTGGTCTAACTTTCTGGTTTGACGGTAAACGAAAAACATATAACATCTTTGATATCTGTCTGCATGAACCTGGCGTGTCTTACAATTTCATTTAAGCATCTGAAAATGTCCTTTTTTAGAGTAGAATCTCTTATCTTTGGGTCAAAATTGTAGAGTATCACATTACACCCTTTTTGATCCGCCTCAAATCGATCCATTATCTTTTTATTCTTTGGAACTTCCATTTTTAGCTCACGGACTTCCGCAACTGAATTTTCAGACCTTTTTCCACTTAGAAAATTTTCCTGTTCGGAGATTCCGAGATTGAACAAAATTTCACAAATATTTGTTGTACCTTTTCGCTCAAGGGATCAAGTTTTTTAAGCTCTATTGACATTTCATTTGATTTTATTTTTAAATCTGTAGCTGGACTTATGTTTCTTCCGTTATTTTGATAATAATTACTAGCTACTCAAAATAGAAAGGCGTACCTGTTTAAGAGTCAATATTCACTATGCAAAGGCAAAAATAAGTTCGTAAAGAAAAGTTGCCTTACAGGTTTTTTCTAGCTTCAATTGAACGGATTCTGGCTGAACTTTTTTTTATTTATTTATTTATTTATTACGAATAGCGGTAAGCATCAAGGCTTATCGCAAAAATTGCATTTTTATTAAGGAAAATTACCAAAATAAGACCAAATGCTGTCACCGCAGATTCAAATATTCGTCGACATCTCGACTAAATTTGTACTCATCAGAGATAAAAAAAAAGCAGCAATAAATATATCAGAAAGCTTACTATAATCATGATTCGCTTGGCTTCTTTCTCATTGTCAATCAAGTAGGCCACAAAACAGTAGCCACTGACTACAAAGACTAACAATAGCATAATTAATGCTGGTAAAAATTCCATTTTTATTGTTGTTTTGCAATCTAAGTCCGATTATGAAGAATTCGTAGCGAATCACCATTTTGTGTTACTTTAAAATTTGATTAAATCCAATAGAGGTGTTTTCAGTATAAACTCTCAAACGAGACTCTGCTGAGGATATAAAATACATCTTCGTCCATCTTCGCCTTTTGCCTTGACTTATCTTAAATTCGATAATTACTAAATAATAATAATAATTTATTTCTTACCCACTTACAAAAGGGAAAAAGTGGAGTACAAGGAGAAAAACAAAGAAAACAAAAACAAATAACACAAATATAAGAAAAGAATATATAACAATTTAGCAAAAGAGGCAGATAAGATGATTGTTAGGACCAAGACAGATTGGCGCTTCATCAATTAAATTTGAACTTAGTTTTTCCACTGAAAGAACAATATCCGTTGCCATTGCTCAGCAAGAAAACATCTTGCAGAACATGCCAGGGATCTGAAATCAATGAGAACATAGACTACACCCAACCTTCAAGCAAATGCTTAGAAGGATTCAATTCTTTCTCCTTGATACTGTTCATTTAATATTTTTGGGTTTACCTGCTCACTGTAGTTACTTTTCTCTTCTGATTGTGGTTTCTAATCAAGATGGCAGTGGACAAAGAGCTCCTTCGATATGTCAAAAAATGCAACATGGCCTAAATGCCTTAATGCTTACTACATGTGTATAGGCGACTTGCTTTTTCTAGCACTGATCAGGTTGCATTATATTAAGGATATTTTTATTGTATATATTTCATGTATGCTAAGTGCTTCTTTGCCATTACTTGTAACTTGTGAAGTCAGGACTGTCAAACTGTTTGTGTTTTTAACAACAAATGGCTACCACAGTGTTATACTATATTATATCTGCTACTCATGCATGAACAACTAATAGACAATGAAAGAATGCTTGCTGTTCATATGTTCAAACAGTATGGCTGATTGGTAATAATAAATTACAAGATCGCAATGCTCTTCTGCTTTTACTAGGAGCTTGTCTAAGTGTAGCAGGGGTGGGATGTATAATTCTACTGTTTTACCAAAATAAGAACCTGTTCCAACCTGTTACAAAAATATACACACAGAAACTGCTGCAATCCATCATCAAAACATGTACTCCTCAACCTATTGACTCTTTTTGTCTGCCCTGCCAACAGCTGATACAATTGTCTACTCTATTCTTCATCTTATGCTAACATGACAAATTTCTGTCACAGGAAAATGAATTACAGCAGTACAAGAAGCAGAATCTTTGCTATATTAAATATCAGGTAGTCATCAAGTAACAGTTTAAAAGAGACACTTCGAAGGTTCCAAAAACTATATTGAAATCACAAGCATGTATTAAATATACCAGATGAGAAAATAATCTTATATAGCACAAACTTATAATATATTAATCACAACAGTGCCGTACCTTCCTAATGGGTATATACTCTTTGGTGCCCAATAGAAGAGAGGTTGGGATAAATAGGGGGAAATCCCCAAAATCTAATACATGGGGGGATAGATGGGGGGTTGGAAAATCTTCTTTAAACTTTGCCGAGCCTCATAAAAGACAATGCATTCTATCTTGAAAGGGGGGTATCTAAATGAAGGGAATTGTACAGATTCATGACTATAATATTTTTGTCACTCAGATTACTGCTTATCCACGACTATTCAGGTATATATTGGACATTTTAGGACTCCCTGTAGGAAAGAGGAAGTACAGTAGCTCAGCTCAACATTCTGCCTGTCATCTTGAAGTTCAAATTTGGTCGAAAACAGGATGGCATCAGTGACAGCCACCTAAACAAAACACTACATCATGTGTGATCAGCGTGATTTTCATGGCTTAATAAAGATATTTCTAATTGCCCACCAAAGTAGCTCCTCAAAAAATTGTCTTGGGCGGGAGATTACTTAAAAAGTAATAGGTGAGGGGGGGTGAATAAGAATGTACTGGGTGGAAATTTTTGAAAAATTAATTAGTCGGGGAGAGATGTCTACTAGGCACCCAAGAGTATATACATGTGATTTCTTGTTCACAAATTGCTACATCGAATATATCAGGGCCCAAAAGAGTCTTCCTCGACAGTCTGAGAGGTCTTCCATAATCTTTTAAAAGAGAGAGTGACTGAGGGACTGTGAGAGAAGTCACAGTTCTTCCCAATAAATTGAAAAGACTGAGGAAACTGTATACTCAATGAAGAGTTGTTCAACCAAGCGCTGGCTTACATTCTTGGCCAAAATTTCATGTCACTGCATACATTGGGTCATTTATTGTATATGAACTCTTGCCTTGAGTCAGGGGCATTAAGTTGCGTAAGATCCACGTAAGGTTGCAGTTGTCTTAACTCTCGTCTCCCGAATAGACGGGGCTACCCGCATATAAAATTTGCAGAATTTTGCCGGCCTCCCAAAGCTTTTGCAGTGCTCCATGGTTATTGAATTTGAGAATTCTTGCCTACCTCCTCCAAAATTCCAACGTACCCTACTATTAAATCTGATGATGAAATCTAATTACCTTATTCCTTTCAAATTTCGCCTCCCTATAATTTTCGCTCCCTAAAATTTTTGTCTCTTTAATTTTCGTCCTCTGATCCTTCGATTGGCCCCCTTTAATTTTCGCCCCCCCCCCCCGGGGCGAAAATTAGAGGCAGACAAAATTTCGGGGTAGGCCTATATTGTATTTCTTTGCTTGTTCCGTGCATTTTTTAATTTTCCTTTGGTGAAGAAACATTGCAGAACGGCACATCCCTGCAAACCTGCCCATACTGCAGCCTATAAAACGCCGCATTGAAGGCAAGGCACCGCGGAGATTACCGCGGCACTTTTTTCCATGTCAGAGAAAAAATTCCGACTTATATAAAGCTGTAAACAATCACACCCCTTGAAAAAACTACCAGCCTCCTATGTAATTTTGTTATCTGTTTTATTGGAGTAGACACGCCTACCTTCTTCACAATGCTAATGTATCTACTTCTTTGCCTACCTGATTGCCTTTAATTTTGCCCCCCCCCCCTCCTGAACTTTAAAGATTGATTTTTACTCCCTTTAATTTTCGCCCCCTCTCCTCCTGCTGACCCCCCGATTCGCTCCCTTTAATTTTCGTCCCCCTGGGGGCGAAAATTAAAGGGAGACGAAATTTGAAAGGAATAAGGTATGATTCAACACCAACTTTTGTTCCGTTGTCAGGTGTTTGCGATGACCAGGAAGTCAACAGAGATGCCGCATTTTTAGATGAGCTTGGCCGTCTGCTTGAAACGCATGAAACCAGAACCTTGTTTCTTACACACCAAACAAAATTGAAATCAGTGTATGATGAGGCACGTAGGAGTCTGAAAACAAGGAATACTGAGAAAATTGACTAACTTACAGCAGGAAAATATTCTTGTTCTGACTCCTGTTCCCCTTTGAATGGTATAAGGGCAGTTTTTGGACTCATTCTGACAAGTACTCAGTCTATTTTATGGGTTTTTTGGTTTTCCCGAACTCCCCGACTTTCCCAAGTTCCCCATTTATAAATGCAGTTCTACTTTGCCATGCTCCTTGCTTATTCCGTACTCCACGATTATTAAATTTTACATGATATGACAATCACGTCTTCGTCTACTCGGGAGCAGAGAGTACAATATAATTACTATCATTGCTCTGAAAAGACGACTCATCGTTATTAGGTTGAAAAGCTTTTTTTGTATGACTCTCATCAGAACCTGGCGTCAAACAGGCTTATTCAGCAGTTGATTGAAATAGTTAACACTGGCGATAGCGAAGATTGTGCAATTTGTTTAGAGGCATTGAAGGAGCCAGTCATTACAAGGTACAGATTAAACAAAATTAAAATGATAACCAATTTGTGGGTGAGTGACGTACAATGTTGTATGTGACAGTTTTCCATTCATCGTACTCATTTATCTCTTTTTGAGGGGGATTTGTATAAGGGACCTTCTTTTAAATTTACTTTGTTATTTTAGTATGTATGTCGGTCTTGTTTGCCAACAAATCTAATTAGGGATAAATTGCTCCTGCAAAGTCAGAGCTATATATCTAGCATAACTGAAATCTGAGCTCTGAGCGTTTTGATTCACGATATCAGAACCCAACTCAGATTTGAGCTAAAGAACTATTTATCATAACTCTCAGTGGATGTGGGGATTGCCAGAGTACTCTCCTTATCTTTGTAGGCGATTTTGAGTCTTTAATGTTTTATGGGGCCAAGATCTCAAACTGTTGTTAGTTTACTGTTGTTGAATGAGTTCGTTGCATTGGAAAGATTAGAGTAATGTAATACGCATCTCCAAGTTTGCAATGCATCATCTTCTTGTTTCCCTTCGTGTTCTTTTTCTCCTTGGTGTATGAGTGTACGTCAGAAGCATATTTTCTCATGAGGTCAACTTCTCATGAGGTATTTTTTATTAATAACTGTGAGCTCAACTTGTAATTGTGGTCCTGATAAAGTATCTACCTCAGGCATAATATCATATTTATATGGTAAGGAACATATGGACAATTTATGATTGGCATGGAAAAGCAATTAGAACCATTGGACGAGAATTCGTTTTCATAGGCTTGAAAGATATTGATATAAAGGTAGTTTTGTCATTAAGCAGGCAGAGTCACAAATTTTGGCATATTTCCCGAGGAAGTGTCAGTTTTTTATTTGGCTGGGCGAATTCTTATCGATCGCACTGTAATTTCAAGCTTGTAATTATCTTTTACTGCCAACTTATTTGTATGGTACATTGTATTAGAGGGTACTTGGCTTCAATCCTTCAAAGATTAAATATTGGATTAGAGATATGTTGTACATATTCTCTTTAAATACATAAACTTCGTAATTGCTTTATTAAAGAGGCGAACAATTTGAACAGAAATGTGTTCAAGAGTAGTCTCTAAGGACAACAGCTGTTTTCAGTCATGACAAATGATGCAAAATGGGATAGATCTTCTTATGTAGTTTTTTGCAAATAGAAAGGACTCACATCAGATCATTTTTTGCGTCGTATATACCTATTTCGACAAGACACTGGAGAAATGGAAAACATGTGACTCATCCTTTTGCGGTGTACGCTCTACCAACTGAGCTAGGTGACTCCGATGTTAACATACTCAATTTCTCTAGTCAACACATCAGCTGACAACCATCCACCGGTGTACTTCGACGTCCAGCTTATTGCAATTGGAGACCATCCTCTCTTCGCCATGCGACCGGTCCCTCTATCTGTCCAAAGCCTGCTGAATGGTGGAAAGTATCACCGAGAAAAGAGGATTTGAAAAGTTAATTTAGAAAAGAGACTAGAGAAATACAAATATGTATCTATTATGTGGCTCTATGGTTCTCGAGCTTTTTTCTTCTAAAGTTTTGCTTAACGCCAGATGTAAAAGATAAAGTGTTCAAGGTCGGTGATTCCGTGTCTGTGCAATGCAAGGACGGCTTCAGCCGAGATGGACCGAAATGGTTACAATGCGAAACCGATGGCAAATGGACGGTTCGTCCCAGCTGTAAAGAGAATCAAGAAAATCTCGGTATGTTAAGTAGATGAGTACTCGATATTTAAAGGAAAGTAACTAAAATTTTAAATGAAATTTTTAATGAAGGTTATATCGCAATTCCGACCCATGCAGTTGCCACACCCGTGAATCATCCTAAAAGGTTGACGATCGAATAATTTTCCTTCTTTAATTGTTTATTTTGTCAATAGTTCTTAGAGGAACGTTAATCTGCGAGTGGCATCAATTCTGACATTCCTATTTTTATGCACCTTTTCCTTTCAAAAGAATTGCGTTATAAGTTACTTATTCAGAGAATCATTTTGAAAATGACCGTGGAACGGAAACGAGGCTGTGATATAACAGCAAGAAGTTATAGTCTTTACCATTTAGAAAATCGTCGTCGTGTGTATCAAATGAAACAGAACATTTTGATCTGCACCTTAAATCCCACCTGCAACAATAAACAATCCATTCCGGGAAATTGAATTGAAGTACAAAAACCTTCGCCCACATCGCCAATATCTAACTAGCTAGACCTCATCCCCACTATCCCACTATGTCACCTTTGCTAATTCGTCATTCCTGAGTCGCCAAAGTGCCTAGGCCACCATAAAAGCTCGGTCCCAAGACGTTCGCTTAGGCTAGGTTAACTGTATGAGACCGAGGGGCAAATAACTACAAAAAGTGTACGTGAATTTTTCTTTAGTGATTTTTCTTTCACTTTTTGACTTTTTTGCTGACTTTATGACTTTTTGCTGACTCTTTAACTTTTTTTCTGACTTTTTGCCTTTTTTCTGACTTTTTTCTGACTTTTTTCTGACATATTTCTGCCTTCTTGACTTTTATTCTGACTTTTTGACTTTTTTCCTGACTTTTTGACTTATTTTCTGACTTTTCCCAAATATCGTACGTTACTTTTTCAGTTATTTGCCCCTCGTATGAGAATTTTATTTCAGATTTGGAGTGTTAGTATAAGAGCATGAAATTAGTATTCAGCTTCTAACAATTTATCCACCAAATATATTTATATGTAAAGCGAAAATTTTTAAAAGCCCAAGACCTAAACACTGGAATATTTAATCACTCATTTAGCATCTCTAACGAAATAAGTTGTGATTTCACAGCTCAAACATGTTTCAATCGCCATCATTTGCTTCATACTTCAATGTTTCTTCGTTACCTTATACTATCATCAACAGTAGTTCTCTTCCTCCATCCTCAAGCTTCGTTACGTTAAAATATCTCCAGCCCTGTACACGATTGAACCCTTTAATCTAAGAAACTCACGGAGACGTCTACCTTCATAACTAACCAGCCCCTTGCTAGATTTAGGCAGTGTTTCCATGAACGCGACGAAGTCCGTCTGATCAACACAAGCCGCATAGTTGAATCCACAAAAGGCAGCTCCGCATCATTATATTTTTTTCTATGCAGTACAACAGTAATTTATCTTGAAATATCGTAAAAGCTTGAAAATATTTAATGATGTGACTGTCTGTTCTAGTATCTAATCGTTAAACTTAAATGAAAATGAAAATGAAAATGAAAATGAAAATGAAAATGAAAATGAAAATGAAAATGAAAATGAAAATGAAAATGATATTGATGGTGATAATGATATTGATAATGATAATTATGATGACGATGATGATGGTGATTGTTATTGACGATTGCGACTGGTGACGGTGATGATAATGGTTGTGGTGGTGATGATTATTTTATGCTCACGGTGATAATCATTGAAGTTTATATTGCAAAGCGATTGGAAACACTAATTATATTATGTGCTTGATAGGAAGGTTCTATTATTACTATATAATGATTATTATGGTGATGCTGATGGTAAAGGTATGATAATGATATGATGTTTGTGATCGGCAGAGCCTGGTGTAGATATCTAAAGTGACAGTTGTCGAATAGCGCAGAGTAGACTTTGAAGTATGCACATTTTTGATAATGTCTGAATCGAGATAATTACTCGTTTGTGGTGATATAAGCGCTCATGGTTGTATCTTAGTTTTTGGCTATTACGCCCTTTCACAAGATTATGGATGAAATTATTACAAATATATAATGACAAAGACTGATATATAATGAAAAAAGCTTGTCACAGTGCTAGGTTTGCAGATCTCATTACCCCTGCCAGAATTCAGACATACAGTGTATATCATCACCTTTGTATTGTATTGAAGTGAAGGATATTCTTGTCTTCAGTACTAGCTGGAAAAAAATAACTTGAAAATTCTATCGACTTACGAAGGCAAGGTATGGAAAAGAATGGTTGATCAACGAAAAGTACGAGCAGTTAAAACGTTAAAAATGTCATGACTATTGAATTGCTTCATGTAAATTAAGTTTATCACGAAAGGGACCGGTGCACAATGGTTGTCATTAATTTTTCTGGAGTATCATGGCTGCGTATTTGAGCTTTTGAGACTTTGTTTTGGAAAAATTCATTTTTCGCTACTTGACAGGTGTGCTTTTATTCAGACAGGACTGCATTTTGTATAATATGTTATAGACCTAGGAGACGTTTTTGCTTTCCCAGGATATCAACTTGTAGCGGGATGGCGGGTGATGTCCTCATTAATACTATCCATCGTTACTCTTCGTAGCTGCCAGAGCCCGACGACTTGCTGATCATATGCTACACAAGTGGGACCACAGGTATTTAATATCGAAACAGTGAGATACGTTCTTCTATGGGTGAGACGCCAAGAACTGTAATTTAAACAAAGTTTCTTCTTTTCTTCAAGACTTCGTCTGCTCTTTGTACACTGGAAGTCACAATGGCAATTAGTATTAGCGTTGTGACCTCCAGTGTACAAAAACCGGACGAAGTGTTCCAGAAAAGACGAAATTTTGTCTAAATTAGAGTTCCCTTCTTGGCGTCATACCTATAGTTTGTCGGTGTTGTTTTCGCCATGAAATGTATACGTTCCTCTATCAGATATGTAGTGTATGATTTTAATTCATAGATATATTTAATTCTCAAAAGTCAAAAGAAGTTCAATCGCCTTTGTAGAAAAACCGGACGAAGTATTAAAGAAAAGACGAAACTTTGTCTAAGTTATAGTTCCCTTTTTGGTGTCATACCTATAGTTTGTCGGTGTTGTTTTCGCCATGAAATGTATACGTTCCTCTATCAGATATGTAGTGTATGATTTTAATTCTGCTTGCTGATCAAACCGCTATTTTATTACCTATTTGTTCGTGACGTCCAAATTATTCTCCCGATCATAGCTCATCCTTTGCTCATTCAATTGGAAAAGCAAACTAACAAAGAGTGCAGTAAAAAATAAGTTACCAAAGAGATAAAGAGACAAACAAAAACACTTCCATAACCCAGACATAAATTAAAATATTGGTACAAACCCACAATACAAAGTTAAAATAAACAATGCGTTTCTGTCAACATACATACCTCTCTTAAATCATTCCAGGAGGCAGCTACTGCAGCAGCATTTTCGTCCGTATATAAACATTGCTTTTGTTGTTGTATCAGATGATCGTCATTTGGAGTCGATTGCCCGGCTTCTACAATCAAACAAAACCATTTATCGTTAAACATCGTTACAATCAAGACGAATAGTGCGTCGATTGTACAGGTTCTACAATAAAACAAAACAACTTATTGTTAAATAGTATTACAATCAATACGAATAGCGCGTCGATTGTACAGCTTCTACAACATAACAAAACCATTTATCGTTAAACATCGTTACAATCAATACGTATGGCGCGTCGATTGTACGGGTTCTAAAATAAAACAAAACCACTTATTGTTCAATATCGTTACAATCAATAACAATAGCGCACAGGAATAGTCAGAAAAACTTTTGTAAACAAGGCTTTTCAATTTCATCTCTAATTTGTTGTTTTCAAATTTTAGGTACGCATATAACAATTTGGGGCATGTGGGCTAATTTTGTTCGTCCATATTCCATTTTAGCACACTTTCAACTACTTTTATTGTCATTGATAGAACTCAACTTAGGTATTTCCAAAAAGATACTATTAGAGCCTTCATGGTTTCCTTGTACCACGCATGCCAAATCAAGGGTTGCCAAGGACAAGAAGGACAAGAAGGACAAGAAAGAAGAGAAAGAAAAAGAAGGGAAAAGAAAGGAGAAGAAATAGAAGAAAGGAAAGAAATTAGAAGGAAGGAGAAGAAAAGAGAAGAAAGGAGAAGAAAGGGGAAGAAAGGAGATGAAATTAGAAAGAAGGAAAAGAAAGGAGAACAAAGGAGAACAAAGGAGGGAAAGGAAAAGAAAGGAGAAGGAAGGAGAAGGAAGGAGAAGGAAGGAGAAGGAAGGAGAAGGAAGGGGAAAAAAGCTAAGAAAAGCTAAGGGGACTCAAGGAAAGGCGAGAAGAGATGAGGAGAGGCAAGGAGACAAGGACAGGGGAAAAGGAAAGGCAAGGGCAGGGAAGATGAAGGACGGAGAGGGAACATGGCGCAAGGCGAGGAAACGAGAGGCACGGAAAGGGAAGGTGACGCCCGGAAAGGCAAGGAAAGAAAAGGAAATAGAAGGGCAGCGAAGGACTGGGAAGGAGAGGTAAGGAGAGCCAAGGAGAGGCAAGGAAAGATAAGGCACGGAGAGGCAAGGACAGGCAAGGACAGGCAAAAAAAAAGGAAAGGTAAGATAAGAAAAGGCAACGAGAGAATAGGAGAAAAAAGAAAGGGGAATAGCAGGAGAGAGAAGCAGCAGGGAAAGGAGGAAAAAGACACTGAGGAAAAAAGAGAGGTAGAGACAGGACCAAGGTTTCGATACGGTTATATGAAAGAAGGACAAATCCGACACCGGAATGTAGGAAGACCCAGAGCCAAGTTAGGAAATGGCAGTTTTGAATTACCTACAAAAACAAGTGTCAGCAAGAAGGGGACAGCGGACCCCATGTATTTTTTGTGATGATATGCATTGCCTTTTAACTACACTAATAGTCTTCGTAGATCAATCATTGAACAACATTAATTGGTAGTCAAAATATAGAGTCAAACTGCTCATTGCCCACAGCCAAGTTAGGTTAATAGGAAATTCTATGCTTTTTGCAAACTGAAGTGAAACAAATGTGACCTACGTTAAAAGCATTATATTTTTTTGTATATTTTCTATGACAAGTTTAAATATCCTTTGCATATAGCACAGTGCACAAAATCATTGATTATTTTTACCAAAAGAAGGAAATATCTTGTAATATCTAAAAAATTTCATTGGATCTACAAATCTTGGTAATTTGCTATAAATATACATTGGGAAACAGTATTCCACTAAATTGGCAATGTTTAAAATCTTCATTTAAAGTGTGAAACTTCGTTTAAATCAGGAAATACGTAATGTAGGAAATGTTCATATCAAAATCTGAAGATTAAGTGACTGCTTCTTTGAAAGGTGCCCAAGAAAGGGCTACTCTTGGCAAGGTATGATTGTTTACAAATTTTAAAAGGACATAATGTTGGAATTTTTTCAATCTGTGCACCTATCAAGAACCTTCTTGTTTATTAATCACTGTACTTATATACAGCATGGTATTGGGTGATGCATATACTTTTGTCATGTGATCTTCTTACAGACAATACCGCAATTGCAGATGCTGTTAATAATCTGGTCATATCTCACTTCAACAAACCTGTTGTTAGCTCAATATTTGGAGGAAAATATTTGATTCCAGCTAACTCAAGATTTCTAATCTCAGACATTGATGACATCGCTGGGTTGCTGATTAATGGTAAGGGAATGTCTTGGAGTGTTGGATTCAGGGGTTTACCCGGAATAGATTTTGTCGTATTGTGCAATATGATCAAAGATAGGTTGTTTTGGTAGTTTGGCTGGCTCTTGAATGTGAATCAATGGCAGTAATAATGTTACGTCGGTCTCACTATTAAGCTGTAAAGAATACTTAAAGTAAACTATGCACTTTCCTGCCCGTAACAATAATGGATAAGGCCACAGAAAGCGTAGAAAATTTCGCATGAGAAAGTGCAGAACCAATAGTTTTAAACAGAGTCTTTTACCACATGCTGCCCGTAAATTGGACCCTATTTTATGATCAATCCTGTATTTTAGATGTTCGTTCTAGCCAATTTAAGGATAAGATATATTAGTATACCTGCCGTACCGGTTTGGGCCGGTAACCCGGATTAATCCAACTCTTATCCTCCCGTCATTTCGGTCCTTAATAGCATTCTGCAGGTCGTCAACTTGTTGGCCCATGCCATGCTAGAGTTGGTCAATGTAGGTTTTCTTCGGTCTTCCAGCTTGTGTCTTTTCATGTACAGGAGTCCAAAGAAGAAGTTCACTGACCAATTTTAGTATATCTTAGCGTATATTGTAGGTTTGTCTTTCTTTTATCTCTTTAATTGTGATTATAATTTCAGAACTTTTTGTATCATTTGTGTCTTTCAGTTCACCCATGTAAACTGCAATTTGACTTTAAGAATTATTTTAGCTGGCAACGAAAGAGTTACTTACTTGACTTATTTCGAGCTTTCTCGGACATCATTGACAAAATCATTCATGATTTTCCTAAGTTCTTCTGTGGGTAAACCGGTGTCTCTTCTTAGTTTATCCACATAGGCTATTGCTGATCTTCCCTTTCTTCTTGTTTCTTGCTTTGGTTCCCAAAGGAACATTTGACCCACCAATTCCTCCTTTCTCCTCCACATGTGTCCCAGGAATTGCAACCTTCTAACTTTTATCACTGATGTTATATTAAGCAGTTCTCCAAATACCTCTTTGTTTGTTTAAACTTACCAAGCTAAAAATTCACGGCATGACCATTCAGAATTAAGCTTACAAAAATACGATGTGAGAATACAACAACTTATAATTTTGAAAATCGGAAATTTTTTCCTTGCGGCATAAATTGTTCGACATTTCCAGGATTGATTTACTACTATTATAAAGTATTCCAATGGCGCTCAAGCTCAGACCAATAAAGTTTACTGCAAAGTTTTATTCGATGTAAAATATCATTCCTCTCATTCCCAATTTCTTTGGAATTAATCTCTAATTTCTTTTCAAAATCAACTGTTGATTCTGCGATATAAAAAACGTTATCATTGTTTATGATAAAGTAATATTGATAATAATAGCAATGATGATAACAATCTTCAAAGTTCAATAATTTATTTTTGTTATCCCAATACATCCATTACTCGTTTGAAAGGTATAATGGATTAATAATAATATATTTTAAGCCTCAGCTTCTTGTTGTATTTAGTAGGATATATTTTCTGTAATCGCTTACAAAAAGGCATTCTTAGATGGGTATGTTATATGCCTCTCATCACGATGAAGGTTCCGTGTTAGGCCATTAACATCAGCGTTAATTTTTAAACTCAACGCCTTTATTGGTAATCTTTATGGTGCAGTAACATTTGCCACTGTTTTCCCCTGGAATGGTACATGTGGCAGTAGGATTCGATACAGTGAGTTTTTTAATTAATATTGAAATTACAAAAGTGAAAATGAAAATAAATAAAAACACAAATGCATTAAAAAAATTATTATTATTATTATTTTAAGCATCAATGTACTATATCTTCTTCATCCCATACTCAGCATTCTGTTATAGAAAAAGGTAAACGAGAATGAGTATGATATGTCTCCTACCAAGTTTATAGATCTGATTTACGCCATTTTTTGTTTATTTGACAAAAGATGAAATAAGGGGTTCTACTAATACAGAGCAATATTGGTTTCAATAGATATTTTGTGTTAGTTATTGACAGATAACATAACATAGATAGAAGTGATTTTCTTTCAGTTGCTATCCCACCTATTGCACTTGAAATTTATGTATTCCCGATCAAATCTCTTTCTTAACTCATCACATCCAGCAAAAACGGTGTCTTAGGTGTACTCAATCACCAATCAAATCGAATGTTTACTTCATTAATGACGTACGATGATTATTATGACAAAGGTGTAAAAGTTAATAACTTCTCGGTGTAAAAGTTATCGAACAAGACACCGTTTGTCGGTAGGCACGCCTAATGGATAGGTCTTGACGCAGAAACGTTTAGCTCTTAATTGTCTCCGCTGCGTTTTACAGACGTATGACCGCATGTATGCCCTTATAAAAAACGTCAAGGTGTTATGCTACTAATTTAGGACCTCGTTAAGCTGTTAAAAAGATCAAGTCAACAATGGAAAAGATTCTTAGGTCCAGAAGGTAATAATTTGGTATAGAACTTACCTGCTCTTTAACAGTTTTAATTTAAGGAAAATATTTACGTCACTTTAGTGCACGTAGCCCAATGGCAATATATACGTAGGTTTATTTGTATTAGTGTTGCATCCATAAAAGGTGGGTTTAATCCTGTAAAAATTTAGATAATTAGATAGTTATTTAGTGAGTAACCTTTTTCATTGACCTTTAATTTGTTAATTACATACCAATTTAGGAATTTTGTTGGTGAACTAGTTAGTCATTTATTTAGTAAATTTATTTAGTTGCTTGAATAGTTGATCAATTAGATAGTTACCGTATTTCCTCTAATTATAGACCCGTCTATAATTAATTGAGGGCACTAAAAGGGGGGTCTATAGTTAGAGGGGGTCTATAATTAGACGGGGTCTTTAATTTCCAGAACAAAGTTTTGGAAAAAAGGAGCATATAGAGTTTCAAGTAAAACTACGAAAGTACATGTATACTTTTCATTATTACATTTATAGTTTACACCAATACCATTTCATCACTGAATTGAAGCCAAAACGAAAAACCGTTTGCATACATTCAGTGGAAATTCAACAGACCTCGATATATGAGTGCGAATCATTGTTAATACGTAAATGTTCAGAAACACACATTTTACGATCCGTTTCTGTTGTTACAAGTGAATTTCCAAGAAAAGGTTCTTTCAGAGTGCCGAGTTGCTCCTTGAGGCGTTGCACACCTTTTTCGCACGGTTAATTTTCGCTAACACAATGTCGCTAACCGACATTCAGCTTCACACAATTTTTAAGACCAGCCTCCTTTTCAACATGGGACATGAGGCATTGACGGATTGCCATTTAGTTAAGTAATTCGTTTTGACGATTTATTTGAGCTATATTCTAAGTAAATATCACTGAAACATCTGACCTGCATGATCATCGTCATGATCTTTGCCGATGAGTGTGGGGTTAAAAGAGAACAACTAATTGGCCGGTCGTAATGCCTGGCTCTACCTTCGCTGTGACTTTTGACATGAGTGCTTTCGAACAAAAGGTTTTATTCTTTTATCATGTAAACTCGAAATTCGCGATAGTCTTTATAGGCCGTTAAGTGCTGTCATAGCAAAAGTTAATGTGAAACTAAGACGGGGCCTGACACGATATTTGTCGTAAATGCACAGACTGCCACCTCATTTGATTTGCAGGCAGGCAAAGATTAACCCAACATGTGCCTGTGCAATTATCTAATTCAATTTGTGTCTATTTGACCCTCTCGTTGAGGTGTGGATCGTTAGCCTATTCAAACCTTTTACAGAGCATGTACACTTGAAGATGTTTTGAACGATGCTACTAAAGGTAAATGAAAGGCGGCCACATCAACTGTAATTATGTTTACTGCCTTACGCAGTAGAAGTCCGATTATACTTTACATAAATAAGTCCTCGTTGGATCTACCGGACTCCCCTTTCTCAGTCCCAGTCCTCTGAGTTAAATGAGAATCTAGAACTGCTCAATATAGAGGCCTTGCAAAACCAATCGCTGTACTATTCGAAAGGTCAAGAGCACCTAAGTATGGGTTTGAATAAGATAACGATCTCTATGAAAGGATGACACTTCTGGAGTGTGACGTACTTGAACTTCCATGTTATAGCCCAGGCCTTTAATGTTACGATGCTAGTACTAGATGTTTATTTAGAACTTTGCTTGTTGATCTCACTGTAAAGGACCGATACATGAAAGGATCACACTTCTCAAGTGTAACGTACTTGAACTTCGATGTTATGGTCTGCGAATCGGAGAGCAAAATATAGCCCAGGTCTTCAAAGTCAGGATGTTTGCACTCGCTTTTATTTACAACGTTGCTTGTTGATCTCACTGTAAAAGACCGCTACATGAAAGAATGACATTTCTCGAGTGTGATGTGCTTCAACTTCTGTGTTAGGGTCTGCGAATCGGAGAGCAAAATGTCGCCCAGGCCTTCAAAATCACAATGTTTGTACTTGGTTTTGTTTACAAAGTCACTTTTTGATCTAAATGTAAAAGACCGGTACAAAAAGGATGACACTTCTCGAGTGTGACGTACTTGAACTTCTGTGTTAGGGTCTGCGAATCGGAGGGTGAAATGTAGCCCAGGCCTTCAAAATCACAATGTTTGTACTTGGTTTTGTTTACAACGGTGCTTGTTGATGTCACTTTAAAAGACCGGTACAAAATGGAGGGCACTTTTCGAGTGTGATGTGCTTGGACTTCTATGTTAGGGCCTGCGAATCGGAGAACAAAGTGTAGCCCAGGCCTTCAAATTCACGATGCTTGCACTCAATTTTATTTACAACGTTGCTTGTTGATCTCACTGTAAAGGACTGGTACATGAAAGGATGACACTTCTGGAGTGTGACGCACTTGAACTTCCATGTTATAGCCCAGGCCTTTAATGTTACGATGCTAGTACTAGATGTTTATTTAGAACTTTGCTTGTTGATCTCACTGTAAAAGACCGATACATGAAAGGATCACACTTCTCAAGTGCAACGTACTTGAACTTCCATGTTATGGTCTGCGAATCGGAGAACAAAATGTAGCCCAGGCTTTCAAATTCACGATGCTTGCACTCAATTTTATTTACAACTTTGCCTGTTGATCTCACTGTAAAGGGCAGGTACATGAAAGAAGAAAAGAGAGACATACAAGAAAACGTCAGTGGATTTATGGATCGTCTGCGAGGAGAAATTTGTATGTAGCCTCTCCATTGTTACTTTCTGACCCCATTCCTGAGGCGTTCAAGGACAGCGTCCCTAAATATCGGCTACCGAGGAGAGAAGAAGCCATGAGGCAGGGTCAACTGTTCAGTAGGACCGCCTCTCGCGGATTATGGAAAGTATCTGTCATCAATGAGAAAAGAAACTACATCAATTCCTTGCCAAAAGACCGAGAGGCATTTTATCTTTTTTGCGACTCCCTTATATTAACTTCCCAGGCATTAATTAGGGGTTTTACCATACACCCTGTTGATGGAGATTGCTAACTTGGGAACTGCCGGCAATAAGTCTATGAGGCTTCTATTAAAGCCCTTTACATTTTACACATTTACTTTAATTATTCAATTACATTGTAATTATTATTATTATTATTACTGGACTTCCCCGGAACTGTCACTTTTCATGTAATTAACTTTTTCTCTCTTTCCCTTTTTTCCTTTGGTTTTTTATTGCTGCTATTGTATTCGTAATTAAACACTCCTGTATATCAGGGTGACAGACTTGAGAAAGGGGAAGTGATGGGTGACAGACTTGCGCGGCCACAGACGCTCACCAGTATTGAAGAAAATACTGATGAACTTTTATGACAAAATTTCGCTTCCCCCACAGACGATTCAATGTTTCAGAGTTATGGCCTCCAATGTACAAAAACCTAAAGAAGTTTTGAAGAAAAGAAGAAATGTTGTCTAAATTATAGTTCCCTTCTTGGTGTCTTGCCTATAGTTTGTCAGTGTTGTTTGACAATAAAATTTACATTGCTATTGTCATGTGTCATGGACTGAGCAGTTATTCTCACTTTCGCTCTTTCATCGAAACGAAATCAAAGAATAAGGAGAAAGGAAGGTACCAGAAAGGGAACAAAAAAAGTTGTTAGAGAGAGCAGATCAGTTATTGAATCATGGAAAGCCATAATTGAATGTCTCACGTCGTATATAGAGGTAATAATTTTACTTAATATGATATGATGTCTAGATACGGAGCCGACAAACACTCATGTACAATGATCCTCTGAATCGATAACAAGACCTAAAAGAGGACCATACAGTCATGACGTTGTCAAAAACTGCTAGTTTCCAGACCCCACTTTTTCTGACGGCAAGAAAACAATACGATAACAAATAAATACCAGATGAAACTAAAATGTTGAGCAATATATTGATATAGGCTACAAAATATTCAATAGCACTGACGGTCAGTAAATATCTAAGAATTTTGATTTTGTAAATATATTGTGCAATGTTATAATCATCACCCACAGATGATCAATAATGTTGCTAATGTTTAGTCTCACCAATATTATTGTCAATGTTATCGAGAAGCTGTGGGCCGCTTTGGGAAGGGGAAAGTGACGGACTTTCAAAAAGGGGAAGCAATGGATGACAGTGCCTTGACACTAATTTAGGGAATTCCCTTCCCGCAGATAATAAAGAAACGGGTAAAAATAGAATAAGGGCTGTCTTTTCGCTATTTAATCCCCAAATTATTCTTCATATTCACACTAAGAAACTTTAAAACTACCTTTTCTTTCAAAACAATGCACTACGGATGGTTCAGAAACTATAACAGGAAGTAATCTTAATCAAAGAACCGTATGTTACGTTCCTCTCACCTGACTCGTCCATCTTGCAGACGCAAAAACAAAGATCATAGCGGCAGTGTTACGATTGGGCGACACGTCGCCAATATACCGCTTTTCAAACCGCCTAATTTTGTTGTTGGCGACTAGCGAGAAAGCAAAAACACTTTTGAATTCATATCAATTCTTACTTCTAAAGCGCTAGAGAAACACCTGGCTTTACAACCCATATATATTCGTACGCTTTCAATCTTATTGCGACGTCTTTGATAAGTTAATTCATTTGGGCTACTAGTGAGCGATTTCCGCACGGTTTGCGAGACGAAATGCATGAACAATTTGGCAACAGTACATCTAATTGAAAATCAAACAGCTGAAGAACGTCGGTGAAAAATATCACGGAAGGGAAAGATCGCAGAATCTGAGTATCCTAGAAGAGTCAGATTCTGGAGCTTGAACATCTCCGAAAGGGTCGCTGTCGATTTTGGAAATTTCAGAAAGGGGTGATGGTAGAGTTTAAGGACAAGAAATGTTACCATACTCGCGCTTGAGAAACATAAAGTTTCCCTGCCGATTCTTTTCCCTTGTACTTTATTTACACGCAGATAGATAGTTTTTTATCCTGGCTCCTGCACTACCTAATTTTAAAACAGTGAAACTTACTTTTACTACGGCAAAGCAGTATTTGGTATTTTCAGAATGCTGACTTATTTAGGGGCAGCACTGCCTGTTATACTTCTGATGTTGATTGTCTACCGTCTTTGGTAGCGCTAGGCGAGAAATACCTGAAAAATATCGGAAAAGCTTTAGTATCCTTGGAGGATAAAGGTGTGGGAAACAAATGGAGGCTATCCACTTCGTGATAAATTATGTACTTAAATCAAGCTATGAACTACTGCTCCACATATATTACAAAGCTGCAATGGAAGAGGTACTTGTGCAACTTATAGTATTCTTGTTCCCGGGTGTTCAGAAGCCATTCACGAATGATGTCCGATAAAAGTCATGCGATTTCAGACCGATCTCCCAAATTTGTCTAGCGTTAGCCGACTGCCAGTAGCCGCTCTTCTCGTCGTGTGTCCAAGTCCAATTTTCATTAAGTCGGTGAGGAACCAACCGTTTGAATAAGCTCCTATACACTAATATCAAATGCAATTTCTTAGAAAACGGCGCTTGTTGTATTGCGATGGCTCTCAAACTTTGAACACCTCCGCTCCCTTTACTCCCAGGACCCATCCTCAACGCCCCCAGACATTTATGTCAGACAATTAAGCTTGATGTTGATGACCTGCATAAGGAGTTCTGAAACTTTTATTGGTCCGCTTTCTTCCACCGTTCCTTTACAACACCCAAAGAGATGTTACCGCCTATTTTGAGAACCACTGATTTAGAGTATCACACATTTTGAAGTTGAAAATCTGACAGCAATTGGAAACAACTGTCTAATTACCGAATAGTAAAGCCATGAAAATACTGCAATTTTGGTCAACATACTTGTTTATAATGTGTATTTTTATTGAGTCGTATGAGTGACCAAAGAGTTTTACGATAATAAAACTGCGGACATCCAGCTCATACACCGAGTCAGCTAAAGCCCGAAAGTCTTCCATCAGTTGTTTGGTATCTTTTCAGATAGGAATGCGTGATTTTGCCAGAGGTAAATCTTCATTGCGACAATGCAAGTGGCCTTAACAATTTTCACTAGCAACTTTTACCAGAGTAAGTGACCCATCTACGGTCTTCGGCAGTTATGTTTTGATAGCGACTTTGTCTCCTTCAAGTCCAGCACTGTGTGCAATAGTGTTTGCAACGTTTACGTTTTTTGAACTTTTCCGTGTCCTGGTTCTTAGATGAGCGTCGGAGAAAGAGCAAGGCTGAAGTGCACCCCAGATTTTGCATATGGCAAGAAAGGGTACCCAGGAGTGTATCCTTTTCTAAGTTTCAAACAAGACTTCGGTGGTTGTCAGAGTGTGCATAGGATACGAATCGTTGATTTGTTATAACACTGTTATAAACCCTACACAACTTCCCTTACTACTCTATCTTTAATTCCACAGAGCTTTTCCCTTGTTTCTGTCATTGTTGCACCGCAATGCCGCAAATTCGGACGTGAATTGCTGTATTGTGGTACGTCGAAAAGTAGGTTTGTTTAAAATGCTTATATATTCTGTTAACGTGTGTATCTATGTTCGAAATCGTTTCACCAGACGACGATAACCTGTAGTGATACCTAAGCAACTACTTAAGCAACTCCAGGCCTGATTTTGGAAAATTGCTAAGTAACTTGAGGCCTGACCCCGAAAATGGCCTCTCTCTGACCCTCTGGTCAAATGCGGTAGATATTTATCTTAACATGGGAATGACTTATAACACGTCACTAATGCCCAGACTAGAAAAAATTATTTATGATGTCAACCTGAGGAGGGGAAGTGGGAAATGCCTTATTACTGTGAAACGACATAAGAGAGGGACTAGTGGAGTGGAAAAGGCTATATGAATGAAAGGTGAATAGTCCACCAACAAGTTATTATAAGTAAAACGCCAAATGAGGAAACGTCATTGACAACATTTCGTTTAACAGACTTCTTCAGTTCACTACTGAAAATTGGCTAAACTAAACTCAGAGACCTACAGTACAGATATAAAACCTAAACTCGAATTACAGTATGGTATATTCCAACGAGAAAATTCTTTTGTCGTACAACGTAAATTGCCTACGATGCTAAGGAAATACAAGAAAACAGGGAGCTGAGGCACACAAAAAAAGCCAAGTAAAATGAACGGGGGATGGATAATAAAATTGGGTAAAGTGGGTGCGAGAGAAGTGGAGGCCAACCAAAATAAAATAAGTAAAGAACGGAACAAACTGTTGGGCAAGAAATCTAAAATAATGTACTATAGGTTAGACGAAACATTGTCAATGAAGTTTCCACATTGTGCGTTTTACTTATAAAAAGGCTATAGCGAATAGCCAAATGCTCTTAGGCAAGATTTCTCGTGTTCGTTTTCGTTTTCGTATTCGTCTTCGTCAATTTGGGTAGTTTATGAAACAAGTCCAAAATATGATCAAACTTGTGAAATTCATCAAATTGTGACATGACACTTCAGCGATGGGCAGTGCCGGTTTTTAGCAAGAGGGGCCCTGTGCCATAACGTGATTTGGGGGCCCTATTTTCAGTCCTTGTAAAAATAGTTCAAGATTTTTTGCCTTCAATGGGCTGTGTGGGGCCCCTAAATTTTCTTCTCAGGTGCGGGGCCCTGCTCCGAGGCACAGCCGGCACCCCCTAAAACTGGCACTGGCAACGAGGAAAGGTAAGACAGCTCGAGGAGGGGGGGGGGGGCAAGTAGGCTGGAATCAAACTTATTTTTTCACATTCAACTAAAATGCCTTTTGTCATTGTGTGGCAAATGGTGTTTCGTGTCGATAAGCATATCTTGCTGTGAATGTGACAAAATGTCTTCACAATCAATTTCAATTTTGGTAGAGCTGAAAAGTGGTCGTGAAAAAACTTGAGATTTAGCAAATTTTGGGGGGCCACAGCCCACTATTCTCCCTGTTTCCCCGTCCCTGCACTTTAGTACCGAGTTGGAGTTGGAGTATAGATTCTTAGTCTGTGGATGACGTTCCTTGAAATCTGGTCCTAATGACATGGCTGCTGCGAGCCATATCGGCCTCACTTTTGGAAACAAAAGAAACTCGATCCAGCTTTACTTACATTTCATGGATGATAATGTTGGAGCACAGTTGATCAAGAAAGGGTTGAGAATCTTCACACCTAGAACAATAGCCCCCTATTCATTTCGGCGATCGATGTTGAGACGTACCGTCACGTGACCCTTAGAGTGCACACAGAAAAGAGATAACCTTAAAAATTAAATAGTCTGCATTAGTAATACGAAGTTCGTTAAGCATTAACAGAAAGGATTTACTAATAATAATAATAATATAATAATAATAATAATATACAGGAGCTGTCCAAATTACATTGGCTCTTCATCTCCCTTAAAGAATAACTGTAGATGGGGAACAAAAGTGACAAGCCCAGGCGACCAACCTATAATTATTTGCTTGTTAAATTGTAGAATGTATAAAAAGACTTGGTTAAGGAGAAATTTTGAGAAAGAACGTAACCATAGTTAACCTTGGTGTCATCAAATGGACAGTAAGTGATTCGTACTTTTTTAGGAAACAAGTTACAAAATCAAGTTTCCACCCTCTGAAAAAATGCATCCTGATATAGAAATATGATGGTCTGATGTGAATCCAATTTAAATAAATTTCCGTTTCACTTTGGGATGGCTTTATGTAACAGGTTATACGATGTACTTGATTGTTTATCAAAACGATTGCCGTGACCAGTGTATAGTAACAGCGATGAGGAAAATAAATGCTGGACCGTAATATTGAAACTTCTGAAACCCCAAATTATTACCAAGGATGAATACTGAAAGAGGGCACGCTTATTGGTCCCCGTGAAACAATTTGTTACCATGCAAAATAAAGGCGAATAAGGACCAATGGTTCTCCACGGCTTTGCATGTGTGGGGTTCCCAGAACAAATCAGGAAAGCCCTGAACTTTGCCCTATTTTGTCAAAAAAATGGTTCTGACACAAGTTAGCTAAGTAGTTGTTTTAAACCTTAGAAATTTAACAAATCATTTTTCGGAAAACTATCTTAAATATTTGTTTGCGTTTGCAAAACAATGAAAACCGATGGTTTGTCCAAAAATCATCGCTTTTGTGCTCCTTTGACATAAACAGCCACTTTTTCTCAACGTTTCATAAGCCGAAAGTTTCAAAAACGTCCACGAACATATTTTCGTTTTAAAAGCAGATAAGAAGAGGAGCACTCTTTTTCTAAAATTTAATGAATTCTTCCTCCTTCCTCTTCAACCTCCCATACGTTTGCGCACGGTAAGGAGAAAATTAATTTCCTACTTTTTCTTCAAGTTGTAGATCAAAAGAAAGACCCTTTTTTCTTACTAGAACCAACGCACAACCATCAAAACTCATCTTGCTTTAAACGATTTAAATCTGAACTCAGCGCAAACTCTGCTTCCCTCCTCTCCCCTTTTGCCATCTGCTGAAAAGGAGATTCGACGAGGCTTTCGCGACCATTAAAGCAAGAAAATGGGTATCGTTTAAATGGAGTTGTCATTCTAATGAAATTTCCATTCTTTCTTTTGATCCAAAATACGTATTAATGAAGTACCAAGTTTATTTGCGACTTCCGTGTATCCAAAATTTTCCTTAAGCTTTGAAAGAGGGCAGGGAAAACCGTTACTAAAAGTTTTCCCACATTGAAACCGTTTGTTATTTATTCCACCCAAAAGCTGTTGCCTTAAGCCCAAAGTGACATTTACTGTTGCTCAAAAAGGCTACTACTTTATAAATTTACATACCACAGTGCGAGAGAGTACATAGTTCGTACGTCTCATAGTCTACAGGACAGAATAGCGCAAACGTATCGTTCTTCAAAAGCAAACTTAGTGAAATTTCAATTGCTGCATAAGCAATTATATTGCAAATTACCTTCGCTTGACAAAAACCTTATATAGTATTACATTATTAGAAAACGGAATATATTCACATCGTACAGTTAAAAACAAAACAAGAGCGATCATTTGAACATCATAAATATAGTGGAAATGTGTCACGGAAATCGCAAAATAAAGATATTTGTTAACCAGCTCCACTATTTAACGAACATTTGCTACCTGAATAATAATGGTATAAACATGATAACTTTCAACGTCGATAAACTATCGGTCTGGTGTAGCTCGTAACTGTATACTTGGGAAGAGGCTCTGGAGCGTTGCTAGTCTGCATTCCTCGTCGAATCATTCTCTCTAACATTTCAAATCTTGCTTCGAGCTTCGCCTGGTTCTCATCCATTGTAGCAATTTGTTGCTGCAATCTACAAAAATGAGAACATTACAACAATTCAGCAGTAGTGGGGCCATTTGGGGAAGGTGTTGGGCTTCAGTAACTGTAATGATTAAGCAAGTCAGTTTTTGTCTGGGAAAGAGAACAGAGAAACAGTGAAACAAACAAGAACAGAGGAAAAGAGATTTTTTAAATCTCAATGCCAAAAGACCTAAAATCTTCTGTTGTGATGGGAATAAAAGAAACCCTGAGACCTTTAATTAAATTCTAGACTATCTCACCCCACTTTTGATTTGCTGGCGAATCTTCTTTTAAGGAATAATTTAAATGCTTTTTAAAATGTAAAAACCTTTGTACTATGCATCCTCAAAAATAACAGCGCGGAGGGACCACTTTTTTATATTTGTATTCAGATATGCGTTTACCACCAGCTGTATTCTTTGGTTTGAGGCATGGCAAGTTATAACAAAAATATTTAGGACCTATGTCTGTCATGCGAGTTCAAAGGACAGTATGTAATTGCACTTGCTGTTTTCAATAGATTGAACCAATAAATTCAAATCTTTGTGTTATCATACATGTCAAGCTTTTAAATAATTGGGCTAATCATTGACACTATTCTCCTTCTTTGGCCCTCAACCTCGCCAGTGTAGTACGTGAGGACATTCTCTCCTTGCTCAAGTAAATTTCTATCAAAAACCGTGAGCCTGTTAGTGCATGATAGACGACTATTAGTAACTTCGATTTGTCATTTTAGTAAAATATCAAGCGCACGCTTCTCATTAAGTCTTCCAACCTTCTCAACATTTCTACTGTCGAATTCTACATGTATTTATTCATGTAAGTTGTCAAGGAACAGAAGTTAATGCTTTTTTTGGTATGTTCTGAACTAGGGATCAGTAATTTTCAACAGTAAACATATGTAACCCTTTGACAAAGGAAAACGGGCAAACCCTGCTTGAAAATAACAGGAGCATGCAAAAGTAAAATTGAATTGATCTACTTAATAGCAATCATAGTATCTATCGTCATTATCATTTGGAGGATTATATTACTCCATTAAGGAGGAATCTCTTATTCAATTGCTCCCATATGCCCATTGCTCTTTCCCATATGAATCTCATTTCTAGCCAATAGTAACTTTCCTGTATTTATTGAGGTATTAAACCAAGAAATTGAGCAAGGAAAACGTTTCAAGTATTTGAATATTTTAAATCAGTTCCTCAAAGTTACTGTTCATGAGAGTTATTACATGGTTAACATGATTTCAGACCGCTGAGTGACAGGCACTTTTCACTGCACCGTGCACACGGTCATCGAGGTGCGGGACTTCCATGCGGCTTTTTTCTCCTTCGATGAGTGACGCGACTCTCCTGTAACTCCAGGACAACTGAATCTCAACTTCTGCTCCATGAGGCTACAAGAGTTCTTTATATTTAACTCATAATTGCATATGCTGAGCGGAAGCAACACTATATGAAAATTTCTTTATCTCCTCAAAGCTATCAATGAGGATGTATCAAAGAAATGTTTGTGTCTTTCTACTGCTAGAGAATGCCCAAATGGTTACTCTGTCAAAAGCTTTTTATAGGGGCCTCTGTAGGAATTGCTGGGGAGGTGGGAATGGCACCTTCATTGAAAGACTCTTCGCAGTCCGATAAACATCTCGAGACTTGAAACCTAAGTCAACTGCGGTAGCTTGCGTTTCCCTCATTATAATTGCCTATTAGTATCACTTGTTATATTAATTTCTCTAGGAACAGCATCAATAGTACTTGTTACTACATTTATAAATACGCATAGACTGTCTATTTGCCTCCACAACTTAGTTTTTATACCGACATTTTCTCCTGAAAGATCTGCCTTTTTAACATTCGTAGCTGCTCTTGCACCATAAAATAAAATTCAATGAAATTGATAGACCCTGCCGATAGTTGGTTCCACCAAAAGGTCGTGATAAGGCAGGATGGAAACTGTCGACGAAATCTACTGCATATTTGAGTTCTTGTAAGTAAGTTTTCTTGTAAGAACATTTATGTATAGCTCATTTTTCATTAAAATTCCTATTACCTGTTTTGCACTCCTTTTTCTCACCAGAAAATTGATTTCTTGAAGCATACGTATGGTTTACTGACAAAAATATGGCATAAGGCGGCTGATTAAGAGAGAATTCATCAAGGAGATTGAGTTCTTGTGCTTACTCAATTAGGTACAGAGCAGCTGTTCTAAACCTAAGCAATCTTTAAAAAGTTTAACAAAGCTTAAAAACACGGTTAAAAAAGTATATGACAACAGCCACGCAGCCAGTGGAATTTTGATGGACGAGCAAATTCCGAACGAAACCTTTTCCCTCTCCTCCTTCCTTCCAGCAATCCACCACGGTTTTGTCGACTAGGGAAATTTTAAATTTTCAGAGTCCCTAGAAGGCTCCAAATCGCATTTGAGAGACATAGACCTCTTGTAGTGCTTTTGTAGTGAATTGAAATACAAAAGCAATCCACCTTTCAATGACGGTAAGGATTTGGGGATTGTTTTTTTAGGGGGGTGAGTTTGGGGGCAAACGTCGCCAAGTTTTAGCTGTTGGGCGGGCACAGCCCCCCAGCGCCCGCCCTTGGCTGCGTGCCTGTATAACAACTTCTTACACCGTTCTCTGCCATTGCGGGTAACTGGAATACAGTTACGTTCTCCAATTTTGAGGCTTAGTTAACCACGATCAATAACCTTATAATGAAAGTTTATTTCTACTACTATACTGATTGACAACAACTATACATGTCCTAATAATCACCTCATTTCAATCTTGACAAGAATATTAATATACAAAGTATTCTCAAATAAGTTGTTAGTGGTACAGAATTTGAAAATACTCCGAAAAAGAACTCTCATAATGTTAGTGAAGCTTTTCGCCGAGAGCTTCTAGAGAATCTAAGAGTGGGACTTGGTTGAGCAGGCATTCGCATTTAAGGACGGCCCCGAGGTTGGTTTGAGGAAGGTTTTCTTTGATACAGACAGCTAAATAGAAATGGGAGACGCTATGAAAGCAAAAATCAGATTCGGCAGACGAGTGCTAGTGTTAAAGCACGTAAATACGAATGCTATAGAACTGTAGTGTTGGGTGAAGATCCCAAGAAACGCCCAAGGTTTCCAAATTATCTGCATGGTGTCTTGCAAATGGGCATGTCGTCTTCCCAAAGACGTTGAGCTCTCATTGCTATATCCTGAGGACCATTCCGAGATCGATGACGAGAAAGCTTCGTGAACCTGATATCTTGCGTTTAACGTACGATTTTCCTAAATATGCTGCACATGTGCATTGTTCACTGACCATTACCCCTTCGACCGTTACGTAGATATTTGTCCTACCACCCTACCACCCCCCACCCCCCAAGTAGTCCCGTACTCTACTCAGAACGTAGGGATGTGATGTAGTTGAGAAGCACGTGTCCTGAGCCGCGGCTTTTGAGGTATGGTGGCAGTCTCTCAATCAAAGACCCCTGATGAGCAATGGGTCCGACATTGAAACTACCCTAAATACACAGAAAAACCACCAAACAGGCTAACTAATAAATAAAGGGCAGCTGGGGCGTCCCAGGGCAATGCCCCTCAATTTAGGCTACCGAGGAGAGAAGCAACCAATGAGGTAGGCTCAACTGCCCAGCAAGACCGCCTCTCGCGGATTATGGAAAGCATCTGTCATCAATGAGAACAGATACTACATCGATTCCTTTCCTCATCGCGTTTTATCCTTACCCAGCTAATGCCAGGACCCATTTCCAGCTGAGTTTAAAGTAGGATTTTTCAGATTGACGACAGAACATAGGCTTGAACCATCAAGCTCCAGCTTGCTAGACCAGCTCTCTACCGACTGAGCTACCTCGCCTCCAGCAAGATCAGGTTAATCCGCAAGCATTAGATAACGCAAAGCATGCTAAGCCTTACACGCTTGAATTCGGGGTTTAAATACGATACAAAGAAAATAAACACTTGATTATGTGCTAAACATCATGCAAGAAAATACGTTCTGGTTACCTCAGGCGAGCGGCAGTCGAGTACTTGAGCTGTTCTGTGAATAAAAAAAGTACCAAGAAATACAGTAGCTTAATGCAATGCTAATTGTACGTTATAACTTCAGGGTAATGTTTAAGTTCAGGCTTAAAACAAAAATCAAAGCAAGAAACGAGCAGACGTTTCCAAGCTTAACGCTACAGGCGCATATTTCAATTCATTGATTAATGCCTTTTAAAGCCATCCTTATTTTAGGCACCGCAAAGTGGGCGCTGTGTGGGACACAACAGCGAACACAATGTTGCCAGTCGGTTTCTTGTTTTCTCATGAAACATAATTCGAGTTCAAACTTCAAGAGGGATGCCCATCAAAATCGAATACTTGAAGGTTGCGGGAGTGGGAAAATCAAGGGAAATCTTTGTACAGAGTATAACCTTCTGGAGCATCACAAGGGGTAAAGGTTAAACAGCCGGGTTTTTAACCGCAAAAGAGAGCGGGGCACTATATATCTTTGTTTATATGTAAGGAAGTAGAAAGTATGAGAGTAACGTAAAAAGTGTAATCCTAAAGATAATCGATCTTCCTGTTTTGTTTTTATTGCAGAGAGATTCAAAGTTTTAAACCCATTAAATACATAGAAATTGTATAAGTAACAGGTCCCAATTTTTGGTCACCATGGTTGATCTTCTATCCTGCGATTAATTATTGGGTTTTGGTAAACCTTTCAATATTTGGGTAAAATTTGTAACACTACATAAATTTCTTTTCTTTGGTGTTAACTTATATCAAAGTGTTATTATTGGAGACTGTCAGTGGTTCACAAGATAAGAATCAAGCTAAAATTAAGAAATCCAAACACTATTTTACAGTTCCATTCACAGCTTAATGTCATAGTAATCTTTTTCCACTTCTCCCCTTTTGTATGGCCAGAACAAGCACCTTTAACATTGTATTGAGCTTTGGAATTGACTCATAATTACTTGATAATGATGTGCAATACGCAGAGCCGCGGTGGACCAGTCGATAGTTCACTTGATTTCTATGCTAGATGGTACGGGTTCGATTCCCCGATCGAGTTACAAAACCGCAATTACTACCTCTTTGGGATTTTAGCCATTGTACTGACTCCGCTAGCATTTCATTCCTTTATTAGAACTCGAGTTTCAAGCTCCTAGCCTCTTTTTTTCTTTATTGGATTGGAGTGCTGTTAATGAAAAATTATATTTGTCCAAACATAAATAGCTTTCACAACTTCAAAATGCAAGTCATCCCTACACAGTTCAATTCATGTTTTAATCGCACTTCATTCGCCACTCGGTTTCTAGGTCCAAAAAACCAGAACTGTCCAAATAAACGGTAGGGTCAGAACTCCAGTCTCAATTTTGTGAAAGTTTTAAATAAGGATGACACACGAGGACAAAAATCGTACTAATAGACCCTTCTTAATTAGGTTGCATCATCATAACCGAAAACGAGGTTAACTCTGCAAGGGTATGAACAAAAGCAGTGCTTACAACAAACATTTCAGAAGAAAACCGCCGATCGGTAGGCATTAAACACGCAAATTACATACCAAAGTTTGATTTATGTTCAGTGAATGATAAATTTTGCACTTAAGTAATCTCTTTCTACTCCAAAATGTGAGAATTTCAACATAGTTAAGAGAAATGACGTCCTTTTCAACCAAAGATTTGTCTCCTGTTCCAAACTGGAATTTATAGAAGCATTTGAAATTAAACAAAATTTTCTACCTATTTAAAGAAGATACACAAGTCTTTATTTTATTCCTTCGCAGTGGCGTCCATGGGGGGGCTATGGCGCCATACCCCCAATAGAAACCCTGACGTACGAGGGACTTTCAAAATTGTGGACAAAGCGTTATAATCATTATGTACACAGCCCTCGTCCTACATCTCAAGAACGTGCATGTACTTGTTACATAATCATATGCTCCTTAAATCTGAAGCAAGGGGAGGGGAGAGACCTGGCAATAGACATTTTGTAAGTGACATGACCCCCCTTAGAGAATCCACCAGTGCCTTTTTCTATAGCCCCAGCTTGGCCAAGAGAGAATGCTCTACTGAGGATGTGTTGCAGGCCAGCATAATCAGGCCAGCATACATTTACTGCAGCCTCCCAATTCTCCCATCAAGATTCAAAATCTATAGGCTTTTCTTCAGCCAGGGGACCAAATAATTTGGTAAGATAAACAATTACTACCACGCATTTTGGGACGGTATCACTTCCTGCTTGAAAGATAGACAATTACTACCACGCGTTTTGGGAGGGCATCACTTCCTGCCGGTAAGATAGACATTTACTACCACGCGTTTTCGGACAGTATCACTTCCTGCTTGTAAGATAGACATTTACTACCACGCATTTTGGGGCGGTATCACTTCCTGCTGGTAAGATAGAGCATTACTATCACGCGTTTTGGGGCGGTATCACTTCCTGCTGGTAAGATAGAGCATTACTATCACGCGTTTTCGGATGGTATCACTTCCTGATGGCAAGATAGAGCATTACTATCATGCGTTTTGGGATGGTATCACTTCCTGCTGGCAAGATAGAGCATTACTATCATGCGTTTTGGGGCGGTATCACTTCCTGCTGGCGAGATAGAGCATTACTATCCATCATTTTGGGACGGTATCACTTCCTGCTTGAAAGATAGACAATTAGCATCACTTGTTTGTATGGTATCACTTCCTGCTTGAAAGATAGAAATCGCTTTATTTGCACTATACAGTTGTAAACAATTGCAGTAGACAGAGCATATTCATATCGCCTGGGAGCGTCAAGTCTATATCAAGCAACAATATACACGAACATGAGATTCTCTGCTCTAGAAAATTTTAAATACAAGGGGAAACCGAGTGAAAGGCTTTGGATATACTAATTTGACACTGCTTTATAACATAGGGAGATAGGGGTTCATGTAGTGATACAACGTATACGACAACTAAATTTTCATCGCGAAAAACACGGGAGGACCTGCTCTCTGGACACAAGAAACTTGCGATCTAATTGCAGATATCACCATATGTGTTTATGGTAATAAAAGCAACAAGATCTGTAAGTTTGTATATGTACACATGGGTACAACTGTGAGAAAGGGACTAATAACAAATTTTGACCGCACCATGTTCATATTTCATGTCTTCAACTGCAAGTATCAAGAGATAGGATAAGCAGCAGATGCCTTAAAAAATAGTTCGTTTACGACAAAGCATATCCGTAACAATATTTTCTATGATTTTCGGCGAAAAGTACGGAAAAATAAAGGTCAATCATATTCTCTGGGGTCTTCAAAGGCAACCTCAAGCAACCCAGCATAGTCTCGGCAAAGTGTTACTGCATGTACCTCTCAAAACGGGAGTAATTCACACAGACGGCATAAACAAAGCACCCATTCACATAGAAGTAATGCAGAAAACGCTTGTTACAACAGCAGTTTACACAAGAGTTATTCACAGAGATGGCACTTACCAAGTAGTTTCTGTGGGTGATTGTACCTTGGAAATCTGTACGACCTTGAACAGTTGGGGCATCGATACAATTCAACATTACCAGCTCCCCATTTCCGTTCTTCCTCAGTTGGAGCACCGGCTCCAACGCCCTGTGTGTTTACATTACAATACGTGCACGTTGGCTGGTTCATCCAACTGAAAAATTGATCTAAAAGAGAGAAAATGTAATATGGGTTGAGCTTTATTGCTTATCTTGCTTCTAGTTATTGCACTTGTGCTTCGAAAAGGAAAGAGGGAAATGGTATAGCTACTTTGATTGTATAAACGGTTACATTATCGTACAGCGTTGTATTCTCTCGTTGTTATCTGGTAAAACAGGTACGTAGAAGAATAACTATTAAACTATATTCATGATTTTTTTGACCCTGATCAACAGGATTTAAGTTGGAGAAAGTTGATTTAGTAAACTGTTGAAACTCTCGAGTTGCGGTCATATTTTGGAAATGACATCCAATTTACCCATTTTCTATTTCCCCGAGAACAATAAAGTGTAACAGCTGTGGCATATTTGACATGCTTTGCATACACTAGATGCGTACATTCCATGGTGCACAAAGCATTCGAAATAGGCTTATAAGGCATATATATTTGACATGGTTTGCATACACTAGATGCGTACATTCCATGGTGCACAAAGCGTTTAAAATAGGCTAAATAGGCATATTTGACATGCTTTGCATACAATAGATGCGTATATTCCATGGTGCAAAAAGCGTTCAAGATAGGCTAATAAAAATTCGGTAAATAAATTACACAAGTAGACAGTAATGTAGTCTTTGGGTGTATTATTTAATTTCTATCTGTTTGCAGCATGATAAGTAAATTACCAATTTAAAGTTTAACATTGGAACTTTTGTGTTTAGCTTTCATAAGAGTATGTAATCTGTTGATAGTTTCCGAGATACTGAGATGGTCACATTTTCTCACCTCTTTTTCACAGAAATCACTGTAGGCCTACCAAATTTCAGGTGAAATTTCGGGCCTTAAAAGTCCATAATTTTTTTGTTACTCAACGTATATAAATGATTACGGTAGCATAAGATTTCTCACGTCGAGCTCTAGCTCTTTCGGGATATATGCATATTGTAACAATTTTTTATATTCAAACATTTTACTCCAGTACCGGTACCTGACGATAATATCATACGACACCTCAACTATTAACTTCCTCTCTTAGTTCATCGATAACTGAAAAATAATATAACAGATCTGTCGGTACTTACATTCTCTTATTCACTGATTCACGGCAAATACACTGATCACTTGCTTACACATAAGCTATAGGTGTCTATAATTAAAGTCTGTGAGTGTGACTGTTTTTCCGAGTGTCAAGATACATGTACCGAGCTTTTGTTTTTGTGTCTCTATGAAAACGAGGCTGTCATAATGGCGGTAAGAGGGTATGCGTGTCGTGTTGTCTTGGAAGTTTGTATGCCTTCTTAGTAAATCTGTGTTTGACCCCAACATTATGTACATTTCTGTATACTTTACTAATGGGAACTTTCAATTGCACCAATTACTGGTGACTGCCTATACGAAAGGGAGATATATTGGTAAAATCAACAGACCTTGAGCACATAGTAGCCTATACATTGGGAAGGCACCATGCATTGGTACTACTCAAGAGAAGAAACAGACCTTCGAACACCCTCACGACAGGACGGAGTGGACTTCGGGACTGAGATGAGATACCGCAGAGAAGGTTCAAGATTTATTATGGATCTTGGCAATAAACTTGGCTTGTATCCTTTCATTACTAATAACAAACTTGTTCACCAGTACCGTACTGTCGGCTTAACCTGAAAAAAGCTCACGTACCAGGGCCGTAGGAAGTGGGGGTAGGGCAGGGGGGCAGGTGCCCCCAACCAATAATTTGCAATGCAAAAATATTTCTGTTTATAGTAAATTTATTAGCTGGAATAAAACAACGAAACAGAAAGATGGTTCTAGCCACTATAGTCTCCTCTAATTTTCATATGGTTATAATTTTGTTCCATGTGTATTGCTTTACATCATTCTCAAATCTCACATTCTGTAGTAAATCGGTTCCAGATTGATTAGGAATGCCACACGCCTCCCCTCTTTGCAGCCTTTGGACAGGTGAAATTTATGCTCGTATTTTAGGCATTATAAAAGTATTTAATACACAGCAATGGAATGAATGGTTTCTACTTACTTATGAAACGATACCGACTTTTCTTCCCCAATACTCCGTTTAATACAGTGGAATGCTGAACATGATTTAGGCATTTTGATGAAGAATTCCAGCGAGTAATACTGCTCGTCGATAATTATGAATTAATAAACGGTGGCAGCTACTCGACGTCTGAAATATTTGAAAGCGTCGTTACGTTAATTTCCCAGCGCTTTGTTTACTGCCACTTCTTTGGAGCCATATTGGTAGTTTCTAATTTCCGCGTGTCACGTGATTCAGTAAGCGCTCTAGGCCAGTCTTCTTCCTCTATGGTACCAGCTCTGTTTGGTCTCTCTAGTGCATCAGAACGGTCGTTAGTGCCATTTATACTGCTGTCTTGTAGAGTAAATCGAGCGGCTTGGCCCTTGGACGTCCAAGCTGCCCTTTATTTATTAGTTTACCTGTTTGATGGTTTTCCTATTTATTTAGGGTAGTTTCAATATCGGACCCACTGCTCACCAGGGGCCTTTGATCGTGAGACTGCCATTTATTGGGATGGCAGTGTCATTGGGATATCTGAGACGGCTGATGATTCGACCCTGTTGATACAACGCGATCATCCAGATCGGCTTGCAAAGTCGTCGTGCACTACACCACAGTAGGATGATGTCGCCTTTAATCTTGGCACACAGGTTTTTAACCCCGGTTATGGTTACAAAAGTAGGCAATCTCTCAATTGAAGACCCGTGACGAGGCCGATATTGGGTCTACTCTAAACAGACAGTTACACCACATAACAGGCTAGTTAGTAAACAAAGTCGAAGGAGCGTCCAAGGGCAACACCCTTCAATACTAGGTGGGGAAGGAAGTTCAACGGCGCATAGGACGACGGGGAAATCTGTAATCAATGAGAACACCACTGGAGAACACCCTCCCAAGCGACCAAGCTTACGAAAGCGAGACTACTGCGCTGTAGGATTTCTTTACAGTAGCACTCTTCTTTAAAAAAATTGGGGACTGCTTTGTCAGCAATGCAGAACCGGCTTAAAGACATTTTCGTTACATGATAGCATACTGCTAAGGAATGTCTCAATTTAAAACGCAACAGAACTCTAGGAATTAAACCTTGGACGGGACAAACGTGTATTAACCTTGGCCTGTATCTTTCTTAATTTTAAATCAAATCTTCAAGAGTTATTAAATAATTACTATTGAGCCTTATCCGAATTTTCTGAAAACAGAATGGGAATAAGAAGAGAATGTTAAGCTGTGAAACAGAACCAAAGGGACTTGGAAATTGATATTTGTATAAAGGAAACTTGTTTGACATTGGACTGAAATTTCTTTGATTTTGAATCAAAGACAAAACATCCTACTAAGTAGCAGGGTTGACACATTGGCCTTTTTCAGGCCAAATTTCTCGATTTTGGCCTTTTTTAGAGACAAATTGCCTGGAAAATTCAAATTTGGCCGTATTTTGTAAACATTCCAGTTTTGTAATAGCTTGTATGAGTCAGATAATAGATATAGATTATTGCAATATGTATGACGCCGTCACGAACACGTTTTAGCTAGGAGTTTGGGCGTCATCCTCGTGGCCCTTCAGTTAGATTTAAGTATTTGGTACAAATGATAGACCAGTCAGATAAAATGTCTTTACCATTTTCTTTTTATAGCGGTATCAGAACATTACATGCGCTCTTCCCAATGGTGGGCAGGAATTGTCGATTTCACACCCCGAATCTCTCAGTTGATCGAAATATAGATGGGTTCGGTTACAAGCCTGGAAGGAAGCAACATGTGATAACCATAACCATAACTGTAACCATAACCATATGAAAGGGCAGTATTCTTGAGGTTTACGAGACCTCGTAGTAGAAAATAGTTTATAGGTTGCAACGCTCTGTACCCACAACTGATACGTTAGCGTGAAAGGTCTTGTCATGCCCCCTCCCCCACTCCCTACAAAACGAAGGGTTTTGCCTCGACCGTTCTTATAGATTCAAGGATGCCAGATCAGATCATCTCTCAAACACGGACAAGCTCATTCTGAAAACTTCTGAAATCAAATATCTCTCAATGGGTCCAATACGAAAACCCTACAGATTTCTAGCACTTCCCTTCAGCTGCCTTTTTTGACACAGTCAAGTTTGGCAAAATACAACAGACACAGGAGAAAGTTTCGAAATCATGACAGCTTCTTGTATTACTTCCTTGCGTGCATCAAGTAAAGTAGCTACTACGAAGCCCTGGAGTGAGCGATTAACCTCGGTTATGCATGTTGCGAAAGTCTGTTTGTGTCCACAACTCAGAATAATATGCCAAAGTTGGGGGCTAAACATGACCATAAATGTCAAACTTTCACGTCCCCACTGTTACATATAAAAGCCTTGTAACGGTACGATTGCTCTTCGTGTGTGTTTCTTGGCCGATCTAAAGCAATCTGTACACACAAAGACATTCCTTTAAATGGACACTACCTCAAACTTGCAACACCCGTTTAGATTGTTCGCTATTTTCAACTTGTTTACCACTTATGGTCTCACTTGATCATGAAAGGACTTGGATTTCTTTGTATAGTATCGTATTTTATGCTTTACTACTTGTGTGGATAGGACTTTGTTTCTCTCGGTCGACATAGATGGAGATGAAAAGTACGTGTTTCAAAGGAAGATGTCCACGATATCAATGAAACAATGAAAAACAGATATCGTTTGGTAAGCCATGGGGAGATTTTTACCAACTCGAACAATGTGTCTTATTCTTGTCGGAAACTTTGCAAGAATTTACGCGGTTTGAAATCAAGTCATGAAATCTCGACTTACAGAGATGACAGTACGTTGGTACGTAAATTCGATTCTGTTACTGATGATTTTCTTGCTTCAAAGTTTGGATATGTTAAAAAACCTTCACCCTCTGATAAAAAGCTTTTTGACAAATGCGGTAATTTTTCTAAAGCTCGACCAAAACAAGAACTGAGGAAACTAAAGAAGTGCTCCACACAAAATGTAGCTGCTATTAATTTTGTTGCAGTAGTAGTAATAGTAATAGTAGTAGTAGAAGTAGTAGTAGTAGTAGTAGTAGTAGTAGTAGTAGTAGTAGTAGTAGTAGAAGTAGTAAGTAGTAGTAGTAGTAGTAGTAGTAGTAGTAGTAGTAGTAGTAGTAGTAGTAGCAGTAGTAGTAGTAGTAGTAGCAGCAGCAGTAGTAGTCAAAGTATTCGCGGTTGTTGTAATAGTAGTAAAGTAATAAAAGTGATTGAAGTAGTAGTTACAGCAGTAGTAGCAGTAATAGTACTTTAACTCGTAATAGCAGTAGCAGACCTGATAATAGAAGTAGTTGAAGTAGAAGTTTTTGTTTGCTCCCTAGATATAGAATTTTTGAAAAGAACACTAGAGAAATAGAAAATATGTCACCACCGAGGTCGAACCCGTGACCCACGCTTTCGCGGTTCGCGCTCTACCAACTGAGCTAGGTGACCTTCGATGTTAACATACTTTTATTTCTCTAGTCGTCACATTAGCTCCCAATCATCCACCGGTGGACATCGACATCCAGCTCAACGCAATTGGACACCAGCCTCTCTGTGCCACGTGACTTAACCAAGGAAGAACTGCCCTCCGGCCCGTCATGCTTCCCTAATCCCATTAAAGTAGAAAGTATCATCGAGAAGAGAGGATTAGAAATGTAAGTTTTGAAATACAGAGCTCTTTCAGAAGTAACAAGGCCATGGTAAATTCTTTTTGGCCTTCAGAGCGTGTACATACAATGGAATAAGGGCTAGAATCTTCAGAAAGGAAAAATACCTTTCTGTTCACAGGAAACAAGAAAAGCTGATTTTGAGCTCCACTTATAGTTTTGTTCTAACTTACACCTTAACACTCCACAAATCTATTGCAATGTACTTCCAAACATGACATCTAAACGTACTATTTTAGAGATGGTGAAATTGCTTTAGAATATTTATGCCTCGTGACCCTTGGTTTGCTGTTGAAAGAAGATGTTTGATGTATACGCACTATCGTTTTTTCATCGCCTACAATTTTCAAGTGATCAGAAATTGTAGTGCCGGCATGTCGCAAGAAAAACATCGGTGCCTTCAAAAGGAAAAGCCCATTTTAATTTACATGACAAACGGATAACATTGAAAGTCGCACATCACCTTCTCTTCTAGCGATTGAAATTTTCGCTATTTTCTGTGCAATAGCTGGTTAGTGTTTTTACAGAATACAAGTAGCAAGTGATGGAAAGAGTTAGCATGATTTATCAACATTTAAGAGTGAGGTTACAAAAGTCTATCGTGGCAATCTGATCTAGGCTAGGCTTATTCTACGTTTCAAGTAGTTTGCAGGTGATTAAATAAGGAGGTGGAAGCTAGCAAGTGCCATGACCTTCGCTTCTTGGCCTATTGGAAGGGAATGGATGTAGTATTAAATCTTATTCATGACAGATTTATTCTATGATTGGTGAAAAGCAGTCCTGCCTGGCAGTTGAGCCTGCCTCATGGACGCCCTAGCTGTCCGATATCATTTATTTAGCGTGTTGGTGGTATTACTATTTATTTAATGTAGTTTCGATATCGGCCTACTCATCAGGGGTCTTTGATTGAGAGATTTTCATAACCTTCCTTGTTTTAAACTCTTTCGAATATGATCCAAAGGTGCCTCTTACTTACCTCGTTCTAGATAAGTTCGATCTTGAGAAGTCCTGTTCTTGACAACTTATCCCAGTACGGTTATACAGCCATTTCGGACTCAAGATTAAAGAAAAATGTCGTTCAGTTTAGATCAGTGGGAAGCATCTTGAAGGTATCTAGGGATTCCAAGAAGGCTTGTGCTGAAATTTACCTTTATACCGTACTAGCAAATTAAGTAGATTATAATTATGATTTCAAAAATCTCGAATACGAAAATGGGTCTATTTCTCAAGGCGTTGCACTTGCCTGCATGCAGACATAACTTCAGAACTGGCTTTGTTTGCATATAGACTATGGTTATACTTCGCCATAGCGTGAACTTTTATCCTCCCGTCTGTAAAGTCGATGAGAAGAGAAGGGTAAACTTAATCAAGAAAGTAGTCAATAGAAACTGGAGCGCGGGTTTCACTACGCTTTGTGCATCAGAACTCAAATACGTGTCACAGCAAAACATGAAACTTGTCTTAGCTTAACTAGTGCCTACAAGCATTCCATTACTCTAAAAAAGCCAAATAATCAGCATAAATTAACAAAACCACTCTTGTCATTAAATCTGTCACCAAGGTTTGAGAATTTTTTATTTCCACGTACCCATGTTTACTTTTTGCCACTTAAAGCATTACTAAGCCTACCACTTTAGTGAAGCTATCTAAACACAAACTGTGTCCGCGTTGATAGAAAACTTTAAGGCATGGAAGCCAATGGGCAGTTGACGTCAGGAGGAACAAACGTCTATCCTTGTCGTGACAGAACCCTTTTGTTCGAAAACAAAATCAAATTGAGCACCCAACAGTAAATCATAAACGCGTTAATGAATTAAACATTGGCAAGGCTCTTGTAATCGCCAGAATTACAAAGATACGATAAATGATGTATTATATCCCATGCCTCCAACTCTTAACAACAAACTGATTTATAATTACATTGAAGGTAATTTTATTAAGCACAAAACATTTAATTGTCTGTAAGATTATGTGATTAAATCCGTAGAAAAACTAAAATAGAATTAAAACATTTGAACACTGTTTGACTTAAAGTTATACAAGTATTTGTCGTCAGAACTTATTCATGAACCGAATAGTGCCTCCGATGCACATTGAAAGGGAGCTGGGGAGAAGGGGCAGATGTTGGACGAAAATTGCAAGAATAAGTATGATTTCAGGGACCGAGAAACAGGAAGGGGGGCAGGGCCCCATCACTTTTTTCGGAAAAATAGCTGGGAAGTATGGCTAAAGCCTTCTACCTTCCTAATTCTTCTTTTACATTGATAAAATTAAGCTTTTAACAAGTCTTAAATTGAAGAAAATACAAAGGTTTTACGGGCTTCGCCCTGTGAACCCCAGTTCTTTTGCATTGGCCCCCACTTTCAAACTCGCTCCACGGTCCCAGGAGTTCGAGACATTAAGTTGGTTACCCAACTTAAATTCCATTTGCAAGAAGCAAATTCGTCAATGAATAATAAAAAAAGTTTTGCTATTGAATAGTACAATTTTGGGTATTAATACACGTGGCAAAAAACGTGGAAGGGCCCTGCTACCTGCTTACAACGTTATAGACGTTGAACCTGCCCTCTTGTGGTGGTGGCCGGTGATAGTCTTACTATCGGATAGGGACTAACTTGTTCCAAAACCTGTGGATCTTTAGACAAATCGCAGTAACGCCTTCCTAAAATAGAAGCATTTAGTGACTTCTCTTATTGACCAACATCACTTTGTAATCCCACTCACTACAATCTCATTTGCAGGAGATTTTCTCTTGAAAAGAAGAAAACAAACTTGGAAAAGGAGGGAGTCACCGGTTTGGCACATGCATGGTACATGAAGCCTGCGGGTAACGAATCATATTCAGGTTACAAGCATTTAGTGAAATCAGACATTACCCATTTCATGAAGTTCCTGAAAGCACTAGGTATTTCAAGTAATGACAACAAGGTACTGAACAGACGCTCTTTTACTTGAAAATATGTACCAAAGTTTTGAATAGAATGTAAGCATATATTCTTTCGCTTAAAATCCAGGGCACATTTACTAAGCCAAATTTAGAAATTTAGAGACTGAGTTATAAATAGATCCTCTTTATATACCTCCACCACGTACTCCGTTAGTGAAACAGTTGTAGATGTTGTTCGTCCGTAGAGGAAAGTGCCCCTCTTTAATACCGGATATAGAGGCGGGCATGAATTTCATATCTACATCATGTATCCTTTTCTGTTGCAGATAATGTTACATTTTTTGTATTATGCAATGTGCTCCTTTTATAAGATATACAAGAGTACGTACGTTCTCGTATCTTTTTACAAAGTGACCCTGATCTAAAAAAGATGCAGGTTCTATTTATCGGTAGTAAACTGAACCCTCAAGCTGAAACAGTGAATAAGTAGTCTACCTTTCAACAACTGCCCAAAGTGCTAAGATAACTGAGCTTGATCTGGCTTACAGTATAAAGAGCCCCTCCTTTAAGTTGGTTAAAGTAATAAACTTCTTTTGCTATTTGCAGATAGTGCACTGTTCCTATAGGTATATAGATGTCCACTCCTTACAGGGATTAGTATGAACGGTCATCTTCCTACTAGAAAGCAGACGAAGGTGCAGTTTGACTCACAACGTAAGTAGCATCTACTGAATTGGCCAGCTTGTGTACGTACCAAGTATCAAAGTAAGAGATCTGATTGTATGTTTTCCTAAGCAGGTTAATATCAAGGGAAGTGATCAAGTCACAAAGTTGATCCTGCCACAAGGGACGTCATGTGATATGGGAGTGTTACACTGTTGCAGACTATCTGTCACAACTAACTTTTGCTTGAAACAACGACAGTGCTTTGATAAGAGCAACATTTGGTGAAGACAACTGCAAAGCAACCCGTTCTACATTTAACAAGGTTTTACAACGGGACTCAACAAAAATAAATTATGAGAAGCAAATGATCAACGTAATCAAGTATAAGGGAATATCTACCTATGAAATAACTGGGAATATCTTGGATCACTGGATGGCCGAGAGCATGACGTGTGATATGTGACGCGTGATGGGTGACAAAGGTTGGCGTGCCTCCTGTGACCAGAGCTTTGTAGGGCGCTAAGGGTGAAAAGACAGGTCTATAGCTGTCCTTTGCGGTCTTGCAACGGACGACTTTAAAGATCTAAAGAACTCAATAGTCAACATTGAAGCTCGATAGATGATTTTTGAAAGTTGCGAAAGATATTCCACCCTACAAGTGGAATATCTTTCGCAACTTTCAAAAATAATACAATATCAAAACGAGAGACGGCTTTGATACTGCCGTACATAACTAGTGTTGATCTTCGTCATCACCATCTGTCGAACGGGTATCGGTTCTGCACTAGTCTCTTCCACTTTTCTATTTCCAGAAAGAAGCCAGAACGAAACTTCTGCAAAGCTGCAAACACTCAATATAATTCGCCACAAAGACAAACCTGTTATGGAGAGTACAACTGCAAGGCAGCAGAATACAAACCCTAAAAACGAGTTATATGCCAATATGGCGTCGAAAGCATCCGTTGTAAAGAATGTCATAGTATTAGATGAATGTATCACCGAGAACAAACGGATAATACGCAAAGTAAATCGTCCAGGAAAGAACCGGGTTATCGAAAACATTCCAAGAAGACTCCGGGCAGAGCAAGCTATGGAACTGTTCATGGAAAGAAAAGACGCGACGGAGACAAAGCCGAGAAAAGGAGTTAGTGTAAGTAACTCAGATATCTAAAACTTTGAAGGAATGATCATCAATGCCTAATATGACAACACTCTAAAGACTAACTAACATGTCAATTTTACAATTTGGAGGAAGTGGAGATCTGAAAATTTACAAAAAAGAAAACCGAACGCAAAGAGAGATCTTGATAAGTAGCATGTAGAAGATCTTGCATATAAACGCTATATGTAAGACCAGATGATGAAACTTTTGAAACTGTACGTATTATATAAAAAACTGTACATTTATAATATAATTTAATGGTAATAATTATGTAATGTAACTAACAAAATGAAGAACAGTAAAAGCTGGAAATATATTTGATAAACGATGTAATATGAAAGCAAGATAACGTTGCCACACCCACAACGGTACTGACTAGTTTCTACTCAAGCGCATCTTTATTTAGCCTCGTTTCAATTCTAAGCGTCTCTCAGAGCACAATAATGCTAATGATAATATTTAAATCACATGGCAACTGTAGGAGATTATTTTGCTATTACTGTCGCTGATAGTTTTATGATTTTAAAAATGAAAGCGCTGTTAAAAATAAAAGTCTCAGTCATATACATTTAATATTTAGACTCTAAACGGAGTGTGTCACGGAATTTGTAAAGAAAATCATTTTCAGTTTCATCGTTTACCTGCTAATCAAAATATTAGGTGGAAAGACAAAAGCCCCGAGGCACCTCCAGTGGCGCTGCCTCTGTTTTAATTCCTTCAAATGTCAACATCAGACGTTATCGAGTGCAAAGAATTGCAAATTAAAAACAGCTCCACTTAGAGCTTTCCTGGGTATTTTCTGTCCACAGGGGCATCTACGATGCTTCATAAAAGCAGGATATTTTGTGATATTGATATTGTTAAACCTTGGGCATCAACACTGAGAGCTGGGGGATAACAGCACCAGACCAAAGCAGATGTCCGAGTGTAAGGAAGAAACAGGTCAGGGTGGGAGAGAAGAAGATTTAAAACCTGTCAGAGGAGAAGAGAGCCAGAAGGACGGCGCATTGTTAGGAGATAATCCATCGACTCATATCTGCATCCACTATGGCAGAGTCTGTCGTTACCGGATTGACCTCTTACGTCACAGCATACGCTATTCCAGCAAAAAATATAGTAATCTATCTAGGACGCATCATTATCTATGGTCGAAGCTGATCGACAGGGGCCTACTACTGTTAAAAATACAGCGTTTGTTATTATTCATCAACAGAGCGTACGTTCTTCCTGTATTTTTGCTCGCTTTCATTCTTCTAAACGTTTCTTATCCTAATCAGTTCAATGTCAACTGCATCAGCCGGATGGCAGTTCTTCCTTGGTCAAGTCACATGGCGCAGAGAGGCTGGTCTCCAACTGCGTAGAGCTGGATGTCGGTGTCCACCGGTGGATGATTGGGAACTAATGTAGCGACTAGAGAAATAGGAGTGAGTTAACATCGGAGGTCACCTATCTCAGTCGGTAGAGCGCACGCCGCGAAAGCGTGGGTTACGGGTTCGATCCCTGGTGGTGACATACTTTTCTATTTCTCTAGTGTTTTATTCAAAATTAAGACTGTACCTTTTTTACTTCAGCCTCTAATGAATTCGGTCTCCTTCTGAAAGAAAGACGCCTTTTGTCTTAACTTGAACCTAGCCTGGACTTAGCAACTTCTTCAATAAATCTTTCTCTCTTCTAACACTTCATTTTCCACCTTTTTTCTCCCCTTATCACTTATTTTCCTCCTTAGAGTCAATTAGTACTTTACTATTGTTTGTAATATTTGGTATTGTCTTAGTCTTACTTTATTGACTGGTTTTTTCAAGTTTGTAATCCATCTTAGAAAATGATGTGAGAAAAACCGAAAGCTCAGGATCTAATTAATTGTTTGTATTTTATTACGTTAGCATCGTGATTCTTTTGAGGCCTTTATGCTGGGTTTTAATATTTATCACAAAGCTAAGAAAAGTTATACCAAACACTATTAATTTGGCAAGGGTATTTATTCTGGCAAATAATTATAACATGAAACGACTAGCATGTAAAGAGATCATGTACAGGCCTTTGTGGGAGATATTGGAATTGAAAGAAAAATGTTGGAATGTCATCTTGCAAATAAATTAATCTTTAAGTACGTAGAGAATATCTTGCAGTGTTATCCCATTAAAGGAGAACTTTTAACTCAATGGCGCTGAACTAAATCCCAGTTTACCGAGAGGAAAGTGTTCAAAGAGTGATGATTTCTCTTTGCAATTTTTAGAGGCTTTTAATCAAAGCCTTGGGTTTTAATCTTCAACAGTGGTGTTTGCGGCGGTAGATTATTGTTGTCTTGTGTTCTGACATTCCATACTGAGTATGCTATAAATAGACTTTAGACTATTTTAAAAGTCTAGTTGATAGCAATTACTGACATGTATGATAGTTTTCTTGATGTGTATTTGTCACAATAAAAACACAAATGTTTGGATGACCTAGATCAAAAGCAATTCCATGAAGCCTTCACAACCCTGTCGCTGTTTCTGATATGGATGGATTTCTGGTGACTTGGGAGGGACAATCGGACATTTTGCTCTGACGTTTTGTCATTGGTTTCTCATCTGTTGTGAATATATACTAAAGGATACGTTTGCTTGAGCCAATACTTGCAATAACCCTCTAGGAAAGATATTAATTTCTCCGTAGACCCCCCAAACCTAGAATGATCACACAAAATGTCACAAATGCTTAAGACTTTCTTGTTGTAAGCTTTAAGGAGCAAGTACTTCAGTGAGTATTTGAGACTTTTTTGAAAGAGGATGCGTTAAATAGTACAGGTGAGAAAATGCAGCTTACACGTTGTTTGTTTCAAAAGTAACTCAGTTATTCAGGTGGGAGACCTCGATTTGGTTCGAAATCTAAGCAACAAGCTAAGCAACTCGAGGCCTCAAATTCAGGAGGGACAATTTTTAAAACGCCTGAAAAACAAATATAACCGTTGGCATTTACGGATCGTAGACTTGATTGCATTTCACTTTGTTTGCAATACAAAGAGTGATGATTTAAAATTTGCTGAACAGAAAGGGACAAAAGAGCAGTCGACATTCACTAAGGCAAAGCCAAACAATTACTCAGAATATCAACAAAATACTTTCAAGTAAAGTAGACTAAAGTTACATGATATTTGAGCATTTTCAATCTGTGCTCATTTACCTCAAAGCTTTTTTCGGTTATCTCAACTTGATTCATAAGAAATCCTACTCCTGCAACTATATTGATCATTCAACAAGGCAAGAGTGTAGGACAATCGTTAAGTCAACAGTGTGAACTGTGAAAGAGTATTCGCGTCTCAGCAAACCCTGGTGTACCGCTAGTTATTAAAGAATGTAACATAGGCTATCAATCCCATAGTTACTAAAATAAGAAGGGGGATTTGAAGGATGATATTGACATCCAAGAATGTGAGACAGCAAGAAGGACGATAAATGTACTTACTCATGGCGTACTCCTCGTCCCTGTGTACCAGTTCTCGTAATTGGTTTTCTAGCTCTGCTAATTTCGCATCTTCGTCTTTAAGTTCGACACTCTGCGAAGCTTGTGTAACTATTGATACGGCTAAAAGTAGGAGTATTCCAAATAAGTGATTCATATCTGTGTATGTATAAAGTTTCTCTGAAATCTTACGCGTGTTACCCTCGCCGTGTGATCAACCCTTGTGAACTATTCAAATGTTGAGTATTGAAATCCCGTCATTCTAGCATTGTTGATGAAGATTAGCAAGTTAGAAAAGAAAAGAGGCGGGGCCCACATCTGCCAATTTCTTTGGTGTTCCTAGTTTAGAATGTGAGCAGGGGAAACCAACGCAAATAGCTTTGAGTCATAGAGAAACCTTGGGCCAACGCTTCGCGGGATTTTTAAGCCCTTTTGCATGACTGGTTTGTAGGACAATTATAAACAGTCAAAAAGGACTGAGTAGTGCGGAGTATTCCATTTGATAAACATGGTACGTAACGAGGGAAGTAGCAATTAGTTAAAAAAGGATGATGAAACAGGATTAATCAGCTTTCAACATCTCACCAGGTAGGATGAAAGGTCCAATATCTAAACCGTAGGTGGTGCCTACATCATTCTTCAACATTTTCTGTGAATGAAGCCTATAAAACCCCGATACTGTTCCGACAAAATGTGGTTTGCTACTGCTGCGCTTTCAGAAGCCGAATAACTGCGATTCAAGAACAGTGCAGCAGCAAGAATGCGGCCAGTTGCCAAGGTTAGAAGCGGGAGTGGACTATTCTGAATTTGTGGGGCTATATTCTTGACAGATAATTCCAGAAGTTGTGGAGTAGGGGTAGGGGAGCTGTGCTAGTATTTTTGAGTGCTTGATAGTGCGATCCCAAAACTAGCAGCTAAATAATAACATGACTTTTAGGCCCTACATACTTTCCACGAATAGAGGTCAGATTCAGCCACTCCACAATTTGGTTACCACTCCTTTTTGGGCGTATATTGTGATTCTGGTGGAACAGCCTCCTGAATGATTCTGTCCAGAGCTGATACTTAGTTTATGAAGCGTGATCGTGAGCATCAAATGAAAATACTAAACAATATTTGTCTTTCCTCTTCAAACGGAGTCACAGTGGTCGAAGTAGAAGGATGATTATGTACAATGAGGTCAGAGTTTAGATTCAAACGGTTGTGCTGCGGAGTTTTATCCCCGATATTTGTTCATCGCCTCATATTTTGATCTAGGTATTTACTGTTTGCGGCCGCGTTGTGGCCTCGCGCACATGGACAAACTACAATAAAACCATGTGCACAGGCGAATACGTCTAAAATGTAGAAAAAACTCAAACCAGAATAAAAGGTAGCATGACTTTCTGCTTTCTTTTAGGGGGTGGAGTGGGGTGGGTGCTAGGGGATTGCCATGATAAACGTCGTTATCCTTTTTATCCAACTTTGACAGTGTTTATATTAGACAAAAGGAAAACAGTTTCAGTACCATACATGTCGTACTTTCATACGCCATGGTAACATACGACAATTACGTACGCCATGGCCTCACACAGTATGTGATGTTGTTTTCAAGTAGGGCTACACTTATTTCTACCATCAGCTTACCTCATGCTACTCGCGGCAGATGGCCTTCACATCTTTCTCCATGCGTGCAATCCTTCGTCAAATGCATCAATGTACAGTACCCTACCCTCTCTATCCCACCCCTCCACAGACGTTCTAGCATTCTTTTCAGTACCGTAGCCAAGGGGATGCTTGGTATGCTTAGCATCCCCTAGAAGTGGACTTCAAGGTAAAATAGCATCCCCTAGTCTATGGTCGTCTGTCCTAGAGTTTTGAAATGTGTAAGAACATTTCTCAGGCTTGTTGAAGACCCTGCTCCATATATCTAGTCAATGCAGTACCTTTTTATTTGCGTTCATTTTCAATTCGAAGTAAATATGTCTTGTTGATTGTATACAAACCTAGTTATGAAGCCCTCCTCCTTAATTTGACTGATTGATATTCCGTTGGTTTCTTTCATATAATAAATAAAATTACCGATGTAAAAACTGTTCGTAAGTTGAGGCGTAAGACAAACCCGTTGCCAAAGAGGAAAGGGACCTGCTCTTTTGACGGAGAGCTGGACATCAGGGCCCTGCCCAACTAACGACGGCTGACACCTCCTTAAATACACCAGCCCCTCTATCCACAGACAGCCAATATAAAGTTAATTCCATCCCTGACATGATTTTTATAGCATGAAAGTTGTCCGATCGAAAGTTTGTGCCAGACTGTTTCTTAAAATTCAAGCCTAGATAATATCGTAACTGTAACTTTCATACTTCATCTACTTGGTCGTCGATTTTCCATGGTTTATACTATGTATGCTATGGCGCTGAAGTTTGGTGCTACTTTATCTTTAAGCGACGCACCTTTTTCTGCAGTTACGTGACTTCTCATTCCATATCGACGGTCTATGGGACTCTTATTTATGGAGTCTTGCTTCATGTCCGGAAATACGAAGAACTTACACTTGCACGACTTTGATACTCAGTTTCAAAAAAATTAGGGAAGATTAGCCTCCGAACTGTTGCTGAAAAGGATGTTGTAAGCTATTTTCCGTGTACCTTTATTGCTTTCTGCTATAAAGTTCCTCTCACGGGATATTGAGATTCAGACAAATTGACATCTAAAACTGTACATCTTAATGTCGACATCTATATTTTATGTATAAACCCGTACTACTCGCTATCAGGAGCCTTTCACATCGGAGTGACACGTTGCATTTGGTTAAATTTTGGGGAGGTTGCGCCCTGGATTCTTATAAACTGGTTTCCTATGATAAAGTGTATTCTCTCGTACCTGAGACAGTAAGTGGCATTTGTAATAGTTGTCAGAGATTTACACATATTGCGTTGGAATTCCATCATCAACGATTAGCATACCGCTAGCATTAGCATACCGATTACCATTTCCTCTGGTTATAGATCCCCTCTAATTATAGACCCCCCTCTAATTAAAGACCCTTTTTTGGTGCCTTCAATTAATTACAGACACTTTCTTTATTGACATGAAAACGGCAGCTATGGATTTTGTCTTCTTAGGACAGCCTCTCCAAGAAAATCATTGTTGAGTCATTAAAGTTCAGTGCACTCACTTTACCAGTTGACGGCTCTGACGATGACAAAATAGATACATTGTGTTAAGTAAAATCATTCGCGCGAATAACGTGTGCAACGCCTCAAGGAGCAACTCGGCACTCTGAAGGAGCCTTTTCTTGGAAACCCATTTATGACCACAGAAACGGAACGCAAATGTGTGCTTCAGAACATTTACGTATTGACAATGATTCGGACTTAGATATCGAGGTCTGTTGAATTTCCACTGAATGTATGCAAAAGGTTTTTCGTGTTGGCTGCAATTCAGTGATGAAAAGGTATTGGGGTAAATTATAAATGTACTGAAGAAAAGTATAAATGTACTTTCGTAGTTTTTCTTGAAACTCTATGTGCTTTTTTTTAAAGAACTTTGTTCTGGAAATTAAAGAACCCCTCTAATTATAGACCCCCTATAATTATAGATCCCCCTTTTGGTGCCCTAAATTAATTATAGGAAGGTCTATAATTAGAGGAAATACAGTATTGTTTTTTTATTATCAAAACAGACTTGACCAAGGCGCGCTCCGGGAAATTTTGTTTCTTCAGGATCAATTTTCATTATTTGAATTCACCTTCCATTATTCACAGTCGACTAAATGATTCCTTGCAGACAGTAACTAACAGAAGATTAATAAGTAACAGTTTTAATGGAATCCATTCTTATCATAGTAATATAATGCAATTCAACCGAAATCGAGTGTTCCTTTAAGGTCGGCCTCAGATTGTTATTAAAAAACTTATTTTTGTCTTGCAAACGTATTTCATTCTAGCGAGGCCTTTGGACACACTTGAACAAAGTATCATGTTGAAAAAAAACTATAATGATGCTGTGGTGCTAATAACGTGAAGCTACAGTAAAACGTTAGTTAAAGGTAGACGTTGTAATAACCTAAACCCAATCATTTCCAAGTTAACAATGGGGTTTCCATAAGGCTTTTTTCTTGTGACTTATACGTAAACAACTTGATAAATAACACCTTTAATAAAACAATTTCAGCAGAGCTTCAAAACATTCTTCTACTAACAATATTGAAAATTATTATGAATTTGTCAACAAAATTTCCAAACGAAAAACTGACACAATCTGTCATGTCTGAAAAGGAATTAAGACCTGATATGATTGTCGAGAGCACTTTTTCACTTTGCAGCTTAGAAATCACGGTAGGCATCGAGACAAACTTAAAAGCGAACTATGATCGAAGTCATTGAAATATGGTGAGTTGTTTAATAACATAAATCAGAGTTATGATTGTAAATTTATAATTTTGAGTTTGAGTGCTCTGAACTACGCAAACAGTTCTGGATTTTACGAGGACGACAAACCGTAAAATCTGTGATTAGAAGTTGTTTGATATGTAAACGACATGATGGGAAAGCCTACAGCCAGAAGGAAGGACTTCTTCCAATTGTACGTACGCAGATGACCTCTCCCTTTGAGATATCTGGCTGTGATCATGCAGGACCATTTTTGTTACGTGGGGGTTCCAAAGCATACCTTTTAATTTTTACTTGTACTGTAGTTCGAGCAGTACACTTAGAGCTGTGTGATAATTTGTCTGTTGAGTCGTTTCAGTTAGCTTTTAGACGATTCCTAGCACGCCGTGGAAATGTACGAATCATGATGTCAGACAACTCAAGCACTTTCAGAGCTGCCAGTCACATGCTGTCAGACGTCATAGAATGGAGGTTCATCCCTGAATATTCACCCACCTGGGGAGGAATGTGGGAAAGAATGATCCGATCAGTCAAGCGAGCACTAAGACGAGTCTTGGGAAGACGATCTGTGTCCAGAGAAGTACTTTGTACAACCTTCGTGGAAATCGAACACGTCATTAATTCGAGACCATTAACATATATTACTGATGATCGTGATGAACTCAAACCTATTAGACCAAGGGACTTTATTGTTGGGACCGAACATTATAGAGGAGATTCTAAGTCGAATCGAGCTGCCTTAGTGAAGAGACTACACGCACAGGAACATTTATTGTCTTGTTTTGTTGCCCGTTGGAAAACCGAGTACTTAGTAGAGCTACGCAGTTGGAATACGAAGAAAAACCATTCCACCAGTTTGAAACCTTCAGTAGGGGATGTAGTTCTAATCGATCCTCGGAGTAAGACAAAAAATCGTGCATTATGGGGAATGGGGCGAGTCACAAAACTGTACCTTGGGAGAGACAAGTACCCACGAGCAGCAGAAGTCTCAATAAATGGTTCTATTATTAGGAGACCGACAACTCAATTGTATCCACTCGAGGTAGCAGACAATAAGGAACTACCAGATAGACTTGAATCCAACAAAGACTCAAACAGTGAGCAGAAATCGTCAAGCGGACGCATTATATGCAAACCAGACTATTTCGTTTGATTGTAAGCCGATTATTGTTGAGCACGCTCAACGTGGCGGAGTATGTTAAAGTATTTTTCTCAAAGGTGTAATTAACTGCACCCCCCGTCTTTAGTTAAACTTTATAATCAGGAAAACTTGTATTTTAAGCAGTAGTAGTTACGAGTAAGAAGATGAGAAAACACACAAAACCTTGGATGTCGTAGATTGTCGATGATTCTCAATAAGCATAAAATATTTACGAAGTCTTAGGTTTCTAGTAACTCAATCTAAACGTATCTTTCATAAATCAAGTAATATTTCCCTCACTTGTTTCTACAACCCAGGTACCTAATACTTACTTGACGTTTCTTAATAACACGACACTTAATAACACAAGTTCTCAGAATTTAAAATTAAATTTCAATTAAGATAATCGAGGTTTAAAGTTTAGAAACCACACGAGATTGATGAAAATGTTGAAAGAGTAGACAATTATGAAAGTAGTAAAGATTTGATATCGACTACAATAAAAATTCCAAGTGACAGTTGCATTCAGACAGATTCTGTATTGTGGCAATGCTTCTCTCGTGTTCCTTTGCGGGCCATATCGACGTTTACCCGAACTCGCGCAACGTGATCCCGGGCAAGGTGGTCTTCACCGTCGATTTCCGCAGCCCGGAGCTGGATGTGATCACCGATATGGAAAACCGCCTGCGCGAGAAGGGCACCCGGATTGCCGAGGAAATGGGAGTAGAGATCGAGTTCGAGAAGGTCGGCGGCTTTGACCCCGTGGCCTTTGACGAGGGCTGCGTGAGTGCGGTGCGCAATGCGGCGGAGCGGCTGGGCTATTCGCATCTGGATATCATCTGCGGCGCAGGCCACGATGCCGGCTGGATCAACCGGGTGGCCCCGACCGCTTTGGTGATGTGCCCCTGTGTTGATGGCCTTAGTCACAACGAGGCCGAGGAGATCAGCAAGGAATGGGCTGAGGCTGGTGCCAATGTGCTTTTCCACGCGGTTGTCGAGACAGCGGAAATCGTGGAGTAGGGGGCGCTGCCCCCGCGGCCCCTTGGGCCGCTCCCCCGGAGTGTTTCCGGAAAGATGAAACACGCTGCGGCAGACAGCGGAAGAGATAAGTGGAGGCGTGAAAATACGCCCCGGTTCAGGGAGTTAAAACCATGAGTAAAGTCATCAAGAACGGCACCATCGTGACTGCCGATCTGACCTACAAAGCCGATGTGCTGATCGAAAACGGGGTTATCACCCAGATCGGCCCGAACCTGACAGGCGACGAGGAGCTGGACGCCACCGGCTGCTATGTGATGCCGGGCGGGATTGATCCGCACACCCATCTGGAGATGCCCTTCATGGGCACCTACAGCTCGGACGACTTTGAGTCCGGCACCCGCGCAGGGCTGGCGGGCGGCACCACCATGGTGGTGGACTTTGCGCTGCCCAACCCGGGCGAGAGCCTGCTGGACGCGCTGAAGCGCTGGGACAACAAGTCAACCCGCGCCAACTGCGACTACTCCTTCCACATGGCGGTGACCTGGTGGGGCGAGCAGGTTTTTGACGACATCAAGACCGTGATCCAGGAGCGCGGCATCAACACCTTCAAGCACTTCATGGCCTACAAGGGCGCGCTGATGGTGAATGATGATGAACTCTATGCCTCTTTCCAGCGGCTGGCAGAGCTGGGCGGCATCGCCATGGTGCATGCGGAAAACGGCGACGTGGTGGCGGAGCTTTCGGCCAAACTGCTGGCACAGGGCAACACCGGCCCGGAGGCGCACGCCTATTCCCGCCCGCCGCAGGTGGAGGGCGAGGCGACCAACCGTGCCATCATGATTGCCGATATGGCGGGTGTGCCGCTGTATGTCGTTCACACCTCCTGCGAGGACAGCCACGAGGCCATCCGCCGGGCCCGGATGCAGGGCAAGCGGGTCTGGGGCGAGCCGCTGATCCAGCATCTGACCCTGGATGAGAGCGAGTATTTCAACCAGGACTGGGACCACGCCGCGCGCCGGGTGATGTCGCCGCCGTTCCGCAACAAGCAGCATCAGCACAGCCTTTGGGCCGGGCTGCAGTCGGGCTCGCTGTCCGTGGTGGCGACCGACCATTGCGCCTTCACAACCGAGCAGAAGCGTTATGGGGTAGGCGATTTCACCAAGATCCCGAACGGCACGGGGGGCTTGGAGGACCGGATGCCGATGCTCTGGACCCATGGCGTTAACACCGGGCGGCTAATAAGGCCTCGACGGACGCAGCTTTGCCCCTGTGCTACGAGGGCCTGAAACATCATGGAAAAGGCCAACGCTAACCACGATGGGCTTCAATAACCACAGCCTGCGCGGCCCTCGCTACCGCTACACACGCTACGCCGATGGAACGGAAGAACTCTACGATCACGAAACCGACCCCATGGAGTGGAATAACCTAGCCGCTCAACCAACAATGGAACCGATTCTAGCGCGGTTTCGCCCTCTACTCCC